>JAFIDM010000007.1:19831551-19843813 GCA_023159025.1 Thereuonema tuberculata | reverse complement strand
CCTCATTGTTTTCTAATTAAACAGATAAGTTTATTTGTAATTTTCATCTTCCTTTCTCACCTTCTTTCCATTTTAAGTATTTGTCATCACTTACACCCTATAAAGAAAGTATAAACTCACCCAAGTATCCTACCCCAAATGCTGTCCACACCATCACTCCACCCCCACCTTGTTGTCTGCTTAAACTCATCTTCGACGGAGTGCATACATCATGCCAGCTTGCGGAATATCCGTCAGGGCCGTTAAGATAGAAAAAACTATTTCGTTCGACCTTTGATACCATTTCACTGTTTTCTTAGCCCAGTCAAGTCGGCTGGAACGATGAGTGGCAGTGACCTTGGGTTTAGCTTTCAGTTTTACAAACTTCATGTGATTATTTGACGTTAAGCTTTTCCATACAGTTTGGTGAGATACAGTCTTTGGCAACACATGAGTAATTTCACGGGTGGACATCTCATGAGAAGCAGCAAGATCTTGAATTCTCCGGTGGTCCTGAGGTGTGAGTTTTGGAGGTCTACCTGGTCTTTTTAGTGGTTCCATAACTATCACCTTTCTTGATGACATTTTGAATAACAGCCTGTGAACGATGTAATTCTGAAGCTATTTGCCTTGTTGACTTTTTTTGACCAAGGAGAACATGAATTTTTCGTATTTCTTTGTCAGTCAATGAATTTCTAAGAGGCATGATAAAGTAGTGGCTTATGTTGCTACGAAAATGAATGGATTACATACTTTAGCCACTTTTAGTTATCTTTATGCAAATTTGGGATATTCCAATCACTTTGCAAGTGTCAAAACCAAAACATTTCTTAGCGCGTTTACATTTTCTTTACAGTTGAAAATTGATTTTATTTTTTAATTTAAAAACTACTCAAAATGTTTGAGATCTTTAAATGGTATATGAATTAATTTCTTTTAAATAGACAAAGTAAACAAATCATGTAATGAAAAGTTATTTGAAATACTTGGGTGTGTTTATACTTTCTTTACAGGGTGTATAGTTATTTATAAAAAAATCTTAAATATTTGCTATTAATTGCAAATTTTTAAAATTGAATTCTATTTTTAATTTTTCTAGGAGATTTATCGATCCTTTACAATTAAGTTGCTTCTTTAGCATCAATGAAACTTTCTTTGAAACAAGAATATAAGCAGGCCCTGCACTTACGACAGGTTAGGTTCCAGACCTAACTCGAAGCATTGTCTGGTTTGCATGTTATACTGCCTTTTCTTTTCCCTGTAGAATCTGGGGTAACATGCATAATCCCTTTCAAGGTTAGCATTTAAGAACAGATGACAAGGTTGAAGGACAATGCAAGCAGTAGCTTCATGTCATTAAGGTGTTGGAAGTCGGATATGTTGTAAATATGAAGCATTGCAGGTCAGGATGCCTGTATATACCATACTAATAATTATTTCTTTACTAACAATTCAAAAAAAAAAAAAAAAAAAGCTAAATTTATATCCAATTACCCTCAAAACATATTACCATTGTAATATTTGTGTGTGTGTGTGTGTGTGTGTGTGTGTGTATACATATATATATCTTTTAAACTTTTAAATTTTAAGTGTGTTTTCTTTGAATTTTTTAACAAATGTTATGTTCATAACTTTCTCTGAACACTTCTATTAATCTACTACAAAATTTTTACGTGCACTGGGAACAATTATATGAAATATAAAGCAAAAACGCACAAGACTAAGAGTTCACTGATCTGTTTTTGGAAATTGTGATACTGGGAATCCAATATAGCCTATTTCAGGTTTTCTGACCATATCAGTTGGATCTGCCAAGTATCTTACAGCTCAGTGAATTCAGAAAACATATAAAGAAAACAAAAGTAGACACAAAAATGGCCCTTAATATTAAAAAACATTAATAAAGAATCAAAAAAGACGAATCAATTAATCCCCGCTAGCGGTCGCTTAGCATGAAAAGGATTAATTGTTAAACAAGAAATACATATACAGTAGAACCTCATTATAACGGATTAATTGGGGCTGAAGGTTGTCCGTTTTAATGAAAGTCCGGTTTATAACAAATAATTCTTTTAGGGGTGTAATGCAGCAGGGTTTACATCAAAGAAAGTACAATAGTTAGCTATAAAAAGTTTTTATTATATATCAAATAAAAAACAGCCTTCAGCATAGTAGGTTGAATTGAAAAAGATGTGTACGTACACACTGCATTAATTTTTAGAAAAAGAAGATCCTGGTTCATGTTGGTTGCTTACAAATAATAAAAATAATTTGAAAAAATAAATTTATTTTCTGCTGGGTTTGTTTGCTGCTTATTTCTTCAGTTAATAACTGACGGAGGTGTTCATAATATGCAAACACATTTTCATTTGCCGATTGTTCAACATATTGAATAACAAAATTTAAATGGTCTTTCACTTCGCTCACCTTAATTGTAGACTGAGTAGTGTCTCCTACCTCTTCTTCCTCGTCCTCTGAAGATTCTGCTTCTTCAGTTACACTGGCGCCAATTTCTTCTTCATTCAATATCTGTAAGCCAAGGTCGTCTTTGTCTGCTTCAAGCCAGGCCTCCACATCATCCAACGAACCTGATTCCTCTCCTCCTCATGGTAGTCTTCCGTCTCACAGTTTTCTATTTCTGGAGTTGTTTCTTCGTTAACCAAAAGCTTTTTCCATGCCCTTGCCAAAGTCGTTTGTTTGATTTCTTTTTCGGCATCAGCAAAGTTGTAAATCGTGGATCGAATGTTGTATGACTTTAAATCTTACAGAGTCTGCTGTCCCCTCCTGTCTTCTTCATCAGCAGATGGCTCTTCAACGTCTAGGATTTCACTGAGAAATTTCCTTTTATACAGCCGCTTTGCGGTATAGATCACACCTTGGTCCATGAGATGGAACACGGATATTGTGTTGGCTGACAGGAACATACACTTGATCTTCTTATCTTTACTGCAGAGTTTATCCTCATCATGGTGTGTTGGTGCATTATCTAAAAGAACCAGGGCCTTTACTTCATCTTCTGGAATTTTTAAATGTTCAATCTGGTGTTTTTTAATCACTGGTACAGCCTTTGTATGAAACCAATCATTTGTTATTTCAGTTGTATACCACGCATTGCGAGAACTATAATTAACTGGAAGATTGTCCATCATATTTTTAATGCCCTATGATTTTTGCTTTTACCGACGATAACTGTTTTAAGCATCGATCGATGTTGTCGCTTGCTTGGAAATCTAAAACTCGTCAGATAAAAATAAACATCCTTTATTATTATTATAATTTTTTTTTTAAACTGTCCGTTATAATAGGCTCCGTTATAATGAGGTTCTACTGTACTACAAAATTTTAGATGTGTTGGAAACAATTACATGAAAATATAAAACAAAATATAAGATACTGGGCAGATCCAACTGACAATGGCCAGGAAACCTGAAACAGGCTATCTTGGATTACCAGTATCACAATTTCTAAAAACAGATCAGTGAACTTTTAGTCTTGTGCATTTTTGATTTATAGTTCATGAGCATCTATTAATTCTTTATATCTTCTTATTCACTGTAATTAAAAATCACAAAATTGAATAATGATCCTTTACATTCATCAAAATAATTATCTTGCTTCAGGAAAACGGATACTTTGACAGTATCATATAAAACCTAAATACTAATAATTACAATAGATATCCATAACATATAAGAAAGTAATTTAAAGAAACAGATTTTTATTTCAAATTTATTAACTTCTTGTATGCATTTGAGGAAGCATACTTTGAACTCAAACAAAAACAAACATAGAATTGTAATATTCTCATAATTTCTTCTAAACAATCAATCATACTTCTATTATTCTCATATTCTGTATAAAAGTCATTGGGTACCCACTTCTACTCAAATACTGATTCAGCATCTGATTACAGTAATTAATCATATTATCATTAAAGGAAAAGAAATGAATAAAAATATAAATATCGTTATAATCTATTAATTTAAATCTCAAGTTAAAAATCATAACACAAGTAAAATTAAAGCTATTCTTACCTCAAACTCTTCCTAATAAAGCATATTTAGAATTTAATGCTCTATTATATTAATACTCTTTATTTTTATTACAACATAAAAAGGAACAATTCTAATCTCATATCTAAAATTAACCTAAAAATAGATATAATTAATTTTAACAGTATACATAAGAAATTTGTGAGATTGATCAGAACTGAAGTAATAATTTTTTTCGTAAAAAGGTTGTAAATATCCAAAAAATTTTAGTACCTTTAAGAATTTGGGTACAGATGCTTCTTGCTTCTACATTACCAATCATTTTGTACCTTTATCTCACCCATTTTCATTATTATTCAAATTTTAAGTCTTTGTTGTTGTCAGACTTGTGTAAGCTTCTAAGACACATAAAGGCCTATTCCAGAGTCACCTTAGGTTCCTGATTTAATCTGTAACTCCAAAATAATGTCTCAATAGACCCATCGTAAGTCTAAAATGCATTTAATAGACCTAGCACATCGAATATCATCGCTTAGCCTAACCTAGTGGCTAGCTACTGCTGTCTAGCATCAGGAGAGAGTATTGTATCACATATCTCCAGCTCACAAAAAGATCAAAATTAAAAGTTAGGATATGCAGTCAGTAGAAAACTAAGTTACTTAAAAACTAAGCTAAGAAGCCACTTGTATCACCAAAGACATATACCATCAGAAAAAAAAAGGGATAAGAAAAAAAGCATTTACCACTCAGCTTCTTTCCTCTTTTGAAGCTTCGACCTAAATTGTAATCAGATATTTTATTTAAACTGTAAAGTATGACAGAGAATAACTTTATGAATAAATTTACAGCCTTTTTTTCAATCTTATTTATTGTCACAATACTAAGAATAAAAATAAATAATATATTTATATCATCAGTAGACATATATACAACAGTAATTTTATTGCTAAAAAGAAATCTCAAGATTGAGAAAAATCCTCTCACTTTGAATGTGAATTTGATCCAAAAAACTCTGCACGAGTTCCACCTTTCCCTACAATTATCTCTTATTGCAATTATTTTCTTAATTACTGATGGAAGAAGAAGAATTTCTACATTACCAATAATTCTCACCTTTTCTCAATCATTTTTAATCTTTGTCTCATCAATTTTCATTGTTATTCAAATTTTAAGTCTTTGTGAGTCTATGTCAGACTTGCATAGAATCCAAGCCTCTAAGACAACTACAAGCAAACTCTGGAGTTATGTTACCTTAGAATGTGATCTGTAACTCTACAATATCTGCGATTTGAAACACTGCCTTTTTATTGTTTCACTTATTGATGCATGTATAACTGATGTAAATGATGTGATGGATAATTAATCTACTAACAGTAAATAATTTTTATCAACAGGGAACTTAAGTAAAACACCACGATGCAACCATGTAATGAATAAATACTTTTGTTATGTATGATTGTAACGTCTTTCTGTTATTAAATCGACGCACATATAAACGTGAGGGAGGGAGGGTTAGGTAAAGGAGAATTTACGCATAGGAATGCTAAAACGATCAATGAGCGCTAGGCCCAAGTTTTTACCTCATTTAAGAAGTTAATAAATAAAGTATTAAGGATTCGGGGACTAGGTGACAGTGTCGGGCAGTGAAGCCAAAATGGAAGGGGACAGTTTGTAAACAAACTAAGGAGCAGAGGAGGATGTCGCCAGGCTGTCTAGCAGTAGCTGAGAGAAGCTAAGTCGGCATGAAGGGAAGATAATAGGGGAGGGAGGACTAGGTCATCCGTGGCAAACCACTCCTCAAAAAGGACACTGCTTCCTCTCCTAGCTACGGTCGACAAATAATTATCCACCATTAATATCCCAACTACTTTAAATAAAGATTTTAAACTACAGGTTTAAATATAAGAGAAATTTAATAATAAAAGACAATACATATACAAAACAAGGTTATACATACCCTGGAGTTCTAAAAGAAATAGGATCCACATAATAAGTCCACGACTAATCAACAACTGTTAAATGTTCTTAACACTGAGTCAGTTGTAACAGTTATGTCACTAGGTTATTGATCTGCACTGCATCCATCTGAAATTGTATGCAGTTCGTACAGATTCATTGTCCATAGATGATGAGGAAAGGGCACTCAGGTGAGCATCTGGGGTTCTGGTAGCAGTGATGCACTTTTATTTGAGATGATTTGCAGAATGTTCTCGCAGATGCAACAAGATTCTTCTGTGAAAACTAATAATCACTTTCACAGCAGTGTGGATTTGAAGAACGCACTTCAACGCAACACATCCACTGAGAACGAAGTGTCGCCTTTTCACCTCACAGGACGGAGGATCTAAAGAATGCACTTTGATGCAACAATATCCACAATGATACAATTATTGCAGAGTCCTGCTCTTTGCTCAGACCTCAACAGTTTTTTTTTAGCAGGGTCAGGCAGACCCAGCTTCGGCTGTCTGCCTGGTATCTGTCGTTTCCCCAATCGGAGCTGGCGCTGGATGGGACAGCTAGGAATCGGGGCTCTTCGTGAATATGTTAGCATTGTTTCTCTTGAAGTGACATGGGTACAGAAGACGCCGGACTGTCTACAAGCACATCTGTTGTCAGGCTGAAAAACAGAAGGAACAAAGGAAGACAATAAAGTGAAGTAAAAGGAAAGCTGAACAGTAATAAAGCAGAGCCCAAATGGAAAAGAGAAAGTTGTGTAAAATGGATGTGTGATGAGGCGGCGGCTCGAGGGAGCATCACAAAGCGTCTGGAAGACACCTGTTGAAGGAAACAAAGAATTGTTTAAACCAATGTTTTGGAAAATCAAGAAGAAAGAAAAATATTTCTAAAGATTTTTCTTACAAGGAGTGATGAAAGTAAAGGGTAGGAAACGGAGGTAGATGTAGCGAACCTTGGGTCATTACAAGATAAAGAAGGGGATGGATAATCACTATTTAAACACTGAGAAACACAAACATTCTTATCTTCATTTGTATTCACAGTTAGGTTAAGCTTCATCATTTAATTTACGATTACAAAGCTTTATGACAACTGTTACATTGTAGCACAAATGATAAAAGTTACCTGGAGTCAGTGAATATGTTTTTAGCAGAATATCACATTCTTTATTCAATGCTATTGCGATGTATTCACTGTGATTACGATGAACTGAAAATGGAACGTTGATGTTTAATCGGCATATATTTACATCAAAGCCTATTTCGGCTTTTCACTAGTTGTTTGGAAGTTCAATCCATTCGTCTTGTTCCAAAGAGTATTATCCAGTCTTCGCTTTCCAGTTCCATATTTTAATGGTTTCAATCTTTCACTTAATGGATGTGGGTGAAGTCCATCCTCACAGTCCATAACACAATAATCAATTGCTGGCGATGAAATTTTTCAAACCTGCGATCATGTATTATTATAAACAATACACTGTAATATCTAACATGAAGCATTTGTAACGCAAGTTCAAGTACTAGTCGAAGCAGATAACATTGATATGGTAGGAAAACCTGTTAGGATAATGAGTGAAGCATTTGTAATGATAGAAAAGCTGCACCCCAAAAAACAAGGAAAGGCTTAGGAAAGTTTAGAGTGATTATAATTTAAAGTGATAGGGGAGTTCAAATGTTTGGACATAAAGCAAACCGTGTTTGTAAACTAATGAATCATTATAGTTGTGAAATGCCACTAAAGAGCTGTAACTTTGAAGTAGGCACTGCAACTTCAGGGAATGCTGGTAATTCAAAATGTCTGTCAATCTAAAGCACTTAAGTCATAGAGATGCAACTCCGGATATGACTGTGAAAGGGTTCAATCTTAATTTTGTTGCCTTCAGGTATTCACATCTGAGAATTTTATGTACTCCATATTAGCTTCTATTTTGCTGCTATTCTTTCTTCTCTTTAGTTGTATCTATTATTGATTAGAATGCCCAGATATTTGAATTCTCCTATCGCCTCAAAATTATAATCACCCTAAAAATTTCTAAGTCTTTCTTTGTTTATTGGGGGTGTAGCTTTTCTGTCGATATGAATGGTTCGCTCATTATCCTACCATATCATGTTATCTACATAGACTAGTATTTGAATTGACTGCTGTAGAATTAGTCCATGTTAGTATTTCTAATGTTGTTTATTAACAGCATGTCCCCTTATCTATGTCATTAATATTAAAAAAAGCATTATTTATCTCATTTCCCAATTGACAGGGTTTTTATTTTCTCATTGTCATCCGATAGATTTATCATCTTAAGAGAATTCCAATTTCTGCATCAGCGTCAGAGAGTTTCTATCATATAACAGAGTTATAGTTAGGTTATGTGGAAAACTACAAATAGATGATGTTTAAAAGTCATTTTCTAACATTTCTCTTAATATTTGTTTTATTGTAAAAAAAAATGCTGTTGTAAATTTCCCTGATCAACAGTCACTTTGGAAGTTCAGCAGAACTTTTATCTAATATCGGTTTTATTCTCTATTCAAAATGTTTTAAAATATCTTGTATGTTGCATTTAGCATCTGTATTTATAGCAATAAAGTCTATCCCTTTCTTGTGCATTAGGCATAGAATTCCATTACGTTTTTTGCTGTAGTTAACACATCTATCCTAAGGTTCATTAGACAGTACTGTATAGTTCCTCTATCCTTCTACAAGGATATTCATCCATTCCTATTGTTCAGGTTGTTCATTATTTTCAAATCTTTGTGGTTGTTAGTATTTAATCACAACCCTCTATATTAGTTTGTGATTTTTGTTCTGCTTGCATAACTATCTTCATTCTGCATTGTCTCCCTCTTGTAGGTTTTTAAATTCCTTCATTCAATATCAACATCTGCTCTCTTTCGGGTAGAATACCACCATTTAAATCTTCACCCATTTTTGATTTGATAAAAAAGATCGTCCTATGTGATGTCTTTCTTGGTAAAACACTCTATTCATTGTGTGTTCTACATTACTTCAACAAGATTGCTTTCAAACTGCTTTTGGTGATGTCGATGTATTCCTTTTTCTTTTCTTAGCTTATATATTTCATAGCTTAACCATATTTCTTAATTTTTGCTTGTGTTTTACATCTTGAATCATCTATTTATAGACTTCATTCTTAGATGTGGTATTTTCTCATTTCTTAAACTCTCCTGCAAGATAAATGCAGTCTTTCCTTCTTAGCATTTTCTTCAGGTTTTTATCACTTCTTTATACCATAGGCAGATCGGGGGGGGGGGGCTATAGCCCCTCCCTTTAGCTGTGAATATACATTGGATAAAATGGGGTATCCAAAGGCTGCTGCCTAATAGACATTAATATTGCCATGATGACGATTTCAATTGCTAATAAAAAGCTGGCGACTAGTGTGCGTTTCAGACACACAGGTATAGTCAGCCCTTCAGAAAAATTAGCCCCCCCCCCCCCCTGAAAAATCCTGGATCCGCCCATGCTTTATACTGTTTCCTTTTTTTGTAAATGGAGAAATTGAAACCTCACATCACTTAACTTATTGCAGATACTACTACACTCTTATAGATACTCTTTATTTTGGTATTTGTTGTGTTGTCTTGGAATCAAAGGCACTTAACCAAAAAGGAAGAAGCTGATGCGCGAGGGGTGAGCAGAGTTGTTAAGATTACAACAGGTTTAGAAAGTGAAGGGCAGATACTATTAAAATAACGAGGGGGGGGGGAATAGAAGTGTGTGACGTCATTGCTTGTAGCGCCATCTAGTATCAGCGATTTCAATTACTAAATTCCTTCATGGATCTCAGTAGATAATGGTTAGAGACTACGTTTGCATCTCTACACGATCTAACTCCTGGTAAATTAATAATGTTTGCACATCAAGAAATATATGGTCAATTCGGTTGCTTTGTTTCATGATCTAAGATGATGAGACTCCCACATGTATTCATTTTAAACCTTCCACGAAGCCTAGTCCTTCCAATTACTATATTTTGTGATGAAGCTAGTTGTTGTTCTCCACTTTCATGTATTTCATGATAGATACTATTTGTACCAGTATATTTCTCGTAAATTTCTTCCTTTCCAATTTTACCATTGAAATTTTTAATAATGATTTTCAGGTCGTTCTTAGAACAATTGTCAAATATTGATTCTAGACATTTGTATAATATCTCTTTCTAATAGTGGAGACATGGGCAAATTTTTGGTACTTACAGAATTTAGCTTCCACTCTTAGAACCACTATTCTTATGTTAAGCGGTATGAATTGTCTCTCTCTCTTTTCAACCAATAAACCTATGGTTGTTCATGGGAATTATACCACATAGTCTGTACATCTTAATGCTTCTATGTCGGGTAGTCAAGCATTCAGATAAGATTCTGAAGTGCCTCCAATCTGTATAGGCCTCTGACAATCCAAGAATTTAATACTCCATTCTTTTCATTGCTTGTGACATTGTTGCTTTCGCTATCAAATCCAATGCTTTCAATTGTGATTTCTTTCATGATTTCAATCATTGTGATTGTGATTTCATTGGGATTTCTTAACTATTTTTTTTTAACTTTCTTAACTATTTTTACAGGTTATAGTAAAACACTTGTCACCTTAATTCCTAATCTGAGGAACAATCCAGAACGTATATTCTTCTAGGGTAGGGCAGGGTGATCCATTTAGACCTCCATACATTAGTTAGCTCGGGTACCTCGGGAGTGCCACTTCCCGTACTCAGAAAATCGAGTCCCTGAGGATAGTTTATAGTTTAGATTTACATACAAAATTCATAGTTATTTGATTTCAGTTAGAGCAAGTTAAATTAAACACAGAGAAACATGAGTCAGGAGTCGATAGATTCTACAACTCTTTAATTTAATCGTATAATTTAATACAACTGAGATTAAATCCTCTACAAAGATCTCTTACATTCTTTTGACAGCTGATAATTTTATATTGTCATTTATTACAGTCTTTTAAATATACCTGAAAATAACAACCGCCCAGTATTGAGTCGACTACCGGGAAGATGCTTAGCACAAAAATAACTGGCTTTAAATGTCGGAATAATCTAAAATCTATTTCTTCTTTCTTGTAGATTTCATATTTCACCCATTTTTTTGAAAGAGATACATTTCTGGCACAAAAGTTGTCCATCTCCAAAAACTGAAGATGAAGTTACAGAAAAGTTTTAAATCAATGAATTCTGGAGAGAAAAGATTAATTGGATTCAGTGACAAATCCTGTAATCTCCCCAGTACATTGTATTACAAAAGATTACAAAAGCTTGGAAGTTATTTTCACTCTTTTTCAATTTGCTTTTCTTCTTTACAATATAAATAACAGTGCATGCAATTAAAACGCAATATTTTCCCATACATTTAATTCTACAAATTATACATTGTTTCCAATGTCAGCTAAGGCAGGACTTCCTCTCGTCTCGTTCTGCCCCAACTTTATTTGGAAATGTCATTTAATATTACATAAGAATATAACTATTATGACAGTCCGTAGACATTCGACCAAGCTATTATGCTGAGCTATAAAGAATATTCCTGTCATCAAACATTAAAAAGATGAAAAAATAGGATTTAATAAAGAAAGAAAAATCTATAGTTTTTATTAAGCTTCATCAATTCTTCTTTTCTATTAACACTGAAAAATACATTAGCATTATTATGTGATTCCAAATAATAATTCTTTGGAATTAATGTCTTATCTTTCGATAAATTCAACTCATACAATTGGGATAAGATTTGTTTCACAGCAAATTATAACTACATGATTTCATTTTATTAGAGAGAAAGTGGAAATAAAATGCACTTACTTACAAACATTATGAAAGGAGAATAAAAAAGATGGTAATAAACCTCCGGTTTCGGAATTACTCATCAGGAACGGCACAAATATAAAGGACATCACAAAAAATATTTAAGATGATACGAGGTGGAAATACATAGTGAGAGTCACTATGAGGTGGAATTACATCTCTCACACGAAGTGGAAATACGTAGTGAGAGTCTCGTAGTGTACGAGAGTCATAGAGTCTCACTATGTATTTCCGCCTCGTCTTAAATATTTTTGTGGTGTCCTATATGTTGTGCCGTCCCTGATGTACACTGAGTATTCCGAAACTGTAGGTTTATTACCATCTTTTTTATTCTCCTTTCATCATGTTTGTAAGTAAGTGTGTTTTATTTATTTTCACTTTCTCTTTATTTTAATACACGCACCTTCTTTTTCATTGATTTCATTTTATCCAAATAAGGAATTTCAATAAACTTAATAGCTACAATCAAAATTTAACGTGCCTGTTTTAAAATAAGCAATAAACCAAGAAGGCA
>JAFIDM010000007.1:19781410-19831151 GCA_023159025.1 Thereuonema tuberculata | reverse complement strand
TGCCTTCTTGGTTTATTGCTTAAAATTAATAGTTATTTGCAGCTGTTGTAAAACAAACAAAAAAAAGAAAGATAATATACAAGCATTTTCAGAAATTTAAAGTAACAAAGACGTAATAGCTGAGGAAATCAAGTTCATCATAAGTAAATATAGACTGTGTCAACACAAAGAGATATAAGTGTTTATAGTTTTGTTCTTCATCAGTTTTATTGTTTGTCTTTTTAATATAAATGTTTATCAGGAGTTTCTCTAAAAAATTAATTATTGCAATTTTCGTTAAATTTAAATTTGATAATTAAAAAAAAAAAACCTAATATTTTTTATATTGAATTTCATGTTAGGTCATGAGGAAGAAATTTTAAAATAGCAATAATTCATGCACACAAGATTAATAACATATAACAATACTAATAGGCAGACA
Organism: Thereuonema tuberculata; assembly: GCA_023159025.1. Classification (NCBI taxonomy): domain Eukaryota; kingdom Metazoa; phylum Arthropoda; class Chilopoda; order Scutigeromorpha; family Scutigeridae; genus Thereuonema; species Thereuonema tuberculata. The sequence goes on along the minus strand of JAFIDM010000007.1, from coordinate 19,830,730 downwards.
GATTGAATGAAAAGAAATAATAAACTAAAAAAATATGTGAAAAGTCTGCTTAAAATATCTGTCAAAAAAATAAATAACAATTGGAATTCTAAAGATAATTTAAAACGACTTTTTTTTTAAAAAAACTTCAACTCAAAATAGGTTTCGAACAGATGATAGCATGGTTATAATTAAAAATGAATAAAAAAGTAAGTAACTGTAATGCTTATAGTAAGTAGTAAATCAATTTCATAAAAATACTTTTGAATACTGTTAATTTTGGAGTATGTATATACTAATCTATATACTGAGAATCATTCTATTATGTCTAAAATTACTGCATCATTAAAATCCTTTTAAAAAAACACACTATAATTCTTAATGCGATTTAGTACAATCAAAATTATACATAGGAAATCTACATATATCCAACTATTAACATTACTTACAAAATATTTCTTACAAAAAAAATGTGTGTGTATTAAGAACTATTTAATAAATTGTTAAATCGAATTGTTATTGATCATTCTAAATGGAAAGTTTAAAATGACCAACAATCAAGAATAATGAAAGTTAAACATTAAGTTTAATAATACTTTTTATCCATAGGCAAGCAAATACAAACTTTAAAGCCATAGTACTATATCACGAGATAAAAGGTTCCTTGCACTTAGAGGTTGAGAAAGCTGCCCTGAACTAAATTTAGTATTTAGTATTTTATAAATATGCTCTGTTGTAATGGATTTCTTTTTCCTTCTGAATTTAACAGCGTTAAGATTCAAAAGATTAAACAAAAACAATGGTAATAACTTTACTAAAAATATCACTAGTTTAGCATTGTTGAAATATTTTAACGCTAATTCAACGAAAAAAAAAAAAAAAATTCATTACATGGGTTTTCATAAATTACAAACTTTAATGCTGCTTTTTTGGATATATCAATATATATATATATATCCAAATTTTATTTACAATACTGGATCCCTAACACAGTAAACTGTGATTTGAATTTAAAGTTGAAATATATGACGTATAAAGTAATTTGTACATAATAACTGAATATTGCATTTTTGTTATTTATAGTTATAAAATTTTATGTACAGACAATTTTGACTTTTTAACTGAATAAACATAATAAAAACAACAAAATTGAATTTCAAATTGCAGGTGTATATCACTGAAGTTGTGCATACCTCTATTAAAATATATTATTACCAATACTTTTCACCAAATATTTTATTCTCAAGTATAGCTAGATAAAATATTTCTTATTACAGGAATACATATCCTCAATTATATTAAAATATCTTTATTTTAAAATGACTAAAATTAAATATAAAAATCTTTGGAATTTCTGTCTTTGTTTAAAATGAATAAAATAGCTTTCAATAATTTAAATAAAAAAGTTATAAAAAAATAAAATAGCTTTTGGCATTCATTATTTCTTTTAAATATAACTCTGTTAATAACTTCCAAATAATTAATGACCACTAAAAACACATTTCAAAAATTACGTTGGCAGGGCAAATAAAAAGATCATCTTTCATATATCTCGTAAACAGTTTACTCCTAGAAATCCTATTAATAAAATAACACTCCTTTAATTCCCACAATATTTCGTTCTTCTATGCAAAGGACTTCTTCAGGTGGTACCAGAGGACAAGAAACTATTCCTCTACATTTCATAAGGATTACTAATAAGAACTAAAAATAAAACACGCTATATTTATACATGTTTTATTTTTAGTTCTTATTTGTAATCCTAATGAAATGTAGAGGAATAGTTTCTTGTCCTCTGGAACCACCTGAAGAAGTCCTTCGCAAAGAAGGATGAAATACTGTGGGAATTAAAGGAGTGTTTTTATATTAATAGGGTTCCTAAGAGTAAACAGGAACATTCTTGAGAACATTTTTGATGCAAAAAAGTTGTGTTTCTCTTTCCGCTGATAATTAAATTGTTAAAAATAAGAAAGAAATTGATCTTAAGGAAATTTACTTCAAAAGAATACAGTCAAATTAAATGGGAACAGAAAATTATGAGAAAAAGAAAGAAAAGGCAATATTTTGTTTGCATTTTCATTGGTTTCCATATTGTACACAGATCCTACAGTCTCTCTAAACTTACTGAGCAAATTTTTCTAATTGAGTTAAGTAGTTAGGTATATAACTATTAAATTTCTACGTAACGTAATCTCAAATCTTTATTTGAAAGACAGAGGCTAACGATGAATTGGAATTGCCTCCAATTTAATTTTAAGTGGCTAAACAATTGAAAGCAACAGCCCTGGTTGATTCCAATATAAAGAAAGCAAATTCATTTTATTGTTTAAATATTAAAATCAGAAAAATAAAAATGATAACCCAAGTTACGTTCATCCTTTCAGTCACAAGTGAAGACATAGAAATCATTTGACTGAGAGACAAATTGAAGGGAAATGGGAAGTTTTTAATGTTATGACAGTGATAATAAATGATCAAAGGAAGAAAAATAACAGTTAAAAACTTTAAAAATTCAAAGGGAAAATTAAGAAAGTGCAGCTAAAATGTGATTCAGCCAAATGAGGTAATGAAAAACATTTCCTTCTGATAATTCAACACTATTTTTTGAAATATTAAGGTCTCGTCAATTAAAACCAAGCCACGCTTTTGTTAAAGAAAAAAAATATGAATGGATAATGATACATTTACAAATTATAAGAAAATTGCTGTTCAACTTTTAATTTACAAAGTTGTTGTTTTTTTTTTATATAGTCCTTTATATACAGGGTGGCCCATATTTATACATACGATGCACATATACAAATCTATGGCCAATCGTATATATAACTTTGGGCCACTCTGAATATACTAACGACACAGCTAATATAACTGAAGAGAAGATTGTGAAATACTGAAAGTGTTTCTGTAGTTTTAAAGAAATAAAGCGTGCTTCACTTTTTTTATTGTACATTTCACTAAACAACAATCTGATTTGCTTTGTTGAAACTTTTGAAGACAGAAACCAAGTCCATTTAGAAAATTACCATAAAAATATTCACTTTTGGCTACGATACGTAAGGATATTTCATTAAACATTAAAAAAAAAAAAAAAATAAGCATTTATACAAACAAGACGCTTAGCACCGAACAAGATAGAGTTCTTTTTGAGATCAGTCTAAGTTTTACATAAGTATTTTTTGATTTCAAATCTTAACAAAAGCTTAACATAACAGATAAAATTATTGGATTTTTTTTCTTAATAATCAAGAAAAAAATAATAAACTACATATTGAATAAACTATTCTTTCTAGTATTACAAACAAAACCTAACTAACAAACTAGGGGTCATATTTTTTAATTTATTTCTTTTTAACTATTAAAACTCAAAGAGAAATGATAATTAAAATATAATCACAAATCAATTCCTATTACAAACTTCAATTTCTGTGAGCATCTACAGAAAGGATATCTCCTAACATTAAAATAATTAAAATTTATAGGGTGGAGTGCACCAAGCTTTCGTTAACTTTGACGGTTCGTTAACGTTGATGGTTGGTACATCAACTGGCATTTTCCATGCACTAACGTTCGTTAGAGGTTTAACGCAGTTAAAAATTTTACAACTCATCAGCAATTTAACGACTGTTAAATCTCTAACGAACGTTGGTGCACGGAAAATGTCAGTTGATGCACCAACCATCAAAGTTAACGAAAGCTTGGTGCACTCCACCCATAAACTAGTATTTTGTTATAATACTCAATTTAAAGTTTATGCTTACTTTTTAATGTAATATGTTAAAATTGCAATACTGAAAATAAGACAAATACAAATATTTTTTTCATTTTTGTTATTAAAAACTTGTCCAATAAAACATGACATTTATCGGCTTTTTGTACATCCTAACAGACATGCTCCTAACAAACTAACAGAATCTAAAACTGAGTCAACGAATGTGTAAATAAAAGCAAAACCATTGCAGACATTTGATAAACAATGGTATAACTGTCAAAAGCTTCCAGACACACCTAACGATCACACATCCCATCTCATGTTTGTTTGAACAAACCAGTGGACTTAGTACTGTATGAAACCAGTAAACAATACGGCAAGAGCAAGAAGAGTTTCTAGTTTCTGTGTCTACTATTAATCTATTGTAAGTTTTAAGTGTTTTTATACTGGATGTAAAAATGAAATTGAAAATTACTGAAAACTCGTCAACGATAATGGACCGGATGGGCCTCGACCACAACGTTATAAAAAAATTAAATTTAAAACAGTTCCCAAAAACAGATAATAGGAGATATAGGATCACACAATGTGCAGCATAGAAGCTCCCAGTCCCAATTAAGCAGAGGGTTGAGTACACCCTAGGGCCCATCTTAAGAGTAACAATCTGGAAAAACTCCAAATCACAGAAAATGCCTAAACAATAAATTTAGTCCTAATAGAAAAATAAATTAAACCAGGTCCATATTCACTTTTGCCTAAGCAATAAAATCGCCCTGTGTTCTTGACAGCTATCAGATCATATCCAAAAAGCACATATACTTAGATTTCAGTAAGCTTACTGATGTAGCAGGTATTCAGTATTAATTTTGAATTAAATAAATAAAAGGCCCTTACAGTCCTTTTAAAATTCAAGTGACCAAATAGATCGAAGTTTGTCTATTATCACTGTCTGTAGTTATTTCTTATAAGAAAATAACACCAATCAATGTCTTATCGTAACTAAATAAAAAACTAAATGAAAGGAAAAATTTCAAGCAAATAAAACAGATTTAATGAATAATAATAATAATAGAAACAAAACAAAAAATTCATTATATCTGTAATATTTCATTATATTCCACTTTTCAGACTTTAAAATAAATATAAGTTACACATAATAAAAAGTTCAATAAATAATGAATTAAAAGAAGGTGAGATTTGTCACCAGCAGATACAAAAATCTGTTAAAATTAGATTCCTTATATTTTTCAGACAGTTTGGATATTGGTATAAACTGTAAATTTCAGTTAAATCACATGAATAAAAAAGTTCATGGATAGGAGAATAAATTGTGTAATTCAATCGAAGCAATTTTGAAAAACTGGTCGTTAAACAAATATTTTAATAGATTTTGAGTCCTGTGGTGACGAGCATGAGATTGTTTTCACTCAATTCTTACCTTACTCTTTGAGTATTTTGCTTTCAAAAGACATCGTGTTTGCAACTAAAGCGATTTAAATGAAGCACTTTATACAAATGAACAATTCAGTATAATTAAAAACTGTTTACATCCTTGCTAATCGTGTCTAACGCCCTAAAAAGAATTCTCTACTTACATTTCTTCATTACAATATCTAATAGAGTAGGTAAATTATGAACCTGGATTCCATTTTGCCTCAGAACAGTGAGTTTTTGTTCCAAGTCCCTCTTGTCTTTACCTAAAGTCCAGCAAAGCCTAGTACACAACTGCACAAGCGGTGGATATAATTCACTAGATTCGTGATGGCCTGAAGCAAACAATTTCAGAGCAATTTCAGCAAACTTGTGTGCTTCCGTTATGTTATCAACAGCATTATGCGTAGCAATAACCTCACAAAGAGTATTCAATGTTGTCAATTTTTTATCGCCTAGAACTTTTTCCTGGAGAAAATAGGCGTTCTCCAGTAGAGGAATGGCATCTTCAAACTTCCCACATCGCATCATCGAATGAGCCTCTCTGATCTCTCGGTTGTACAGAAACTCGGCCAATTCTGCTGACTTCCTGGTGGCTTCTTCTCCGTAGATCTGGTAGAGGAACTGTTCAAATGCTCGGCTTCGGGCTGTGATGATCTCTGGTTTAAAATTGCCAAGAACTGTTTTCTTTGGGAAGTAAGTCAGGGACTGCATGAACTCTGGAAAGTTCTTTTTCAGATTAAGATACAATTCCAAGAAATCCGAGTATCGCCTTTCTATGACCGCTGGGGATCGATCCAAACCTGGAGCTCTTTTGATGAGTAATGTGTAGGCCTAAAAGAAAACAAAAATCTGATTTAATATTTCCAATACAATCCATTTTAATTTTAATCAGAAATTTTTAGTCTTTTTGATATACTAATTAACATATCTTAATTTGGGAATTTTCTCGTTTACATATTTTTGCCGATATGTACATCTGTGAAAGTGATTTGATGGGTATTACAAATTTAAGATTAAATAATTAATAAGATAGTGTCCAATGGAACTGTGTATCACCATAATAATAAATATTTAAAAAACACAAAGGCTTCAATTCAGATTTAACATGAATAGATCGTTATACAAAAATATACATAAAAAAGGAGACGTTTCGATTCGACATACGAATCTTTGTCAATCTGTCAGTTACAATTCAAAAAGTTGTGTTAATATAATACTTGATCATGTGATTGGACAATCCTATATTGATAGAGGGGTTACTACAAATATAAAAAGATTCTCTAAAAGTCAAAATAATTTTTAAGTCATTATTTTTTTATTGAATGTCATGAGAACCTTCATTAGTTAATGCTTTCCAATGTTTGAAATCCTCAAAATATAACATAATTAAAAATTAAAACCATACATACATGCTCAGGAGATTTCAAGCCGTCTTTCCAGAGCTCATTTTCAACAACCCGGATTGTTGAAAATGAGCTCCGCAAAGGCAGCTCGAAAGCTCCAGAGCATGTATGTATGGTTTTAATTGTTAATTATAATATGTTACATTTTTTAACTTTGTATGATGGCTGAAAACTTATTTTTTCACTACGAAATCCTCAAAAGGCATTAAACCTACAAATTCTTTAGTTAAAATGGTCTATATCGAAATGAAGTTCGTAGACTGCAACACAGTGACATTAATACAAATTCTTTGATTTTTCATGAACAGCATTTGTTTGTTTTGTTATTCTTACTGAAGTTTTTGTCACTTTCATGTCCAGATTTCTCAACAGAAGTATAATTGATTTCACTCTTTGCTTATTTCCATACATTTATAGACCAAGAATTTTCATTTGATACTTACAACACTAAACAACTCTTTGTGTTTTTATTATTATTATAAAAATTTTGTTCCTAAGTACAAGTAATATTTTTATTCAATTTTAAGAAGAAAAGTTAAGCAAGCCAACACTGAATTACACTAAATACTCGTTTATCCAAATTGTATTTAATTGTAATGATTTTTAGAATATTTTAAAACTACACAAAATAATTTTTCCATCGCTATAATCAATATTTAATAGTGTGCAGAAGTGATTATGTAATTGTATCCGTAACTATGTAACTGTAGCTATTAATAACTTTAATGTACAGTAATTAATGTAACTAATATTAATAACATGTACTGTATATGTTTAAAACAATACATTCTGGATTATCTGAAACGGGCGCGGGCCCATAAAATTCGGATAAACGAGTTTTTAGTGTACATTTCAACACAACAAAGCCAATACTACTGTCTTGCAGAGATTTTTGTCTGTAAAAAGTTACAAATCAAGTTGTTAAAAATAAAAATAACAACATCTTTTCATCTTCTTAAGCATAGCTATATTTCGCAGGTTCAACACTTTACCTGCTTCTTTAGGCTTATCGATACATAGAAAGTTCTTCGTAAAACACAAAAAACAAAGTTTTAACAATATCGAGTCTTAACAATATTGAGTTATACATGGTAATATTAATATTCAATATTGAATCATTTATGGTAATTACCATTTACATTGTTGAAACCGTAAGCATCATTTGTTAAGAGCAAAAGAAAATACATTATTGAAAACGTATGATGTCTTTACAATTACTTCTAAATTTTTCAAGTATTATTTGACTTATCTCCACACCTTTCTGTTTGTTTGAACATTATATGTATCGATAAGCCTGAAGAAGCAGGTAAAGTGTTAAACCTGCGAAATATAGCTATGCTTAAGAAGATGAAAAGATGTTGTTGTTTTTATTTTTAATAATAACTGTCACATTTGTGTTATATATTGATAAATCAAGTTGTTGTCAATTTTTCACAATCAAATACATAGATATATCTATCTATCCATGAGAATTGAAGTTCACATGCGAATTGCCAGACAACAGGGGTATTCTGGCATGGTCAACTAAACTGAACAAATTTTCAAGGAATAAATTACATTTATAACAAAGAGATTGGTATATGTGTAAATATAATTTCCCTCCTATAACATCGTAACAGCTTTCCAAATTTGCTGATCCAGAGATATCAAAGATACTTCTAATTGAACATTGTAAAATGGTGAAATTAACGTATTACCAAATTCATGTCTTAGCTTTTCAAAACATGCAAATTTATTTAAGCCTATGTTGACATCAGAAATATCTTTGCCCAAAAATGTTCTCTGGTGATATCTACCACGAATTGAAAACAAAATAATTGAGGTGATATGAAATGATGAACCATTTAACCATCAAAGCAATTTGAAACTTTCAAAGATGAGAGTTACTGGGGTACTTGTACCTTACTCAACACAACGTAAGACTATTAAAAAAACCTGCGTAAAGTTTCATTCGATCACATGGCAAGTACAACAATGAACGTTTACAATATGAATTCAGAAAAGATAAAAAAAAAAAACCAACAAAGAATAGACAATAAGAATACAAGTAGACAAATAAAACAATAAACAATTTTGTATTGATTAAATAATATAGTTTGGTACTGAAGGAGGAGTGGAACATGATAGTATATAGATCCTTTTTTTTTTTTTTTTTTTTGAGAGATTTTCCCGACTCAGGGATGAGAATATCTCGATATTTCAGCCCGGTGCCTTGGGCCACGTGTGTTTTCCATTGTTCGGAATGAACAACAAGAGGAAATTATCCAAGAAACTAACAACGGAAGTTGTTAGTTCTGCGCACACCTTGATATAATTGATATATACATCTTCTGAAGAAGGCCCGAGGCACCGGGCAGAAATATCGAGAAAATATCTCATCCCGGAGTGGGAAAAAATCCCTCAAAAAAAAAAAAAAAAATCTATACAGTGATTAAATAATGTAATTTAAGCATATATAGATTTATTAGAAACCTCATTGTAATTACAGCTGAATATTGGTATTTTAAGTGAATTCGCAAACAATATTTCATAGATTTTCGCTTACCACATATTTCTTCCTAATGTTATTGACAGTTCTGGCTGATACAATCTCAAAGACAATTCTTGTACCGGTGGCAATTTTATGTCCGTCTAACATGGCTTCTGATTCAGTGATCTGCGATGAATTTGCCGAATCAATGGCACTTGGGGCAACTATGAGAGAATAGGGTGTTTTATAGGAATCCATTAAATCATGTAACAAATTCACAGGTCTGAATAACATTACGACTGGTATAGAATGAGAAAGCACAACACTATGAAATTCTTTTAATGGCAACAAAATCAAAGATAACTACTAGATTAAAGCGATGACTATATATGATTATTACAAAATAAAATATAAAAATAGGGGAGATAATCACCACAGCGTATTGTGATCTCTATTTTTAGTCATCTCATAGATAAAAGTCTATGTTGCAAATATTAATTTTAGAAATGAAATAAGTATGTTATACCACACAGCAATTTTTATCTATAAGTGTAAAGTTTTGTCACATATGTAACAATCGACTGAAGAATCAACTACGCATCCTCTGTCGCCTTGATAACTGAATTGTACATCTTTAAATCTTTAAGTGAATGCATAATTTCCAAAAACTAAAGAAGATTAACTAGAAATATACTGTACTGCTAAAGAAGAAAAGTAAATACAAGAAAACAAACATATGAAGAGATAAACTAACAAACCAGAAAAACTGATAAGATAAAAAAAGTAAATACAAGAGATCAAAACAAGCAAAACTACATAAATATGATTACGTAACTACTTAACAAAATTATAATGAAAAGTAATTTATTAGGTAGAGGATGTAGCGGCTCTTGTCTTTGTTCTGGAGGAGTTTGGTTTCATCTTCTTGCCAATTCGCTTCTCCTCTTAAACAGGGATTCATTCAATCTCTTTTCAAATGAGGACTGAATTGACTGATTTCTCAACCTCAACTTATTTCCTTATCAGAGAATCAACAGGAACCTATAAAATTCCCCTCTTTCATGAACAAATAGCGGCTTATGTAAGGTGATCGTTAACTAATAGTCAAATACTAAGTAAAAACTACAACAACAACAAAAGCCTAAATAATTACATAAAATTCGTTTGATTGCTTTATTTTTATTTTGTCTTGGTATTGAGTTAATTTTGATTATATAGTTCATTTTCTTTATTGCTTATTTTACTCCTAAAGCTTTGTAATTCTTAATTTTGAAATTAACTCAATGGACACCTAAATGGAAGGATGAAACACTTAACTATACTTACGTAATTAAAAAGTTCACTAGAAAAAAAAAAGGCAATACTCGATACCACAATGGACCCAATTATGAGGTCTGAGTGACTAGCGGCAATAGCCGACCCTCTTTCTATCCTTATCCTAATACTCAATACCAATCCTCTAACCGTAGGTTCCCAAACTTATTTGGCCTACCACCCCTTTTCAGAAAAAAAATAATCCCCCTCCCCTCTTCTTTAACGAACAAACCTTCTTTCTACCTTCTTTAATGAACAAACAGAAGATGCAGTGACAAATTTGCTTTTTTTTTTATGTATCTATATTTCTACTTATGTCCTACAACATAGTAAAGAAAGATATTGTTGTAAATATGACATCTTGAAGCTGGAAATTATAAAATTATTTATTAAAATCCACAATAGTAACTTTCGCATTACATACAGAAAATTAAGAATTTAACGAGGGATAATATTAAAACAAAAATTATGAATAACAATTAACCTTAACCCTATGTTATACAACAGACAAAACATGTTCGAACAGTTTTTCAAAATTTTCTTATCTTCTTTTTTTATGCTTCCATCACCCATTTATTTTTATTTTTATATTCCCCCCCCCCCCCAATTCCAATCGAAACTATTACAATGCCCCTGGATCATTCCAGCACCCCCCAGGGAAACAGTGCTCTACATAGATATTATAGTAAATCAAGCCAATGAGATAGGTAAGGTTTCGAAGTGTCTAACAGGGAACTCAGTTATTTTTGGTTCTGGAACGTACAGTGCTGTAATCAAATAGTAACCAAAAATAATTGATTGCTAACTAATCCATTCATTTTTCATTGATTTATCAAAACCTCAAACATTTTGAAATCAATTTTCACTGATGGATATTAGGAAGTTGTTTCTTTTACTTAATTTCTACACTAATTATATGAAAAAAGAAACTAAATAAAACAAAATCGCCTTATGATTAATAAATAATGAATTTGCAATACTTCAGTTTTGAAACAATTGCCATTTTTTTTTATCATTTCATTGATAAACCGCCAAAATTAGTGAATGACTAGTTCTACAAATCTACATTCACTCTTTATCAGTTGATTTGATAGGTGTCACTTTCCTTCTATCATTAATGTCACTAACATCTCGAAATGACCTTGGAGTTTCAAGGCTACTTTTTCCTGTATCTTTCTAGAATATCCATTTGAGAAGTTTCCAGAAGATGCTATTGACCATGACAATGATGCTCAAACACTATTTATTATAGGATGCTGAAATTTAATGGCAGGTATAGGACCTTAAAAAAATCTTAAATGAATTTACTAAATCTTAACAGTTTTGATAGGCAAAAAAAATTTTAATAGGAAAAAAGGTTAAAAGGGTGTATATAATTTCAACAGATAAATTCTTATTTTTGTTTCTGTTGTTTTTTTTAAAATCATGTTTTTACTTCTACTATTTTATTTTAATGTTTTAATATAAAATTTCTATCATTTTAGTTTCACTTTAAAAATCTTGTTATTCTTTTAACAATTTTCCTTGTATACGTAATACTACTAAAATACTTCTATTGAATACGAAGTATTCATCATATATATAAAAATTGACTCAACAAATCTTAGAATTTCTTTTTCTCAGTATTCTATATTTCGTCCTGAATTAGAGGACTTCTTCTTATATTTCTTTTTATATTATGTTTTGTATTTAATGAAGATTCCTGAAGAAGCCCTCTAATCCAGGACGAAATATAGAATGCTGAGAAAAAGAAATGTAAGATTTGTTGAGTCAATTTTTATATATATGATGATAAGAAGAAATACGTAAGTTGTAACGAAGTATTCATTATAGCGTATTGATGTATTCTAGGTAGCAATGGACTGTTGTCATGCCAACTGGTTTATCTTGTTCAAAAAGTTATCTGAGAAACTTGTCTTTCATTTTCATACTTAGAATGCGAGATAACCATTTAATCTCATTGGAAAAGGCAGTTTTCTAAAAACCTCTTAGTAACTTCAATTCTTTTTACATTTATCTGAAGTCTATTCGTTTGACCTTTGGTATTTCAACCAAGCTCTAATCCATTAGCAACAGATCATGCTAAAATGATGGAGTGTCATTGACAATTTCATCAACCTTAAATACAACATTATCTGATCGGTTTTGTAATAATCAGGGTGCTCCAAAATTACACATCAGTATTTTTGTTTTAAAACGATCCACTGAAGGAATGTCGAACTTTTACATAAGCAAGAAAAAAAATAAAAAGTTGCAATAAAATATTTGGAATTTCTTAATTAAGTACTAGTAACATGAGGGTTTTTACACCATTATTACAACTCTAAATGGAGGCATTACAAGTAGACATTGAATGAATGTATTGCTGTTTCTGTACAGCATTGAAGATTTTCTCATCCCTTTTTGTGAGTGATCCTGACAATATCAGTCAATCCACGCTTGTGAAAACCTAAGGACTCGGGATGTTTGGGGTGAAGCACCTTTTGATTGAAACAGCTACGCCTCTTCCTCCCGCGTAATTTAGGCGTTCTCTGCCCTTTCAACACAGCTCCCAACGAAAAATACAATCAAAATGTAACTTTTTCTTTCTACAGGCGTTACAACAAACACCAATTCCGTCCTTAATTTGGGCAGACAGTTTTAAGATTTATTTTTTTGTTTTGTTTAACCATTTTTTTTAATACTGATTTCAAAACTTCCCAGAAATACTGACATTTTATTTCGAAACATCCTGTATATTCAATTTCCCTTCATACATTTAACATGAAATTCTAATTGACTACATTTGGACCACGATGCCAAAACCCAGCTTCGTTTGAGCGATTGGGAAAGACGTCAAAAAACAAAACAAAAACAAGAGACGCACTGCGTTCAAAACGAATTGCAACACATGAGGGAAATGACTGAAAAAGAATTTTCTTAATGAACCGAGTCATTAAGTGACTTCGATGGCGTTGATTGTGATTTTTTGACCTTGTTTTTTTTATAATTCACCTCAGTCTGTAGCTTCAATATGGATTCTGGGAGAGGGTTCTTACCGGCCTGGCTAACTGGGAAGGTAAGGGGTTCGTCAAATGTTAAGGTTCCTCCTAATTTCGAAGAAAGGCTCGCATCGGAATCGTCTGCTAAGTCGCTATCTTCACCCGTCAGCGAACGAAACATTGCTTCCCATTTAAAAGACGTCTCTTCAACATTCAATTATGAGGAAAATTAGTTTGACGAAGAAAAAACGGTAGACGTCTACTTTATCACAAAAAGGTGATAAATCAGACTTCGAGGATTCATTATAAAAATAAAAGAAGCGAAATTAATCGGAGTAATGAAGGTGATCTCGCAGGTTCTTGAAGGGAAATCGGCCAACAAGGCAGTCTGGGCAGGTGGATGCGTAGAGATATCACTCGTAGAGACGCCATTAAAAGATAACAGACATTAGTTATGACGTCACTTCGAGGCAACAATAAACGTTTAAAGGGTTAAAGTTTACTGAAATCTGTAATATTGTTACTTACAAAAATGATTATATTATTGTTACTGAATTAAAATAACAATTTATATTATGAAAAACAACAATATTCTACGTATCTTTGTATAAATTCATATTTACTTCAAATAAAAACATCATAACTACGACATTTCGCAAAGGTAGCTTCCTTTGCTTCATCAAGGCTCTATTTTAAAAAACGAAAAAAAAAAAAAAATACCACAAAAATCATTGCAAAATTTCAATAAATTCCAATAAATAAATTGTGCTTTTTATTATGCAATAATTATGCTTATTATTCTATAATGGATTATGCTTAAGAATTGTACTTATTATTTTGAATATGCTAACAATAGTAGAATGCTAAAAAAGAACTTTGTAATAACCGTTTTATTTTAAAGTTTTCTAAAATGGAGCCTGAAGAAACAAAGGAAGCTACTTTTGCGAAATATCGTAGTTATGATGTTTTTATTTGAAGTAAATATGAATTTATATTATGATTTCAAGTTAATGAATATTTGTCATATATTTATCAGACAAGGCTTTTGATAATTTTTGCGAAAATATTTATTTATATATGTTAATAATTTTGTTATGTAAAGGACAATGGGCAGATTTGCCCCATCACAGTATAGTTTATAAGATATATATCTATAGAAAGATCTCCTTGCATAGAACATTTTTTATGTCTCAATTATTAGTCCGTTGGGAGTATACGTCTAGATATGACTTATCTAGTTGACATCTTAATTCCCGGATTTATTATTTAATTAACATTTAATAATTATTTTTAGTAACACTAAATATTATTTTCATTTATTACATGTAAATAATTATTATTTACTTGAAATAAAGGATATTATTAATTACATATAATAATTATTAAAAGTTAACTAAATAATAAATTCGAGAATTACGATATCAACTAAAGTCCTCCTAGCGAAAGAATGACTCTGACCTTGAACTACAACAATGATATCTTAATCATTCCAGGACTGAAGTTTGTATAGAGAAACTATTCACAATCGCCAATCAGAAGCCATGCACTTTGCCGCCATAAACACTGACATATACAATCGATTCAAATTCTACTATTGCGACATCTGGTGGCCACGGTCGTTCTTTGGTTTGCCCGAATATAGATAGTCATATCTAGAATTATATAACTCCGAACGGACTAATAATTGAGATGAGTCGTAATAATAAAACATGTTCTATTTAAGGAGATTTTTCTATAGATATATATCTTATCACTATACAGGGCTGGGGCAATTTCCCATACATTTGTACCCATTGTCCTTTTATGCTTTGTAAATATGTGGTTTAATTTTTATATACGATGCAGTTTTTTCTGAATATATATACAAATATGTATACTTTTTGGGTCTAATTTCAGTTAGAGAAAAAGCAATTTTTTTTTTTCCATTTTTTCTATATAGGAAATTCCGAATCTTCCAAAATAATATATTCAGGAAAGATGTTACTCTGCATAGCTGTTTAAATAGAAATTAAATCAACTGGAATAAACAAATCAAATTTAAGATCTTATAAAACAAAAAAATTTCTGTGCATTTTTTTAGTTAGTTAGTTTTTCTAATAACTAAGTATAAGTAATTTACGTGAATCTAAAGGAGCTTGTATTATTATTGAAGAAAATAAAATTCTATCCATGTTTTGGCTAAAGTAAATAAAATAAAATCAGTAGTATAAATAATAGGGAAAGCTTTTTTAGAAAAATATTAAGATATTCTCAAATTATAAACATGGTGTTAGCAAATACGTATTTTTTTTAAATTGGTGAAATTGATTTATTAGATCAGGAATGGAGTTTGCAAAATGTAATTTTGCAGTTATTTATGAAACAGTTTATATATAAAAGTAAATTTACTTACAGTACTTCTGTTAGTAGCTTAAAGTGTTGCCAAGATATGACGTCAGATTAAGAAACACTCGACTCATGGCAGCCATTGTTGTGGAAGCGAAATTGATACCTCTACGTTTGTATACCCATGAGCCAACCAAAATAATGAAAGATGGAGTCATAAAAAAGTTCCTTAGTTAAAAAAAAATTTTTTTTAATTGATCTGTTGATTTTTACATTAAAATTTTATCTTATAAATTAAAAAAAAAAATATTTTATAAATTTTTTAAAGAATGCTATTTGTAAAGAAATATAGCTAACGTCTAATATTATATTTGAATACATAATTAAAATAACAAGTTGAAAGAAATTCCTACTGCAGTTCAATGGCTGAAGTTGAAGATGAAGCTAGATGAAAAAGAGCATTTCCTTCTATTATTAACCGGACTTCGCAATCAGAGATTAGAAGGACAGTATTGTGATGTGATTTTAAAGATATTAGGTCATTCGTATGCAGTTCACTCGTGTATTTTGTCTTTAGTTAGTCCATATTTGCAGAAGTTACTCGATCAACAGAAGCCGAGGCCCTATAGCGAACACTCGCCTCAAGTCGTAGACTTAGAATTAAAGGACTTGTACGAAAACGAGGATTTATTAGAAACTTATCTCGATTCTGTACAACTTATTCTAGATTATATATACTCAGGAAAAATAGAAATAGGTAAAAGCAATGTCGCTGTCGTTCAGTCTGTGGCGAAATTATTTGAGCTCCGAGAAGTGGAGGAACATTGTCAAAAGCTACTCCAAATACAAAACTCACAAAATAGTGGCTTGAAAACCACCCGACAGAAATCAAATCGACTGAAGAGAAAAATTGGTTGTGATGGATTTCGAATCTCTAAAATGGTGTCCAACGGTGGCACAGTAAGGACTAATTGTAAATCAGCGATTACTAAAGCTTTACAACCGAAAAACGAACAGTTGAAACGAATAAGGAAAAACGAAGTGAAGAAGAAAAGTAACAATTCGGATAATGAAAATGACAGTACCAATCAGCAGCTCAGCTTTGTAAATAGTCCAGTGGGGCCCTGCAGTAAATGCTTCCTCACAGATTCTAAAATAAAATCTGGAAAATGCTACAAATGCCATTCATGTGGTTTTATGTCGGTGAAAGTTAAGAAACTGTTATGTCATCTAAAAGAAACGCAGCATGATGATAATATATGTAGTTTGTGCAATTTTGAAGCAGACAGTAACGAGGCCTTTTGGGAGCATCTAAAACGGCACGATGACAAAAAGCCTTTCTTTTGCATATCGTGTGAGTTGCGGTTTCAGACACGAACGGCATTAAACCTGCATTTGCCAAAACATTCCAGTCAAAAGCCGTATGTGTGCCTGCAGTGTAACAAAGGGTTCAAATGGAAACATGCTTTACAGAGTCACATGATTGTACATACACGAGAGAAACAGCATTTGTGTGATCAGTGCGGTTACCGAACAGCACATCAGAGTTCGTTTAAAGCGCACTGCCTGCTGCATACGGGAAATACCTTCAAGTGTCCTCAAGCAGGCTGCACTTTTCAAGCGATCAGAAAGCAGAATTTGCAGCAGCATTTGATCACTCACACCAAAGAAAAACCGTATCAGTGCGAAGTTTGTGGACAGGCTTTCTCTCTCGTCAAAAATCTACGTCGACACGCTCGTATTCATAATGCAGGTGAAAACCTAATTTTCTGCGAAGACTGTACTTTCTCCACGACACGCATTGATAAAATGAAGGAACACAGTCGAAGACACCATCAGGAGAAATCAGATGTGGTTTGCAGTCCCTCGATTACAGGCATAAATAATGCATCGATAACAACAGACTTAGTACCCAATCTTTTTCAAGTCGTCGTGGAAGAAGAGTTGAATGATATAACGGACAAACAGAATATTGTCACTTCAGAAGTGTCGGCACAGCCTTCGCCTGAATCTCAGATGCCTTTAACCAATGATCCCCACAGTCTGTCTTACACTGCCATTCAAATGACTCAGGTTCTTCTTCCTGCTGTGTATGCCTTCAGTCCCATTTCTCTCTCAGACTGAGGCGTTAAATGCAGGTAATTTAAATAAAAAGTCCAGATATAAGTAAAGTATTTCTCCACTTCATCTTTCTAAACATTTTTTTCCCCACTTATTATTCTGATTTCAACATTTATTTTTATTCAACAAACTATTATTTTATTATATCTTTATTTTTACACTTGTTTGCATTCTTGTTCATTATGTTTGTTGTTCATTTGTGGAGACTGTAAAGTATTATAATAATATTTATAGTATTTTGAAAGCAAAAAGAAAAACTTAAGAATCTCTTATGCATCATTCTTCCATTGTAAAAGATGTATATTATCCACCGTTGCTCAGATTGAAGAATAAATATTGAGTCCTAAGATTTCAGATGTAGTTTGTTTATTCCTGTTGATTTCTTGCTGGAAGTTGCTGCTGTTTAATTTGGGATATTCTTATTAATGCGTTGACTGTCATTATAAGGGTTGGCAATTCCCAGGGGCCACTAAGTTATTTTAAATTTTTATTACATATGATAGAATAAGAAGTCAGTACATATTTCAGCCTTCCACCCCCCAATCCACTTAAATCAACTCTTACGACTCCGTTTAGATGGCACCTCTGGTTAAATTGCTGCGCCAAGGGTCTCCTTGATAATAGATGTTGAGTAGTTTTTTTTTTTTTTTTTTTTTATGGTTTCATCAGTGATATGATAAGGAAATCAAAATAAGAATAAAGGTTATTTTATTAATAAAAATAAACAAATTCTCAAAAAATTTATACAAAATCAAATTAGGCGTATAATCAAGGAACTTCTATTTTTCAAATTCTGAATTCTAAAAATCCACAATCAATAGATTTAGAGATTCTAGTGATTTTCAAGGTCCTGATACATCACTAATTATTATGAGGCGGGAAAAAAAAACAAAAAGACAAACCACAAAAGTTTTGTGTCAACAACAGTTTACTAGAAAATGAATGTATTAACGTGCAAATAATAAATATGAAGCAACTGTTTGCACAAAACATTAGAAACAGATTTAATAAGAAAATAAAAATATAAAAACAAGTTACAAAGTTTTGTAAACCTGTAGCAGTTTTCTTCATCTATTTGTAGTCCGATGAAGAAAACCGCTACTGGTTTTCAAAACTTGTAATTACTTGTGCAAATGGTCGCTTCGTATTTATAACAGTTTACTATAGATCAAAGTGTCTATTGAGAGGCCGCACCAAAGAACCTCTTTTACGTTCTTTGGCCACACACAATACAATTTCCCCTTGCAAGTGCCAGCAGCATATTGATCAGTAGATGAGTACTACTAGCACCATCTATATGTACCCGTGCAGTCAAAGTGTTAAAAAAAAAAAAAAACTTGCTTCATTTAATACAACATAACAGTGGGGCAATCTGAAGCATGCATTGTTATCAAACTGCTTACATATATATTACTGTGCAAAAGATATCACAATCAAGGACTGCCTTAATTTCCACTGCATGTATTAGTTATATTTCTCTCATTAAAAATATATTTTTATGTGAAGTGTTATTTATTACACCCTCCAAAGCGTCTAGAGAAACAGTGATTACATTTACTGTTAGATTTTTGCTCTTACTGATATAAATATACATACTGCTGTGCTCATTATGAGGCACTTTATAAAGAACAAAAAACTCAAGATAAATTACTTTTAATGTTTCTGTTACGTAAGTAAGTATGTCAGTGAAACTGTGATAAATTCTGTAAATAAAGTATAACCAATTCAAATCTCAGTAGCGATCGCATAATGCTCCATGGCTTCTACACAGAGCAAATGTTAAAATCTCAGAAACTTTACAGCTTCAAAACCCCATAGAAAAAATAAAGCTCTCTATGGATTTGGGAGATCCCATTATAATAAATACAGACCAATCAATAACCATTTATAAATTTCATTAGTTGCAATTTTAGCAAAACTATTTATTAAAAGAGTTTGTCTTCATTTCTTTTATAAATCTATTAATTTTAATTTTCTTTTTAGGTTACTTTCCAGAGGAACAAATATAAACAATTCATGGTAATAATGTTTTATTTAACAATTAATTGTTGACAGTTAAAAAAAAAAGAAAGATCGCACTATAACGAATCTGAACTCGCCAGGGTCACAATCAACGAGGGTTAGTTGTATATGGGCAAGTGCTATCTCCTCTTTATTGATAAATTTTTCTTTATACAAACTCAGTGGTGTTGTAAGAAGATTTACAACAATGGCATTGTGTCTCTGTCAAAGAAAAAGCACAATTCATTTAATCTGAGAACACTTAATTGGTTTCATTAAAAGCTCCCAAATAGTTTGTGACCATGGAAATATAAAAGATAGTGGACCAGGATAACCTGTCATTTCGAAAAATTCCAGTACCCTGTGAGGTCAGCAATAGCCTCTCTCTCTGACATTCTGAACAATATTACGTTATAGCTATAAAACCAAAACAAAAATTTAGTTTTAATGATGTTTAAAGGAAATGCTATGCTATTAGTTATTGGTTGACCGCTTTCAGTGTAAGATTGAACTATTATGTCACCACTTGGTGGTGACATTTAGAGGGAAATTAATAGATGCCATAATTACATGGGGTTCCTTCCGATCGTTAAGTTACCTGGTCCCCACTATAGTGTATTAATAATTTGACATTATAAAAGGAAATATTAAGCAAAACCATAATGATTGAATAAGGAAAATAGACTTAAAAGTTTTTTCAGTAACTTCTAGTTAAACATTTTAACTTCTAAATTGACAGTTAGTTTTGAATTCCATAGTAATCCATCAAAATTATTGAATCGTATTGATGAATGGAATGAAATATGCAGGATTGATGCTTTAACTTTCACCTATGTTTGGAGGATTGGTTCTCATTTCCTATCACTTTGTAACTAGTACGGCTTTGCTGTATTAAAAAAAACAACCTCATTTGTAAGAACCTATTGCTTTGGTCAGTATTCTTCCAAAATAAAAGCTATAACAATAACATAAATTGGTTTTAATACAAGAAATTACTTATTTCTTTAATATGCTATCTACGGCCTAATAATTTTCTCTTGGCCTTAGGTCAGCTTATAATTATTCAGATTTGACATTTTGAAATTCTAGCTTGAAGAACACTGATACCTTCCCCTGAATTGCACAGTTTCAAACTACATGATTTTTGAGTAATTCTTTTGAATAGAATACTATATTATTTGATATAAAATTACAGTAGTTAAAAATTTAGAGTAATATTCTCATCAATTACATCGGCGATTAATGAAGTTTTAACCTTTTTAATACTTTTAGTGTTTTAGAATTATATTTTTCCCAATTAATTTGACTGAATAATTTATATTTTATATAGTTTTCCAATCTTAAACCAAAATTATTATTCAATTTATTGATTTGAAAGATTTTTAACCAATTGTATCTAAGTTATTTTTTCATTATTTTGATTATTTTTTTATTTTCACACTTTAAACGGAATCCCGTTCTTTGTAGTCTCGAACAACAAGGTTTCAAAGAACACGGAACCAATTAATTGTGTTCTTCGGGGGTTAGGTGTATTATTAATTCACAATCTCAAGATTGAATAGGTGTATTTTATCACTGACTTTAAACAATTAAAATACTAATTGCATTTTTTCTTACTCTGATAATTGTTAAATATTAATTAGATAATTATTATTTGTTTTACTTTTAATTTGGAAAAATAGGTTGTATTTTTCTTTTTCCTTTGATTTTTATTATTATTTTTTTGCTTTTACGTTTTACTTTTCAACTTTTTTTTTGCTCATAAGTTTATTTTGTCAACGTTCACACTTTGTAATTGACTTTTTTTAACTGTATCCAAACGGCTGTTACATCCTTTCTGATTCTCCAATGCATTGAGTGCAACAACATCAACATCTAAGTAATAAGTCAATTTAACTTTTCACCTGCTTTATGGAGGATTCTTAGTCTGTTTTATACATAACTCCTTCATTTCCTCAGGTATAGTTATTTATTCAGGTATTTCTTATTATTTAAATACTTCAGGTATTTTTAGTTTTTTACTATTTTTCTTGTTTTACTGCTATGTTTCTCTTAAAAAGAGAAGGTTTTAATGATAAATTCTTTATGACGATCGTTGACGGATATTGTCATATTGAATTCTATTTTGTTCATAGAAATTGTGAGCAAACAAAACCGGTGAATTGTGACTCACAAAATGCTACTATGAAAGCTAATTCAAATACCATAATGCCTTTCTGGTCTTTTTAGTCTATCTTTTGTGATTTACCCATTTATACACGATTTAAAAAAAATAACTATTTATTACATTAAAAAATTATCAGTTCTCGTCTAACTCTGCCAGATAATTATTCTCTGTCCATTGAAATGACAAAAGTTCTCAATGACTTATTTAACCTCTCATTTTCCAACAATGCTTTCAGAATATCAGAAAACAAACAATTATAATCAGCTTCTTTAAGTGCTATGTGAATGTTTCTCTTTCACCAATGATGTAACCACATGTCTGTTTTAAATATGAAACATAGTTTTGATAATAGATATTGTGAGCAAAGAAAAGTTGCAACTGCCCTATTTTGTCTTATCGATGTAAAGAATGTTGGGGGGAAATAACATAAAGTTCTCTTAATTGGATCCTTTAAAAATATTCTGTTGTTTTAGTTATCAGGTAATTTTCTTCCACCAATTAAGCACGTGGCAGAAGTAGTTTTCACAGTACAAACTAAAAGCTGTTGCTTATGTTTTGTACCACATTTTGAAGAGTTCGCAGGGTCTTATGAGAAGATCTCCGTTTCATGAGGCTTTACCCTAAAAGCAATGAATGAGAGAAGACTTAATGTGAGTATGAAATTAAGGACAGAAAAGTAAAACGTACTTGATAATGTAATATGTAGAAACAGGATTAAAAGGGTGGGAATAATCCGACACTTTCAGAATACTGTGCATATTCTATCTTCAGGGACAGCACAAACATTTAGGATAATGAAGTCGTAGTGCATTTTACTTTTCAATTTCTCTTCCTTAACTACAAAGTTTTCTATAATACTAATGTTGTAATTATAGTGTCTGGTAAAAGTACAGGGTGATTATAATTAAAGTTGCGATTTCAAAACGCCCTAACTTTAAAACTACCGGTCAGATTGACTTGATATTTTACCAGAACAATCATGAGGTAATGGAATTTTGTTTGGGGAAGGAAAAAAATAATTCTAAAATGTGCCAATAGATGGCGCTGTTAGGGTTCACATTGCTGTTGTGGAGGTATGCAAATTACTATGACGTGTTAGTAATTGGCTAAGACGTCTTTACTAAGACATTACTAAGACGTCTCAGTAATTTGCATACCTCCACAACAGCAATGTGAACCCTGACAGCGCCATCTATCGGCACATTTTGGAACTATTTTTTTCCTTCGCCAAACAAAATTCCATTACCTCACGATTGTTCTGGTAAAATATCAAGTCAATCTGACCGATAGTTTTAAAATTAGGCGTTTTGAAATTGCAACTTTAATTATAAGCATCCTGTATAAGATGCGTTAACAGAAAATTTTAAATGCTTAAATTTATCACCGACACCTTTCACAGTTTTTCTTACTAAAACAGAGAAAGAGGTTGTTGTTTCCAGTATATGGTTCTAGTCCCGTGTAGGTTTATAACTAGTCTCATTGGAGTTCCTTATTTACACAATTTCAATTGTAACTGTTTTTACATTAACCTATTGTTCTTTGTTTCTAATTGTAAATATAATCCTAACAATGAGAGATTTGGAAAACTTTTTGTCTTACCAAAGATGAATAAAAAAAGAAAAATCATTCTAGAATTTGATAGTTCTCCTACAATCAGCTTCTGTTTATCATTCATGTTTTTTTATTTCTTCCCGACATCTTAATCACAGCAGAAAATCATTTCCAAATTTTAGCACCTTTTATTAAGTGGTGCCGCATTGGAAATTTCTACTATAAAGAACTATCTGATGACCAATGTTTTTACCTAAAGAAAACTCTGAAAAAGTTTTCTTAAAACTGGTTATATATTACAGTCTTTTCTTGATAAGGCTTTGCACCATTTCTTATGATCCCAGAGAACAGAATAGTTCTTATCTGTCTTCATTAAACAGTTTCATCCTGATTTATACAGGGTGATTCATAAGGTACTGAAAAAATAGGCCTATAAAGAATGAACATCAAAATATTTTTCTGTCAAATTTGGTGTAAAAAAAAGTAAAATAGGGCATGGATTTCCGGATCGAACATGCGATTTATTACACTACAGGAAAGTAATACCGCCACCGCCATAATTTAATTTATTTTATTTACCCCCTCCCCAGGGCTCCTTGTGTTTGAAATAAACCCAATGGAGTCAATATTCCATTTAAATTTGCCTATTCTAATCTCGCTTCCCTTACCTTGCTCTTCCCGGTTGTGAGGGGTGCTAACTAGACCATTTTTTTTCATCGGGGCAGAAAAAAGGCTAAAATGGGGACCCACAGAATCGCAGGTTCGATCCGGAAATCCATGCCCTATTTTACTTTTTTTTTTTTACACTGAATTTGACAGAAAAATATTTCGATGTTTGTTCTTTATAGTCCTATTTTTCCAGTACTTTATGAATTACCCTGTATAACTATTCTTCAATAAGATCTTTGATTTCTGGCTAGTTCATTAATCTTGCATCCTAATAATTGTAATATGCTTGTCTCTCCCTACCAGTTATTACATTTGCATGTTGGCTTCTTAATATTCCCTTTATATAAAGAATTTAGACTTGCTTTACTTGGACATTTTGCAATGTTAAAACTATTTATTAGTTTCTAGTGTAGAACAAGCCAGGAAAAGTGGAGTGTCTCGCTAATTTCCTAGAATAGTTTCAATTTCTTTGCTTGTTCAATTTTTATGGCTTTTTTTTTCAGTTGAGTTAAAACTAACGTTTACCTTTCTCTTGTATGAAGTCAGAGTCCGAGGATGTTCAAAACTACAATAGAACAATAAATTAACCTTTATTATATCAGAATTAAAGACATAAAGTGGGACCATGACATCCAATATTTTCGGAAATACACTTACCTTTCTATAGAACTTTCATTTTTTAAAGTATCGATGATACTTGCAAGAACCTATAGATTTTTGATGCAGCTGAGGAGAGATGTATCAATGTCTTGTTTTTTTTGAGAAGTTTGACATAAAAAGATTCATTTTTATGAAGCATATAAGAAATACCAATTTTTATTATTGGGATTGTATATTTAAGGTTTAAAATGAATTATATAAAATTGATTCCAAGTTATAACATTTTCACCGTAAAAAATGGTTTTTGTGGTTTGGATGTTGGACCCCATGTATATGAAATAAAATTGAAACACAAACCCAAATATTTACAAAACTAACTACTACAAATAATGATTCCAGATACTTAAAGAAATGGTGGCGTCTTGCAAATAGTTTGCAATCAGTCTTTGCTGGTAAAGGAATTAGGTTCTTGTGTCTAGAAGCAATTGTGCAGAGAGTATTCTAGAAGTAAAGTCATGAAATCCGCATTTGATAGAGGAATAATAGAATGCTAAAATTGGTATTGGAAAGAACTGAATTCATTGGCAAGGATCACGTTGAAGTATATAAGGCTCAGAAATTAATTATGATCTTGTGAGGAATGGTATTGGAATATATATAATTGACATGACTATAAAGAAACCCTTATGTAATATTTCTTCCCAAAAATTACTTAACGTAAGCCATATCAGCATTTCAAATACAAAGAAATGCCTTGGTAGTAAATGTTATGGATAGAAGAAAGTTGATTTTGATCCTGATGTGACTAAATGGATTTGTGACATGAAAGTAAGACATGTCGACCGAGGATGTAGTCGTGCCAGGGCACAGCCCCGGTACTTTTTCTGCAACCTGGGAGCTCCTTGTCTCTTTATTTTCACTTCTCAAAAATAATAATGGTCTTACCGGAATCTTCCTCAACTTTTTAATGACTAAGAATTATGTACAATTCATCTTCCAATTTGATGGTGTGTGCTACAGACTTCTCCATATTTGCACTGTCACTTGGAAAATGCCCTCAAAATTTCCTTTGCTCTCTCTCTCTCTTCCTTCTTCTCTGTCCCCTCATAATAATAAACCTTTTGCAAAAGAAGCGCCCTGGTATTTTTTTTTTTTTTTACAACTACACCACTGATGTTAAAGTTGACCTGTTCACTGCCAGGTTTTAAGTGGCAGACGGGTGCTCTGCGTGACTAGTTTTTTAGCGAGTTAAGTCTAACATATTAAAATGTGACTTAGTTAGTTAATTTTGATTGTTTTTCACTCCAAAATGATCAGTTGCTTAGTTTTTATATAATTAAAATATTAATGAACAGTAGTTTGACATTTTTTCTTTCAAAAATTATAATATTATCAAAGATCAAAACTGTTAACAAAACAATGTTTTAGTTTTTAGTGATAATAATAATAATAAAAAAAAAAATTCGAATCATTTTGGATTAAAATCTTAAATTTTAAGGAAATGAATTATAATTCACAGGAATTAAAGCCTTTTTTTCTTCGGTGGGATTCTTAAATAGTATCACAAGCCAGCAGATATTTGTGATTTTAAAATATCGGTGATGTTCAAAGAAATTTATTTGAAGCATCTTTTAGCGGCTGAACAATTCACAATGCAACTGACAATATAATTTTTCCAAGAAAACCAAAACAATTAGCAGGTTTGTTAGAAAATATTCATCACCCTATACGAGTATACTCGGGAGTGGCAGAAGCGATCAAGGTCACTAGGGCGAGATAACTCGGTGGTGGCAAGGAACAGATTAAAGTATCCCACAGTAGGCTTATGCAGGCCCTTCGGGTCGCAAGAGGCAAGGCTCCCAGCACTTCTTGACCAACGGAATTAAGTTGAGGTTGGGTGGTCAGCCCATCCGCCTTTACTCTCTGAGAAAGAAACCTGGTACCCATTCTACAGAAGGCTGGGTAGACTCTAGGACCTTCTGGAGGAGAATGGAGCATTGAAATATCCGTGAGCCCACCTGATGTTATAATACATCAAATGAATTGAAAGACAAATTTCTGCTTCTGATAGGAAATTAGTGAAACTACAAAAATTTATGCAGTGGAATTAATAACAATAAATGTATAGGATCTCTTTATCATTTCACTATTCTGAGTATCATTTAATTACCGATCTGGTTTCTTCCCAAAAGATCTAATCAGAGTTCATTAGGATTCTTACAAATTCACAGAAAAAGACTTAACTTCAAAGTGGTGTATCATGTGCACATCACGAGCTCAGTGTATGCTCGCTTTATGAAATAAGTTTGTGTTGTTTGATTCTGTTTTATAAACTAAAATAAATGGACACAAAACAAACAAGCAATTGTTAAAAATGTAGAATATTCGATTCCATATATGTTAGAATCGTGTTCAGAAATATTATTTTCCAGATGGCATTTTTCATGGAACTTCTAAAGATTATATTGTTTACAAAAGCACCAGCCTTTAGAAAAGTCACTTTTTTTTTTCCAATGCAGCACAATCTTTATAATTCTTCGTGTTAGTTGAACTGGAAATTCAAAATTCAGGCAAAGATTAAAATGAAAAGAAAAAAAAGAAGCAATTTTTTTTTTTTTTAATATTTTACTCCACATCCAAAACATGAATGAAAGATAATGACAATAATAAAAACCATAAATAATGCAAATGATGAATGTAATGGAAAACTTAAAATCAGTCATAATTCAAGAAACGTAATGCATTTCATGTCATTTAATGTCCATAACCCGTTTGCTGAAGCATTCGATTCAGTCTTTATGCATTAGCTTTCATATTCTTAAGTGTAAATGTTAAACTTGATAACTGCTGAGGATTTCATAATAGCTTTGAATTTGGCTGCCACCTATTGGTGAAAAGATGAACTACACTACAGTTGGCACTGTGAAAAAAAAATGCATATATATAAATTGCTTGGACTAATTCACCTTATATTCGGGGGGAAATATTATTTGTAGCAGCAAAAGATTGAAAAGTTCAATAAAGATGAAAGTTTCCAGCAGTTTTTTTGTAACAAAAGAGTCATTTATACATTAGAAGGGCTTATAAAAAAGTCCATTGCAGACAGTAACATTTGTCCAGTTTCTGACCCAAAATTGTCATTTTGTAAATGTCGAGCAGCACTAAAAACAGTAATTACGAAAACGTTCCATCCATACTCAAAATAAATAGTACATATAAAAAAATAAAAAAAAAGTACTGATGGAAGGAAATCACTTGGAAGTACGTCTTGAAAGAGATAAAATAAAAAGAAACATTCACTGAATGGACAAATACATAACAACAGGCTGCCAATAATCACATAACATCATGGAATCATTAGCCATTAAATATGGATTGGATAATAATGGCATACTAAAAACTGAAACTGCACTTGCTTCAAAAAAGTAAATTTCTTCTAATGTCTACTTGAAATCACTAGTTTTTTTTAGATTGCATTATCTTCCTATAACGATATAAATTAAAATCAAAACTTTCACTGAAAATGAAGATTGGGCTTATTCTTGAAACAACAAAAGCAATTTTTGTTTCAACCCAATGGTTGCAAACATTAAGATGAGCTAGCGGTCTGGGAGGGTCAAGACTTTCCATTCACCAGCAGCTTCTCCTCCTCTTCTTGCACTACAACATCCAGCAACTTCTGAATCTGTATTGTAATCCAATCTGAAATGTAAAGAAAAAAAAATATAATTAAAATTATTAATTCCTTTAAAAGAGTTTTTAACGTGTGTTAAAATTAATTTCATAAAAAGATAAAAAAACACAATGATCACATATTAAAATATTTAAAAAAATACTTAAAAATGTGGAGTCTTTTGGGTCCCTATGCGGGTAACAATTGTGGGTTTTTATCTTTTTACCAATTAGTACTGTTCATTTTCGAAAGCGAGAATCACCACTGACGGACGATTTTACTCCGCAGAGGGGTGATACGCTGAGATGGGCACTTTCCTAAGAAATTCTTTTGGACATTTTCGCTTTTAAGAAAAAAATAACGGAGAAGCATTTTTGCAATAGTATTTATTCTTTCCATAATTCTTTCCCGAAAAGCGCAAATAGAACGCAGCTACTAGTAAACTAACACTGATAAAAAGTAAACATCCCCTCTTTATTTCTCCTCACCCCTATTTTGATGAAATCGAAGGAGACCTGACGCATGCGCAAAAGCGTTGAAGGTTCTCGTAAACAAAAACAAACAGTAATTCCAACTTCCCTGATAGTATCCATTGGTTTTCAATGCAATCATTTTAAAGGGGAATTACACAAGAAAAAAACAAAACAGACAATCATGTCTATGGAATTTTCTCCATTTCACATATCGGCATAACAATATAAAAGAATTGAGGGGCTCAGTGGAAAAGAGGTACATGCCACAAAATTAAAATTTTAATAATTTCCTGTGGAGAGTAGTGACTTAGCTATTTAAACTGACAGTGAAGGGAGATGGTAAAAAAGATAAATGAATATTAATGGAATAAATATTAGGCACAAAGATCTATTTGATGGCCCTCCAAAATTTATGCCCCTTTTCCACTGGGCCCCTCAATTTCAGTAACTAAAATGTTAAAACGATTACAACAGTGCAACACAGTTATTTGAACAAATCTCAAAAACTTTGTTAGGCAGATTCAAATTTGTAATCTTACTGTACATTTATTATAAGACAGTTACGAATGACTGAAATTGTGAGAGGACAAGGGGTTAGGTTAATATTTTGGATCTTTCAGGATCATTTTTTATTTTATTGCTGTTTATCCCGGCAGGCCACTGCCGGGACCATGAATGCTTTTGGGTAAGCTTTCGCGCAGCGAGCCAAACGTCAACTAGTATATTCTGCTGATGATTCCACAATAAGGATGAAACAATTGTACAGAATTCTCGTTGATGTTGGCTCAATGGGCGAAAGCATATTTATTGTCCGGTTGGTGTATCTCTCTCCATTTATGAATGATTACGGACGTTAAACTTGCTTTATATTAAAAGAAATAAAATCATAAGAAACACAGTTGAAAATAAAGAAAAGCTGCCGGAAGAAACAAATGGGAAAAAATCCGTAAAATCTTTCCGTTTACTGATTCAATTGCAGTAGGTATAAAACTATGATGAGCTTCACAGATTTCTGAACGTTGACCCAAAGAAAATCCCTGGGAAATTTGGTTACATCGTCCAAAAAAGTAAAGGACTTCTTCAATACTTCTATTGATCTGACAGATAATAAAAAAATATATATATATTGATCTGTTTCTTTTACTTTTTTTATTTATTTCTTTTTTGAATTTCTGCGTTCAACTAATTGGCGCTAAACTTAACGTGTATTGTAAACTGAAGAAGTAATAATTATTTTTAATTTTAACAATCATTCTATGTGCTTAGCTAGTGGTTTGAAGTCATCAGAATAACTTTGTGTTACGTCCTGAATTCTGTGTTTTAAACCCCCCCAAAAAAAAATCTGATTTGGTTATAACATGTTTGTTATTCCATTAAGAATTGCTGTATGATACATAAAGCAGATAACATAAGAGAGAGAGAGACACTGCCTAATTAAAAAGTGTCTAATTAACAGTAGAAGAAACACAAGTTTGAAGATCGTAAACTTTAAAAGATACAAAGACTACTTACGATTCACTTGCACAAATGTCTTGGGCTTATTTTTCCATTTGATCCCCACAAAATAAACTGGAACTCCAGTAAGTGTTATTAGTGCCCCAATGCCTGTGTTGAATGGTTCTGCCACCAGAGGGACAATCACTAAGAAGATGAGACAGCAAACGAGGAAAAGGATTGGTAGAAGCAGATGAACTTGGATTGGTCGATGCATGTCGGGTTTCTTCCAGCGAAGGTAAAGCATTCCCAAAACGCAGAGGCCCACAGACACCCACAGTACAAAGCTGAAGTAGTTGATGAGAGTGAAGATGTCAATGGTGCAGAGCATTAAAAGGGACATACCACACTGTCAAAGAAATAACATCATAATTAGAACACATTATTAACGCTAAATCAACTGTGAAAGTTTTATCACTGGTTTATCTTTAGACTACCTAATTTATCTCTTAAGCTTTTTAAGTTTCAAATTTAATTCTTTGATGCTAATATTTTTGTTTGTATTTCAAGTTTCTCACTTACTTTAAAAAGAAAACTTAGTTTTGTTTTCTCGAAATTTATTTTTAAGCCAAATTGGTTATTGTTATCGTTTTATCCCTTTATCATTAATTCTAGAATCATTCCCGATTCAGTAGCAAATTTTCACATTTCATCTCCATTCAATCTTCAGCCACACAGTCGGACAGTTATTATGGACTGTTTCACTGAAATTCGCTGCCCGAGATATATCTTGAAGACAATCGACATTATACCAATGGAAAGGAACGATGGACAAGCATCCATGTCCAACTTTGGGAGTCAAGCTCAGGTTCCAGAATGTTAACCTGTGTTGACAGACCAACATCTTGACCTTAACAGCTCATTTCTGATGACATATATGGTTTTGTTGTTAACGTAGGATAGTAGGTATATAGTTTGATAGAGGGCCGCGCAGTTGCTACAACATCGGCCTCTCACCTCTGAGTACCGGGTTCGGTTCCCATGTGGGGTTTCGTGATGGTGGACTACCCACACTGGGCAGGTTTTCTCGGGGTTCTCCCGTTTCCCCTGCACTTCTCCCACCATACTTTCTCAGTCTTTCTCTCCATTTTTCCTTATTTCCGTGGGATAGTACCATAGACCTCCAGTCGCAGTGCTTGGCTTCTCTGCCACCCACATTCACTACATAACATAACATAATAACATATATTATTGTTTCCTACATGTGTGTATGAATATTTTACTCACTTTATAATTATATTCAACACACGTTAAACTCTTAATTAATTATGTTTTCTAAAAAAAATTTTTGGTAAAGAAAAAGAGCAAATTTTAAACAGTAACAAAATATCTGCCATAAATTTATTTCATGATAGGAATATTTACCGTAAACAATAAAGCAGGTGTTGGAGTACAACGTCTTCTATGAATCATTGCAAGAAACACAGGCAGATGACCTTCTTGAGCACCAATGTAAAATAGTCTGCAAATTAAGGGAAAATAATTAAATACAAATCCATATATAGTTAATTAATATATTTTAAGCTATATTTAAATCGCTCTACAATTAATTGTAGTGTACCACTTAAAAAAATGAAAAAAACGTTGCTGCACTATATGGTCTTAAACTTTTAGACTTTGATAAAATGCAGTTGTACGTTCAAATTTCTTATGAATTTCGTAGTGTAGTTTGCATAAATCTACCAGCTTCAGTAGCACACCCAAATGAAATGGGCATGTGAAACCACTGAAATTAAGTTACTACTTATTTATGACAGCAAATTATGATCAGTACACAAGTAGTTTTTAAAAAAGAAGGGTTTGCCGTATATGGTCATTCCGTAGCGATTGATTTTGTCTGGAACAAACGTCACCAGTCATGACGTCATCACGTTGAACTCCGAGCAGTCAGTCCACGATGGCGTCGTTTTGTGATCGCACAAGCGTGACCAAGAAAGGACAAACTTTGCGTAGCCAAGCAAGGGGAATAATGTGGAACATTTGTAATTCTTAAAATAATCAATAATTTAGAAATGTATTCGTAATGTAGAAACTACAAAAACCAGAATGCTTTCGTAATGTTTATAAGATTTCAGTTACGCATCTTAGCAATAGATGGCACTGTTACGTCCTGGAAACATCAATCCATAAGGAAGTTACGTCATCAAAAGCTCTTCTTTCATGAACTGAACTGTACATACTATAGAAATTTTATCAGGAGGGATCACAAAGTGCTTACTTTTATGAAAGAATTTCTCTGCTTAAACTGTTTCGCAATTCCATAAATTATTCAAATAATTCACAATCTTAGATATAGTTTGTTTTGAAATTACCTTCCTGAGGTAAAAAGAACTCCATTGACTCCACCAAATGTAGATAAAGCTACAAAGATGGGAATACTCCAGGCTAAAAAGGAAAACATCTGATGGCCAAATGTCTAAATAAAGAAAAAATATTATTATTATTAAAAATAAATACAATAAATAAAGAAAAATAATAATAATAAATAAGTTACAATAAAGTTCTTCGTTATATATTAACACAAAAATATATTTCTTCCATTTCGTGCATCTGTTCAAAATTCTACAACGACATTTCACGGAAACTATTGTACCGCTTATTAAAGTTATGACAAACTTGACAAAGCAGAACGATAGTTTCCGCAAAATATCGTAGAATTTTGAACAGATTGACGATATGGAAGAAATATATTTTTGTTTTAATATTGCAAGTTATTAACTACAAGGATATAGAAAGTCAAAAAATAAGTTTATGAATGAAAGCCCTTTAAAAATCAGTAAATTGATAATATTAAACAATAGCAGCAATTATTATTAGTATTACTATTATCCCTGCATCTACTTCGCTCATGAGCTTTTCAATGGAGACATCTTATACGATCATGAAAATCAAAATAGTAGTATGATAATGAAATGACAATTATTATTATTCAAAATTTTTCTAACAGTATTGCATACCATTTGCAAAGCCTGAAGAATAATGTTGAATATCCAATATTATTATTATTATTTTATAAAAGATTCAAATCTTGGGTTTCCCCAGCAAAGACAACAAGATGGGTCAAGGAGCAAAGCACATATTGCCAAGTGTAAATAAGTGTGCAAGAATGATTAGGGATGTGTGGTTGTGTCCATAAATTTTCTATGTATGCTTATTGTGGAGTTGTACATAAGTGTTTTTGTGAAGTCGTAGTGTGCTGAGACTGTGGTGCAATAAGTGAGGCACCAGACCAGTGGCAGACAGGACAATGGGTACAGCACGTACTCGGTCCTGCCTCCATTGCTTCTGGAGCTCGTATGCTAGGTTGGTGTATTTACTGATCTTGTCAGTGTGAGTTTTATTATTATTATTCACTTAAACTATTTGATCACTTCACTTTGAACAAAAAACATATCAAAAGCAGGTAAATAGCGGCAGTCCCTCCCTTAGGCAGACAATATGTATTAGCAGAATTCAAAATAAGAAAATGGAAACGATCATTCGGATATTGTTCAAGAATTAGTTTGCCGGATGACTTCAGAAATAACTAATATTGAATAATTGACAATGATCTTCAAATCCATTGCTTAATGCTAGTTATAAACTGTTATTTTTATCCCATTTCCATAAGATTATGATAGTTATCACAAATTAAAACATGGTCTCTGATAACTTAATTTTAACACATTTTTAATGAACTTTTAAACTTCAGGTAATTATGGTTTGGATTTCTGGGTTTCTTTATCATATTTGAAAGGATTCTCTCTCTCATATTTCTTACAAGAAGAATTTTTAGCCTCTTTCATTTGGAAAATTAAGCTCATGAAATCATCATCTCTGTACGTGTATTTCCTCCTCAATAAGTTATGAAACAGTGAATTTATCTTCATGAAACTTGGCCTACATATTTACAGACAATCAGTCGTTTGTATTTGCAAATTTCTCATTATTGATCTAGTGGAGAAATCTGCTTTGTGAAAGTACCACAGTTTCTATAGAAAAGATGGAAAACAATTAACTCTTGTTGGATACAGTGAATTTCTATTGACATTCATCAGTTTTGTCTGCAAGTGCTTTATTTATGTTAGTTTTATAATTTGCAAATAAAGACACTTATGTATTATTTTTTCAGGACTTTAAAAAGCAATAAAAATGTAAAAAAAAGTACAGTAGAGTCCCGCTATTCTGAACCCCGCTATTCCGAATATAATTTTAAAAAAATACCGATTTTTTTAAACTTAAAAACAGGAGAAATTAAAAAGACGTTCATGAAAAAATGTACATTTATTAAATGCACACACTTAAGAAGTTAAGACAGTGATTTTTTTCTGACGAAGAGAACTGAATCCACTTGAGGATGCAATGTTCCACCATCGCCGCATGAGTCAATTCGTTGATATTATTCATGAAATCCGGCTATTCCGAATTCCCGCTAAACCGAACAGTATTCGGTCCCAATTAGTTCGGAATAGCGGGACTCTACTGTACAATGCTTTAAGGAAAGTAGAGTCTTTCTGGAATTTTCTCTTTATAATAACTTACCACAGCCACTGCAGGAGAAGCCATTAAATCCGAAGGGGAGACCACAGCAAAATAAGCCACGTTGGCCATGACATACACCAGAGTGACAATAGGCATAGCAATCCATATGGCACGAGGTAGGTTTCTATAGAAGAAAAATAAGAATAAAGCTGGTTATTTCCTGCTTTCACACAAATATTATAGTGTGGAAACATCAGATTTTTAATAAGAATTGTTTGACGGTTCTTAATTAGTCAAATAAAATTGTGAAATAATGAAGTAAATGTTATTCATACACGTATAAATAAATATACATCGTATATATGAATGAACAAACAGAAAATAATATAAATACAAAGTGGAATTGATTCAAAGATAACTAACAAGTAATTGACATTATTTAAAAATCAGTCAAGCTCAGAAATTTGGAAATGATTAAGAATTAAATAACAAATAATAACAAGTATTTTGACTTTTTTTTTCTTTTATTGAAAATATTTTGATGAAACAAAAATTACGCCACAAAATTTGTATATTTTCCTCTAAGTCAGTAAGAGGCACCTAATGCAGATGGAAGATAGGATTTTTGGATGAACGGAAGTTCTGAGACGTACAAAAATTGTTTTTCAGAAGCTAAATCATCAAAAACAAAACTTAAACAGAAAAGGATGACTTTTTATTATTATTATTATTACGGTGAGATGGTCCGACGCACTTAATTAATAAAATTGCTTAAAAATAAAACTATATACATGTTAAAATGGACTACCAGTTTCGGTTCAATAATATAGAACCTTTGTCGAGTGAGGGAATCTTAAAACAACATACTTTATAAAGAAGAATCTAAAATACTTGTGAAATTTAAAAATCGAGCTCCCATGTGACATGTATGGGAGTGAGGATTGTGGGAAATCAATTGGAAGGGTCGATATTGTGATTCTGGGTATTGGGTGTTATATTTTTGGATTTTTTCTTTTTCTTTAAACCATATTTGCTGCATATTTTGTACGGAGAGGTGTTCATTATAACAGTGGGGGTCAGTGAGGATAAAGTAAGTTTCCTTACATTTTCGTAAGAAATCATTGTTTTCTTTACAAACAATGGTGGCTCGATCGAAATCGATTTTGTGCACGCAAACAGACTCTCAATCTTATTATTATTATTTTCATCAAACATCATATATATTAGCATTACACATATTTTTAACCAATGAAGGGATTTTATTTTTCTAACACTGCTAACGTTAACAAAATCCTTTTGTTATTTATTATTCAGCTCCAATATATAATAACATTTAAAGAAATCAATGTTTCAATAAGGGTTTTCAAAAACCACATTGAACCATTCAATAGAAAAAGGTTAAGATTCATTGCTCTAAAGTATATCCTATTTGTAATATTGAGGTCAGACTGTTTTTATACGAGTGTTTACCAGACCAATTGAAAAATGCCTCGAGCTTTACTAATTAGATGAGCAAAGCGAGTCTCTTCATTCGCAACTAGATCACATTTTGTGAACCGTTTTATTCAAAATCTACAGTAGCTACAAATATGAAATTTTGTATGCCTACGTAGAAATCCATGTAGAAGTGTACAATCATATTTTCAACACTTTAAACTGTAAATTTTCTAAGAATTATTTGTTTTTAAAAACTTGGAAAAAGCCATAAGAAAGGCTATAACAAAAGAATCATTAGTTCTGAAATCTAAACAAAAATTTGTAATTTACTGTACTGTAAGTACAGTAGTGCTCCGATTATCTGCCAGCGGATGATCCGCGAGTGCCTCGAAAAATTTTTTTAATTACGAACCTCAAAAAAACCAATTTTAATCCAAGCCAACAACAGGAAAATACAATAGGCCCCTACAGTGCAAAGGTCGAAAATTACTGACGGGTTTATTGTGCATCGTAATCCTATAGGCCTTCTCGCAATTTGTGGATGCAAATGTAGAGCGTTTCTGCGTTTTTAAAAGTTTTACATATTATGTTTTTTGTACAATAAAATGTAGTTTTCAATGGTGAAATATTTTTTTTCGTGTTTACACCTCATTTTAGTCTTTTTTCGGATTATCCGCGATTTCTGTTATCTGCGAAGCCCTTACCACCGAATCCCACGGATAATCGGGGCTCTACTGTACTTAGTATTTAATAAAGTGCGCGAGTCTACTCAAAGCCTGGCTTTTGGCTAGTTTTAAACAAATATACTAAAAACTGGACTGAGAAGCTAAGGGATACAGCTCGACATTATCACTCTAGTGCTGCTTTTACAGTTAATAAACTATTTATGCAATAAACAAACATTAATGCCGTCCCGGCAGTCTGGCATGAGTCCGATGTATCGGAATCTGGGTTTGAATCCCAGTGCAGGATGTTTCTTTCTTTCTTCAGTATTTGTGTTTCTTCATAGGACACAGAAGTCTGACTGTTCCCTTCGGGTGTCTCCTGAATAATATCCAAAAACGACAGTAAAGCAACAAAAATTCCCCATCACAGAGAGTGCCTCTATGACCAGTGATCCGAAAATAGATCTGGGGACGCAACAAACATTAATGGTAGGTTTAGAACAATAATGTTCTGCTTATGCAACTATCTTGAATATTCAAATGCTGGCAAGCCAAGTACAATCCTCTTGTTTTTATATCATGGCAGGTCGACTTATATTCAACTTCCTATATATTTTGTTAAAATTGTTTATATTCCATTTAGACTGTTAGAGACGGGCCACGTATTTCAGAAGAAACCGCCAGATACAAGTCTGCATAATGGAAATTTGGTTGAACCATAAAAAAGAAAAACCAGACCCACATTTAGGAATCGAACTAAAACTCCAAGGTCTATCAACTGAATTGGTGGTTTCATCACTTGACTGCAGCTCCGGAATCTGTCCTTCCCTATAGCAGAGATAAATCTATTTTGAAAATGAAAAATAGCTACAAAGACTGAGTCGAGCTAAAACATAACTTTGAAAGTCTTCTTGTTTCAATAAAGTAATCGAACAATGATAACAATTCGAACCTAATAATGCTTGAACCTAAAACTTAGATATTTCACATTACTTAGTACTGCAGATACAAAGACTGTAACCAAGAGAGTCTTGTCCTTCATGAAATTTAACTCTGAATTTTTATATTCTTTTATTTGCAAATTAATAAAATCAATAAGAAATAAATAAAAAGACGAAGCTGCTGACTACAAATGCTGTTAAGCACATTTAATAATACTTAAAACTTGTTAATGCATCTGACACCATCAGCGAAATAATGAAATTTCCTGTTTTTAAAACAGAGGATTTTTTTTAACTTCGAAACCGTGCAGGAAAGCATTTCAATGCATTATGATCGTTGGATATCCTTCAGGAATGTAATGTCGGTAAAAATTAAAGGCCCAGGTGTGGAGTCTCGAGAAATGAAGAAGATGTAGGCTCCCACGATCCTTAGCTTAGGAACAAATGGAAATCAATAACAAATCCTGAGCTCAAATGCTTTTAACTCAAATTACATTTGACAGGGGGCGTTGATGAAGCTCAGCACAGGTGGAACAATTGAGCTGAATAACGAACCCGGCTCCTAAGACCCCATCGATAAGGTTCACTCCACTTAGAGTACCACACCTTTCATTTGGGAATAAGACATTTGGAAAACAATCACGGAAAAATTCGTTTGGATATATGAAATATCTGTTGATGAAGGACTAGATTGAAAGGCAAGCAATTTTTTTGTTATATGTAAATATATGTACGAAAACGGAAAAAAATAGAGAATGCTCAAATTCGTTTGCTTTCACGCATTGAGCCATCATCGACGGCAATCTGGGACAGCTGTTTCGTCCTTATTAAGGCTCATCAGCCAGATTTAGCCTCGATGATCAAGCTCAGAACGCGTGGAAGCCTATGGTTCCTTCTCCCGCTCTCGGAAGTGGGACCCGGCAAAAAATAAACAACAATAGAAAAATCGCTATAACCAGTACAGCATAATAACCTTAGCCCGCTAAGCGCTGGGCACAAAAGGCAGTTAATAAAAGGATAAGCCAAACGCAAAGGCGAAAAATTAATATGTAAGAAGGTTTAACGTGCATTAAATGTAATATGAAAACGGTAAAAATATAGAGAATGCACAAAGGAACCATAGGCTTCCACGCGTTCTGAGCTTGATCACCGAGGCTAAATCTACCTGATGAGTCCTAATAAGGACGAAACAGCTGTCGATGATGGCTCAATGCGTGAAAGCAAACGAATTTGTGCATTCTCTATTTTTTTCCGTTTTCATATTACATTTAATACACATTAAACCTTCTGACATATATGTATTTTCAAATGTTGGGAATGCATTTTGAAATCAGAAGATACGAGCATGAACTGTGTAGCGTTAGGTTCGTCAAAGCTTGAAAATAAAGCACGT
The DNA here is from genome assembly GCA_023159025.1 of Thereuonema tuberculata. NCBI lineage: Eukaryota > Metazoa > Arthropoda > Chilopoda > Scutigeromorpha > Scutigeridae > Thereuonema > Thereuonema tuberculata. The sequence goes on along the minus strand of JAFIDM010000007.1, from coordinate 19,791,469 downwards.
TTCAACTCATTCTTTTGTTTGAAACGTAAGTTATCATCTGGTGTCATTTGGAGAAAGGCAAAAGTTTGTCTTTTTCTGAAAAGCACGTCGTGAACATCGTGCTTTAAAAGATCCATGAGAGATGTTATTCTGCTTCGCTTCACGATAGTAGTGCAATGAATGGGAATAGACAAATCAAATTCGAGATTTATGACTACATTTTCCTCCAGGGCATGCCTGGTTATATTTCGTTTATCTATCTATTGATCTGTTCGAGAGAGGACTTTTTTCCAAAACATCGTTACTGGTTCTGCGAACTGAAAATTGCAGAGCCTGTAAGATGAAATTGACCACAGAATGCACCTAAACGTGCAAAGTTTCTTCGCTGATAAAGCATTTTATATCTATATATATACATATATATATAGACATATACATATAAAAAGGCGTCAAATTACTTTTTTTTTGCTTCATTAAAACCACCGAGACTTGTCAACTGTGACGTCTTTTTCCACCCACTTGTTGCTTCGATGGATGGATGCGGATGGGAGATTGGCGCCTTTATCGGTCCGGATGCTGATAGCTCCCGTGGTTGCCATGGCAACCAACTACCGTAAACGTGACAAATGAGAAATGTGATGGTTAAGGCATCGCTCGTTAAGATACACTGCTAAGGACGCCAACTGCGGTCACCTTCGCGAAGTCAGTCGGAAGGAAAAAGTTGATAAAAACTTCTTGCACATTAAGGTATGTGCAATTGATAGTTTATACGAGCATATGAAAGTATCGATACTGAAATAAGTTTGAAAATGTTTAAAATATTTGAAAGTTTAATTTCTGTCCTTCGTTTTTAATAACTACGATATAATATATTTTATAGATAAACATAATTATATAATGAATCTAGAAACTTATTTACAAGTAAATTTTATAGATAAGTGTTATAAATACGTATATGTTTATTTAAAAATAAAATTCTAATTTTTATTTATTAACGAAAAAAGAAAATAAAAATTTAATTCAAAGAATTAAAATAAAATTTACAGGAATACAAACGACAAGAAACAACAAGTAGAGAGATCGGCTTTCAATTGTAGAAGAAAAAAGAATTTTTGAAAACTCCTAATTATAACGAGTTATCACATTAAGAAGTAAAGGAAGGGGAGTTAAAAACCCATGTTTAATATATATTTTTATTATTATTATTTTCTGCAAGACTCGTTCTTTTATCAATACGTGTAAAGGCGTAAGAAAATGCATAGCTCCTGCTTCTAATAGGAGACTTGTAGCTGCTCGTACATAAGCAGCTTCGGCGTTATCTTGATCCACAACGATCTATGGATCTTCATTTGAATTTCGGCCATAATCGTATTCTAAAACTTATCGTTCGAATTCTCCTTCCGTTACAGTGATGTTACAAAATGTTACACCAAATTCCCTTGGGTGATACGGACGTAAACATAGAGGTTCGTATTTGAAAATATTTTACGTGCAAGTTTCCATTTAACATAATCTTCAAAAAAAAAAAAAAAAATTAAAAGCTTAAAAAAGAAGGTAGGAAAAGCGATTAGTAAACCAATCACAATGCTTCGCAACGTCTTCTAATCATTGATATTGCTTTAATTTCCTTGTGTTTATTTCCAATAAATGCAACAATCACTATAAATGTGATTGTTGCGAATGCAGAAGACGCAATTGTTACGATTGCTGTGCAATCATAACAATTTAATCATTAAAATTTAATGAGATTTTAATGATACTTGTTCACAGACGGACAGACAAAACGGGAATATTAGTCTGCTGATCGAGATGAGAAGACTAAAATTATAAAATCTTCTAAACCAATAAAGAATAAAAATGCAGCCAAAATTTTTGGGTCGAATGATATTTGTTCACTTGGATTCTTGCATTTTTTACCAGTTTACTTATAAATCGCTAGATACTTAGCCTTCTAAATTTATTTCAACTCCTTCAACTATTTTTATTTTATTATTATTATTATAATAAGAAGACAAACAAGAGGGACTTTTCGTAAACACTTGCTGATTATTTCCCCGCAATGTATTTACTGCCAAAAGATAAGAAAGTATGTTGTCGATTTCAATTCCTTGTGAATATCTGGATTCTTTTGTTTAGTTCCAAATAAACGATGATCACTGGAACCCGTTTCCGCGCTACTTCAAAGGTCCTTTTCTGATTTTTTTTTTTTTTTTAAGAACATTATTAGATGACTAAAAATGATATTGATGCTTGATGTCTTTGTTGGATCACCGTAACAATAAATTTTTCTAATAACCTATTATATATTTTTGAAGTTCTCCGTGTGTACTTGCATCTCACAAAATGGCGTTGATTTTGGCGATATACAGGGTGTGCCCTCTCCTTGTTGTTTTATTCTTTGTAAGGCGATCTAAGAGGAAGAAGGTGTAAGTCACACCCATTGTTAGTCACATGACGGGAGACGAGTCTTGGCGTAGGAGTGCAATTATTGTGAATAAGTTAGATGTCTCTCCTTCAATTCCTAACTGCCATTTAGTTTTAAATTAACCCAAACAGGACGATTTTTCAGTAATAAATGCCGTGAAACAATTTACAATCCCTGATTCACATAAGCTGAAATGTATTCAAGTAACTACAGGAAATAATAAAATGCTACTTACTTATATGGATCAATCATTTCTTCCGTCACATAATTGAGACTGTTCCTGTTAAAAAAAAAAAAAGGAGGAACCTGTAAACATTGGAAGACAATAAATGCTCTCTATACAAAGTAATCTTTTTAGTATCTATAAAGGTTATAGTGTCGTTGTTATGACAGCTAATTGTGTAGGAATCAAATTGAAAAAAAAAAAAAAAGTATAGGCCTATATATAAACGATGTTATAAAGATAAAAAGAAATATTGTATAACTGTGGGCTCTATTTGTTAATGTTAGATCTGAAAAAAATGACGTAGTTCCATCCCTATTGTAATTACTTTAGAATGAGGTTGGTAGCTTTTCTTTTTCTATAAAGAGCCACTTTTTTCAAAATTTCAATAGAATCCTTAGTTCAAGAGCTAGTCACCCAACAACTTAAGAAAAAAAATTACGTCACGTGTCATGGAAATGTTTGTTTGTCGGGAGCCGTAGATTATCCCTTGAAAAGAGCAACGATTTGCAAAACTCTGCTGAAGACAGAAAAGTTTTAAAGGTTAATTTTAATTAAGCTTTCAAGAACTGAAGTTTTGCTTCAATTACATAACTTTTCCTTTAAGTTTTCTTCTGTAAAATTTTACTTTGGGCGCTTCCCAACTATGTTATATAAATGATTTACAATTATTCATATCGTTTTCGGGACTGTCAACATTAAAATCAATTTTCTAAGTATTTTCATATACATAATATTATCCAATTGCAAGCATCCGTGTGTCCATCTGCTCCTGTATCTACTAGAAATGGAGGAAACGTTGTGTCCTCTTTCTTTTTTTTATCTCGATATAAATGTATGAATTGTCGTCTACAGACTCTAAACTGCCACCGACCGTAACGAAGAATCAGTATGTGTTTCTCATCGTATACCAGTAATACAGAATACAGTTTTATAATTAGATCGTAAACTATCACATTTATAGTCAATAAATCTAATCTGTATTGGTCACATTTATTCAATATCATAAACACATACACAAGAAGAGTCTTAATAAATACATCTGCCACCCTGCATAGATCGGATGGGAAATTCGCCACTTGTGATTGCGAAGCATTAATAGTCTTATTTAACTAATATTAGTTAAAAGGCAGTGTCCTGTGGTTGATATTATTTAAAATAATTGTAATAAAACCAATGAATGCGACATTAATACATACGACGCCTCTTTCGTATAGACTAGCGGTATATAACCTTTTTTCAGCGCGACCCCAAACCAGTAATGGTAAGTGATTGCGGCCATAGGCGTACTAGGAATTTGGAATGGAAGGGGATTACGATAGTTATAGACGTTCAACGAAAAAACACAAACCCGCCGTATTCCTTTCAATGCCAGTGATGTCCGCTAGTATTTATAAGATTCTGACTTACAAGGAAACTTCTCGAACCTTAAAAATTCAGGTTTTAATGAAACTTTAAAAGAAAGAATCTACAGATTGTGTTTATAAAACGAAATAAATCATCTGGTGTTTGAAAGGTAAAACGACCGATTTTTGATCATTTTCGACACCGATTCTTGGTATCTTTCCGCCCGATTCCGCATCTAATATTTATTTCATTTTATAAACACAATCTACAGATTCATTCTCCAAAGTTTCATTAAAATCTGGATTTTAAGGTTTGAGAGATTTCCTTGTTAGCTGTTGATATCTCAAGTCTTACTGGAAATGGTACAAGTTTAAAAACTCCATGCTAGTACATCGTCATAGACTCAGTTTCGGATTTTTACGAGCCTCTGTTGTATAATGAACACTGGCGCATGTTTTCTTAAATCACCGTAACAGTGAATTTTACATTATCACTATTCATTCTTGTGGTGACCTAGTAGGAAAAAAGCATACGTCAATGTCATTGTTAACCACCTAAAGACTGAAAGGGGATATCAAGTTAAATAAATAAATAAATAAATAAATAAATAAATTAGGTCATCCAGTACACACGCAATCTTTTGTTGCCAATTGGCTACTCGTTCATTGGTCACGAATAGTAAAAACGAATTACATACATAAAAGTGGGACTGAACGTCCGGTGAAATTCTTTTATAGCTAAAGTTTCATCAGACGTATCAGTTAAACAGGTCACACGAACGTAAAAAACCTGAAGCGAAATTGTTTGAAATGAAAGGAGGAATCCTTACCATCCACCATAAGCAAAGAGGCCGGAGTAGAAAGCAAATGACATCCCATAGACTGTGAGATCTCCTTCAAAAGGACGCTCGAAGTGCTCCGTATGACCTACAACAGAAATCAAAGTACTTTGAAATTCAAAATAGTATTTAGAAATGATTACGACAGGAATATAAGTTATTACAATAATAAGCCATACACAAAACAATATCTATTTTAAATTATTTATTTCATTTTAAGAGTTATATATAATTTAATCGAATGAAAACTAAAACTTTCTAATTCACATTCTTATACCATTTCGGGAACTTGCCACCGATGATGCATAGGAACTAGCGAAAATTTTTAATCATTAATTAAGTCACTTTTATTCTTTAGCTCATGGTACGCGTACCACAAAAACCAAAATTCAAAAATTTCGGTGCCAACCATTATTACCTTAACAGATTAAAACGTGTAATTCACCTTCAGATGTGAAAATTTTGTGTTTTTATTTTTAATAAGTTCACAAATCAAAATGGTCATCAATGGGTTATTCACGTTCCACTAAGTCTTCTTACCCATACCACTGGATGAGAAATCCTACATTAGATCATTAATTTCATTTTATTGGTCAATTATTATGCACAGTAAGGTCTTTAATTCTTCTTCAGTGAAACTTCGAAGGGGTATACAATAATTCTCTTCTGATTGCTTACCATCAATAAGTGGAAAGGTGAATGTACATTTCTCACAAGATCCACCTCTTCCTTAAATTGATGTGACGTTACACGAGATCTGATCGCCTTATCACGTACTAAAGATTCTTGAAAATCAAAATTAAGTCTACTCCACAAATGCTAGCCGATGCACCTGGTTAATTTGCAAAAAGTTCCTTTAATACAAAACATTCAATACAAGACGACTATAGTTTCTGGCACAACTGAGTGCCTACTATCAAGTAAAAAATATATACAGAGTATTGCAGTTATAAAGACAAATCTAATCCCATAATGCAACCGGATTTCCCAATATCCAACATTTTGGCTGGCGACGTTGTTATTGGGGCGCCATCTGTAGGATCAAGCCGGAAATGCCTATAATAAACTGCCTATATTTGTGATTTGTAAAATAAAGTCTAGTACAATCGATGTCTCGTACAGCAGAATGTCAAGAAAGGAAGAGGAAAAATTAGCAAGTATGAGATCCGATGATTAAGGTGGCCAGAATCTGAGAAAAGTCTGAATTGCAGTGTCAGTGAGATCCGAAAAAGAATTTTTTGACTCCACAACACTAAATTATACGTAATTAAAATAAATGCCCAATATCATCGCTATTATTCACAGACGTTCTAATCACATGTACAATTGCAGTGTTCACGTAATATTTGGTCCGAAAATGACCACTACTTTTTAGCAAATCTGAGCTACCATTCGTTTAGACCCGTAAATTAATTTACTGCAATTCCCTCAAGTTGGCCAATTTTGAAATTATTGCGATTCTTTTTCAAATGTTGTGTATATTCGAAGCTTATTAATATATTTGCTTTTTATATATATTCCGCTATTCAAATTTGCATAAAATACGACCACAAAACATCCGAATCATACGACCACAAAAACAAATGGCAAATGTTTTTTCTTTATTGAACTGAACTTAATAAAAATGGAGTTTTGTAATCTCGGTCGCTCCGATCCATTGTGTGGAGATCAGAACCATACTTTATTGTCTCTCTATTTACTAGAGATCTACTACTTTAGTAAATAAAGTAGATTCTAGTAAATAAAGTAGATTTACTACTTTATTTACTAGAGATCAGTTCTAGATGGCAGAAACACATTTATCACAAACTCATCCTTTGATTGGCAACGATAGCGAGAAAAATATATCCTTCCATTTCACTCGCTTCTGAGCCGCGCTTTTCCCTTATGTCAACTGGACTTTAGCAGACGGACGCTTTTCTCGAACTTTCGCGGAGATCCTCTTCTCGGAAGCCTCTATTTTCTGGTTGAAGAGACGCTTCTGTCGAACGGAGTTTTCCACTCGAGCGCCTGACGATTCCCTAGGCAGGACGAGCGATATTTTTTTGATTTTTATTGGTAGTATTCACATTTCAAAGATGGCGCCGAATCAACACACTTCCAAACTCAGTGGAATATTTGTCGAGTGTTTAAAAAAATTAAGAAAAGAGTTTTGTTTAAATACGCTAATTAATAAAAAATTGGATGAGGTTAGGAGGGTTGGGGGAGTACATGGAAGGAATTGACACCAGACGTCTCAAATTTACGGAGTAGGGGTAACTTGAGACGCCAGAACCAGACATCTCAAATTTAGAAGGCAGCATTACAGAAAACAAAGACAGAGTTAATTAAAACTAAGCTGTAATTAATTAAAATAAGCTTTTCTTTGATTTTTATCTTTACTTAATTTATAAGTAGAGTTAACTTTTTGTCGATAATGTATTAATTTTTATAAATCATCTATTTTTGTATGCAAAAAAAAAAAAATGTTTAATTCGTTGAAGCTGATATTGTCTAGCCAGCGAAAATACAATTTTTTTCTAAATGGTGGTGCATAACTGTTTATTCGAAATCCATTTTAAGCATAAAATTTGCGAAATGAGCAAACAAACGTTGGCTAAGTAAGGATGTCGTTAGCAGTGGCGTACCAACGCCTTTGGGGGCCCGGGGCGGGCCATTATTCCATTATTCCACAACCAAAAAAAAACGGAATCTCCAATTCAACAACCAAAATAAAAAAGGAAATACTTGGGTGGATGGGGCCCCTAGGCTGACTGGTGGGGCCCCCTAGGCTTGCTTTTACAACCAAAAAAAAAAAGGAAATAAGCTGCTTGGTGGGGCCCCCTAGGCTGGCTGATGGGGGCCCCTCCCAGGCGGGGCGATATTTGAAGTTTACAGTCAAGCGTATCCCTGCATTAATACCCAAATTCTCAAAAAAGGATAAGAAAGCGCAAGACTTGATTTAAGAAATGAAGAAAACTCTATAATCCTTTAATAATCTAATTTAATAATAATTTAATAATTTATGTATGTAAAAGAAAGCGTTGGTTTTTGTTCTGCCGACTTCTCCGAAACCATAAGACACAGAAATGCATACAAGGTGTCAAATGTTAGGTATACTATGGAGGATGCTTACTTTTCATTTTTTATCGACCGTAAGTCACGTGATGTAAGATCAACTTCTAAACCATTCATTTTAGATGACCAAAATGAAAGACAGGTTGCCCCTCTCATTAAGATTAACTTTTTACAGGTAGTCCCGGTCGCGATCAAAGGTCACGTGACTGACAAAATGGCCTCAAAATCCACGGTCACGTGATCACTATAAACTTTACTCGACAGGTTTGCTAGTTAAACCTTAAATAATTTCTTCACACAGATGGAATTATTGGTGTTAATTTCACAGATGTAAAAAGCTGAAAGAAATAAAAAAAATCTTCTTTCTCTCTGAATACAAGAATCAAAGTCAGTATCATTAATTAGTTTGATATTATATGAGACAGAAGGTTACTTGAACTACAGAATTTTGAAAGTTTTTGAAATCTTCAGAATCACACTTTTAATTTCATATAAAAGAAAGTTTAAATTAATAAACTGATGTTTTTTTTTTTTAGGTACTTCTGTATAAAATCCATTAGTAATATGATGCCATTCAACTTTTTTTTATTTTTTTAGTCATACGCTTTTGAGTGCCGCGTTTCTTCTTGATTTATTTGTGTGATTTTTGTATCGACTTTCTTCCATTTCTTAAATAATGTTTGGTTTATTTAGTCTGCTATTTATCGCAGTAATGAATTCTATTCAGTTGCTCTGACATAAGAATTCCATCAGAACTGACGCTGACATTTTGTGCTGCACCAGTCCATCCATTAACTGATAAGGCAATGCGTTATCATCTTCCTCGTTTACGGCATTTCTCCCCAGAGGGCATTTATGAAGATCGACAATATGGCGCTCTTGAACTTCGCAACTTTTTACTTTAAGACGATTCTAAAGCGAGATAAGCCATTCACGACAACCAACTCATTGAAAATTTATTAATGAAATCGAAAAAGTACTTTTGAATGTTCTTAAATTCTCTTACAGCGACTTAAGCCGGTAAAATTCAAATGTCAATTATTAACTTTAACTGATATCGAAAGTAAGTTGTCCACATCGAAATAAGCTGTGATTGATTATGGCGCTGCAGTGACAGAAATAGGAACTACACCATGACTAGATATCTGGGGGCACGGCAGTGCCCCCGCCCAGACGAGCCGAAGGCAGGAAGGGCACTACGTACCTTTTCTGGAAGTGTTTCGTCGTATTTTTGAACCCTCATAGCTTCGGCCTAGATAATACTAGAGAGCTCAAATTTTCAGGATATGATGCAGTTACCAGACTAATGAAATACGCTAAGTTTCATTTATTTAGCTTTTATACTTTAGATTTTATTAATACCTAAAATACGTCGATTCCGTCACTCACTCACTGACTGACTGACTGACTGACTCATGATCATCAAAACCTCTAGGGTACTTCCTGAAGTCCTAGAAAGCTGAAATTTGGTATGCAGGTTAGGATTAGCACACAAACAACAAAAAAATTAAGAAATCCGTAACTTTCACATTCCAACCCCTCATAAAGGGGGGTCTGGTTATGTATTATCGAACCCTCATAGCTTCGGCCTGGATAATACTAGAGAGCTCAAATTTTCAGGATAAGATGCAGTTACCATACTAATGAAATACGCTAAGTTTCATTTATCTAGCTTTTATACTTTGGATTTTATTAAGATCTGAAATACGTCGTACCCTCAATGCTTCGGCCTAAATAATACTGTGTAATAATGTGATTTCTTATAAAAGTGCAAACAGCTTGTATATACAAGTTGACCAATAGAAAAACAGAAAAGTAGGGTATTGAAAAAAAATCCATTTTCTAAATAATCTTAAAACTAAATTTCGTTGTAATAGATAATCTCACCCAAAACATTTCATGTAAAATAAGTTGCCAAGATTCACATGCTCATAACGCTTTCACTGTTAAAAAGTTATCAGATCTCATCTTACAAAAAGAAATGAAATCCCACCCAAAACATTTCATGTAAAATAAGTTGCCAAGACTCACATGCTCATAACGCTTTCACTGTTAAAAAGTTATCAGATCTCATCTTACAAAAAGAAATGAAATCCCACCCAAAACATTTCATGTAAAATAAGGGGTTGCCAAGACTCGCATTCTCATAACGCTTTCACTGTTAAAAAGTTATCAGATCTCATCCTACAA
>JAFIDM010000007.1:19746883-19781310 GCA_023159025.1 Thereuonema tuberculata | reverse complement strand
CATGGAACTATTTCATCTCACCCAAAACATTTCATGTAAAATACGTTTCCAAGATGCTCATAACGCTTTCACTGTTAAAAAGTTATCAGATCTCATGTAGAGCCAAGCCCTTCACTCTACATGCCTAACTCTAAAAACCCTACTATCTTGGTCAAAAAGTGTGCCTTGGTATACTCCATATCCTTTACATAACTCTATGTGTGACAGCCACGAAACGGCCAAGGCATACTTTTTGACCAAGATATAGGGTTTTTAGAGTTGGGGCTTGTAGAGTTAGGCCTCGTAGAGTTAGGGGCTTGGCTCTACATGAGATCTCATATCTTTTTAGCAGTGAAAGCATTATGAGCATGTGAGTCTTGGCAACTTATTTTACACGAAGTGTTTTGGGTGGGTTCAAATTTTTTTTACAAAACTTGCTTTTGGGATTAGGTCCTATACACAATTGCTTGAAATCAGTCCACTTCGCTTCAGTAATCATCGTTCAGATACTTCCTTTCAAATTTGATTGCTTATGGACTATGATTGGTAACGGATAACTACAAATGTAGTTACGGTTACAATCTTCAGATTGTCTGTTTAATGAAGGCGATAGTCCTGTTTCTATATTTTGGAATCAATTATATTCTACAGTACATAAGAAATATATAAAGAATATAAGCTCACGTAATTGTAGTTCTTTCAAAGAATAATTATTGTAAAACTTGTCCGGAGTTTGTTTTGCTTAACGTTTGTTTTCAGGGAAGAAGTTGATGCACATTGATGCTTCCAGTTTAGATTATAGCTGTTTCCGTCTAGATTTCTTCGCTTGTTTTTCCATAGTGATTAGGAGAGGGGGAAGTATTATAACTGTTAATAATTAAATACTGATTCTTCTTCACTGATAGCGTTTCTTTTTCCTATGTTCTCCCTTGACAAAGTTAATTTTTGACAAATCGAAACTTATTTCGCTGAAAAATAGTAGATGTCAAGATTAAAGCAAATTTTTTTAATATTACATATTTTTTTTTAATAATAGATTCTTTTTTACATATTCAATTCATAAAAAGTTACAGCAATGTAAAGTCGCCTCGGAAGATAATTTACAAAACGATAATAAAACAACAACTCTGCTGATACCTACAAGTGAATTAACTGTGTTCATTTGTTTTTTTGTTTTTTTATTATTTTTTTTCTCTGTTATTTTTGCATATTTTATTGATTGTTATAACTTACAATTTGCATCTGAAAAAAAAATCAGATATATTTATTATCAAATAAGTTTTATAATCTTTCAAGTGGCTTTTATGAATTTAATCTAAATTTTTACAACCTTTCAAGTACATACAATAGAAGAAAAACAGATAAAAAAAAAAAAATACAACGCAATTGAATAGGTCCGTACGGACGGTTCATCTTTTTTTTAAAGACAGCTTAAAGCCTAATAACCTAGGAAACTCAAATTTTTAAATTTGAATAAACCTAGGTTTACGCTATCCTATACTGTATTTCCAATTTGAATGGATTAAAATGGATTCTCAAATAAGCATTATTAGATAGAAAAAATAAAACCAATTACATGTTGTTAAAGAATAGGGGAATTACCCATCATGCACATAATGAAAACAAATTCATACCAAGAGCTTCTCAACGAAGTAGACGTGGTAAGACCTTTTCATCATTGTTATGAATATTCAGCCATACTTATCACTTCGAAGCTTGTCATCGACGAATATGTGGAACCCATACTCACTCCCGGCTGTGGGTTCCGACACAAACAAACAAGAAAAGAAAATTACCTGTTGCTTAACAGGATTTAATAATATGACCCTCAACTTTCGGGCACTAGTTGCAAATAAATTACAAACAAAAAGCCACAACAAAGTAAAAGGTTTCAAAGAAATAAAGCTTAACGTGCCTACGAAGATGTCAAAGAAAAGGGGAATTACCCATCATGCACTTAATGAAAACAAATTGCATGTTGCTTGCGCTTATGGTAAGAGTCAACAGAAGCAGAAAACAAAAGATATATTTACTTAAAAATAAACCTAAAAGTTATAAGAATACTAGGTCACCCGGTATGAATTTGTCAATTCATTCGACAAATGAAAATCAGTACAAAGCTGGGGAATAAAAAAAAAATATATTACGTTAATCATCTAGGAGTTTTTCTTTAGTATGGAAATACACCGATTCATAAGCCTTTTTTACTAATTTCTTTGAGGTTTTTTTTTATTATCATTGTTTGTGGATAATTGCGAAAGGAATTCAGTGCATTTCCGTATTCCAGTTTCTACCTCACCAATGACCAGAACAATAAGAAAAAATGAACTAATAAATTTACATAACAATTATGTAATAACATGTATAACTTGCCTAAATGTTATACACGATTAGATATTGATATGCAAATGACAGTATCATTACTCTTATTCTTAAATAAGAAATCCTTATTCATTTCTTGCGTTAAGCCATGAATTGATCCCGATTTCTTTGTAATTTCTTTGGTGCCTTGGGGGAATTCCAATTTCGAACAACGCTGCAAAACTGAAAGTGTACTTACCACGACAAATATGAATTACTCCGGCTATGATGATGATGAACAAAGCGAATAATTTGGCTGCTGTGAACACATCCTGAATCCTCATCGCCCAGCGAACGCTCGTGCAATTCACGTAAGTCAAGGAACCTGATTTAAAAAAAAAAAAGAAAGAAAATTTATTAATTGCTGTTCAATTCTGTCCAAACTATTATTCTAAGTCCAATTTATTTATGTAATTTATTACATTACAATTTATTTGTTAATTAATATATTTTGTTGTCTTTTTAAATGACTGGTATTTTAGTGGTGACAGAAATAAATCTATAACTTGTTGCTGTATTTCGCTCCGGAGTGATGTACAAGAAACAGGACTACGTCTTTGAAAAGATACGGATTGAGATTCACTGCACGATGTAGCTTTGATGCAGAGAAGCCAGATCGAGCACGAACAAGAATACTTCTGAAATTTATAAATACACTTCAATACTGATTTAGGAATTTTACTGTCCTTTCTCTCTATTGTTGAATGAGAAATCCAATATGAACTGTTCGGAATTACGTGAGAACTGGATAGAAACTCCTTCATGCTCCGTAGAAAGTGTAGGTTCGATTCCCGCGAAGAGAAAACGGTGCTCATTGCTGTTCTGTCGCTCGGAGAAGATGTTTTATAATAATATAATATAAATGTTATATATAAAAATGTATTCACCTATCACATTTTGAATAAATCCCCTTCAATTAGAAAAACTGTGTTGTTGTTTTTTGTTATTAAAAAAATACCATTTAAATAAACATAATAAATGCTAAATTTTACTCTTTAAGGTCCTGACTCAAGGAACTGCAAAACTTTTATTTCTTTTATATATTTCTTTTTCCAATGCACCTAAAATTCTGAAAATTTTAATATGAATTTGTGAAGCATCTGGGATTTTTATTTTCTTGTTTTAAATTTTCAAAATATTCTGCAATTACAGTAAAACCCCGTTATTACGCTCCCGCTTACAGCACTATCCCGTTCTTTAAGCTCTTTTCATACGGTCCCTGGAATTTTCTATGTAACTCTGTATACTTTTACCCTCTTATAACGCTTCAAATCCCGCTTGTAGCGCTTTTTTTATATCGGAAATTTTGTATTGAAAAGAAATGTAACACTGTTAAGATTCTTTTTTTTTTCCCTGGTAGGAGGGAATCTTTGAACTCTTTGAAGTGCGGGTCTGTGATACAGTAGTGCAAAATGTCGAAGCGGAAATCCCTTTCTATAAGTGAAAAATTGCAAATTCTCCGTAAGTACGACGAGAATTCTACACTAAGTCAGAAGGATTTCGCAGAATCTCTAGGAATTCCCTCATCCAGTCTGAGAACAACAATAAAAAATAAGAATGGAATTAGCAATGCAGCGAAAGATGGTTGCAAACGTAAAAAAGTGTGGAAAAAATGAAGATGCCGAGGAAATTCTAATTGAATGGATTCATCAGTCCCGTGATGCATCAGTGCCATTAAGTGGCCCAATCATTCAAGAAAAGGCCCGTGAAATAGCGGGCAGTGCACTAAATCTGCTCCGAAAATATATTAATGTTGCTCCTAGTGGTGTATCAATTGATGTTAATAGTTACTTGAACCGCATTGAAAATGTCATAATTCATAACAGTAGCACACACACACACACACACGGCAAACCACAATCAAAGATTTTTTTAAATAGGAAATAAGCTCATATTTGCACTATATCTATTGCAGAATCAAGTATGTTTCCTGTAAAATGGTGTCTAAATGTTTCCCCATCTCATAAATCATTTCCCGTCTATAGCGCTATCCCGCTTATTACGCTTGTAGTTCATGGTCCCTTGATGAGCGTAATAACGGGGTTTTACTGTAATTAAATTAAAATTCAAAAACAGCCAATTTTTTTGGAGTTTTAGAGGTATTACCCGGCATTTTCAACTCAAAAGAATTTGACAAAAACCTGAAATGATAAAAAAATTGTAAATTAATGTTTTGTATTTAAAATATTTCTTATTATTAGTGCAATAGTTAATTTTTAAAAAAAATTATTTAATCTAATACAATTTTAAAAATATATAATTTTGATTTTTTTTAAAATTAGCTATTGCACACTAATAATAAATATTTTAAATACTTGTACTTTAAGTACTTATAATATTTTTAAATACACATTAATTTACAAACTTTTTTTTTTATCTTTTCAGATTTTCGTCAACTTGCTTTAAGTTGAAAATACCGAGTAATACCTCGAAAACACCCAAAAAATTGACTGATTTCGAATTTTAATTTAATTAATTACAGAATATTTTGAGAATTAAAAAAAAAAGAAAACAGAAATCCCAGATGCTTTAGAAGTTCATACATAAATTTTCAAGAATTTTAGGTGCATTAGAAAAAGAAATATATGAAAGAAATTGTAAAAGAAACGTATAAAAGAAATGTATGAAAGAAATGTATAAAAGAAACATATAAAAGAAATATAAGAAAGAAATGTATAAAAGAAATGTATAAAAGAAATAAAAGGTTTGCAGTCGCCTGCAGTTGCTTGAGTCCGGACCTTAAGCTTATTTACGTAACATGAGTTTGAAGGAAGGCAAACTCATTCCCAAATGGCTATAGGGGTTCCAAAACGAAGTATAACAGCTTCCGAGACATCAACAAAAAATTGAAGCAGATTCAACAAGAGGGAATCTGACTCTGTGGAAAGGCTCATCCGGCTTCATCTAAAATATCACACAGTAGATCTGATTTCGTCATTTGGCAAATGATATCATTGACACCAGACATTGTCTCTTACAGATATTGAATTGACAGGTATTAAAGTTGACATTCGAAGGCTTGGATTTCATCCCAGCGTTAGGAAATAGTGGTGTCAAAATGTAACCCAAAGATCAAATAAAGTTATGTCTTCACAACTTTAAAATTTATGAAAAAAAAATGTAGAAGTCATAAGTCAGTCAATTGCCACAGTATTTGCCTATTATTTATATTGCTCAAAACAAAAACAAAAAAACAATTTACTAATAATGTGAAAGATATTGTTCTATACATCGGAAGCGCAGTGGTGCCTCAAAGGAAAAAAATACACAATGAAAAACTCACCAATGAAAAAACCAGCGAGAAAATCCATGTGCCAGCGAGAGCGGCTTCAATGACTTTTTTTAAAGCATAAGACTTCAAACTGCGCATTTGAAATGTTAAAAAAAAACAACAATGGATGAGACCAAATTATTCACAAGTGACATCCTGGAACAGCTGTTTTTCCTTTGAGGCACCACTGCGTTTCCGATGTATTGTTCATACTAGCCTCAGTACGGAGATCTTATTATTTACTGTGACTTCTCCTGGCTGATGATCGCCAACGAGCATGAAACAGCTGTTCCAAGATGTCACTTGGTAAACAATTTGATCTCACCCATCGTTGTCTAAAACAAAATACGTTTGAAGGTAAGAAAAGAAAAAAAAAAGAAAAGGTAAACTAATGTGTACAATAAAAATTTAAATTTAATCTTTTGAATTACGATGCAGGGTTAGTTCTCAGATGGAAAATCTGTTCCAGAATAAACGGAAATTAATTGTTATAAACTAAAGAACTAAAAAAAAAGCAAATTTGTGATTGTATAGTGAATTGTATTAAACCACTGTTTTTATCAATTTTATTTAAGAAATTTCTTTGAAAAAAATGTTACACTGGGTTAAATTTTTATAACACAGAAATTAGATACTTTACTTTTTTTTTTACCAGACGTTTTGATTTCCATGGCGTTAGAACCACAAATATTGAAATTCACTGAATATCTTCCCTAATATTGTAACAGTTTACACGTAAACATTTTTAGAAATCATTTATTTGTATTTATCTGTATTTTATTCATTTTAATCTTTACCGTTATTTATTTTAAATCATTCCTTTTCTATTTTCTAATTATTGCAATTCTGTTTATTTTTAAATTCTTTTCCGTTGCAGCAGTTTAATTAGTTAATACATTTAAGTTCGTTACATTTCTTGTCCAATCACTATGTATATTTTTAAGTAATCTTCCAATGAAATCCAACTTTGTAAAATCGATAAAAACCCATGTTTTCTGTTTAATAAATTAATTCAATTCAGTTCCAAGCTTGACTCGCTGTTTCTTCGCTCCTACAAGACTTTCCCACAAATACCATTATAATTTTGGTGCCGAAACAGTACAACCGTTACCATCAACATTGAATTTGGTAAATATATTTGCTTTCGTCTGCAGTATATCGCTGCTACCCCTTTTGAATTTTTATCCTGGTGCTAGGCCTAAATGCTATTTTAATATAAGTGCCCTTCAAAGGGTTCCGCTACTAATAGACTAATATAAGGATATGTGACGTAATAGTTGGCAAGGCTATTAACCCATTCATATGAATTGTCAGCATTATTAGATGAGATTTTCTGTTCTTGTCTTATTTTAAAAACTTTCATAATAATGAAGAAATTTAAAATAAAAAAAATCCAACAGATTAAAAGAACGAAAGAAAATAATTTAAATCATTTTAAAACTTAACGGTTCTAATGTGATTAAAACATTAATTAAACAGAACAGTGTGTTAAGTGCTTTGCTGTGTTCTATTTATCAATACATTTGGGAGGGGGGAAAGTGGTAAGGACGTTAAATTTTACATCAAGAGAACTGTACAGGGTGATTGGTAAGTCGACCTATTCCTTTCAGGACGTGATAGTAGAGGTGATTTGCAAATGATTTAACCATAATACGCATTATTCGAAATTCAATAGCTTGTGAGATATGTGAATTTTTGTGTTTTGATAGAAATGTACTCCCAAGCAGTATAATAGCAAAAATAATAATAAAAAAAAAAAGAATGAAGTCTTTTTTTGTAATGTTTCCGTTTCCCTCATTGGTTTTAAATAGTAATGCAGTTAATGTAGCACAAGAGTATGTTAAAAACTTCAATATGATAATAAAAAACTACACTTGCTGTAAAAATCTTCAACCCAATTGTACAGTACATTCAAGTGGATTTACATATGAAATTTGAAAATGTAATAAATTATCTTTCGAAGGGAAGTGTTTTAAGTTTTAAAATTTTTTAGAGTACATTTCTAAAAAACACACAGAAATTAACATATCTTAAAAACTAAAGAGGTTTGCGTAATGAATATTACGGTTACATCAATTGGAAATGAGCTGTACTCCCACGCCCTGAAAGGAATATGTCAACAGTCATAACATGTTACAATATTTAAAATAAATTTGAAAGGGATTGGAGAAAATATCGGGAAGGGCCTCAAGTTGCGATCAGGCCCAGAGGACCGCGCAATGCAGCTGGAGGGTAGGCTCCAGTGTTCAGAACCTACGGGACAAAGTTGAGGACGGGGGGTCGGCCCGTCGCTCGCCCGCCTTTAACTCCCGGGAAAGAAACCCGGTACCCATTCTATAGAGGGCTGGGTAGACCCCTAGGGCCCGTTTGGAGAAGAAAGAAGCGTGGAAAATTCCCGTCCTCCGCCGAGGCCGGGAATCGAACCCGCCACCTCCAACCCGCAGCCAAGCGCCCTTACCCACTCGGCTACCAGGCCCACCTCAAGCCCCTGTAGCCACCTTAAATACTCCATCGAGTTTAACATTTTATAAGTTCGAAAATAAAATGTTTTAGAAGAAGAAAGCTTTTTCAAACTATTATAAAACATTGATAGTAATGCTTTTTATGCATCAAATGTGTGTTGTTTCATTACTGTATGGTGTTATGTAAACTAATTTCAGACATTTGAATAAATTACTATTACAAGTATTACATATTTACAGCTGCTTTTTTTTTTTTTAATATATTACTTTACATTTTATTCGGTTTATATATATATATATATATAGATGGAGAGGTAAAATCCGTCATCTTGTCGAAGATCCGATCTTTCAAAAATTAACTCGTAAAAAACTAAGACAAATGATTTTGTTCGAACGTAGATTTCTTAGTGTTTAAATTAAAGATCTTTATTGAGAACCGTTAGCGAATCTGGCAAAGAGCTCTTTGCCATTTCCGTTACGTTGGGAGAATGTTGACAAAAGCCTGAAACGTCTGAGTACCTGCCAACCCAATCCCCACTCCAAAGACGTTTGCACTTAACAAGACAATTGGAGGCAAATAGTTCAATCTGTGGCTGCCGCTCGATTAGAAATCAACGAATTTTTCAGTATTTGTTCTAGAAACTTCTGGAAATGAAAGATAACAGAATTGAAGTCATGGATTACCACAAATACGTTCGTCATTTGGAAGGTTCTCGACTTGAGTAAATGCGTTGCCGAAAAATGACCCTGTTTATCGAATGGGGGGGGGGGGGGGGGAGTTAAAGGAGTGTTATGGGTCTGCCATGACGACATTTCATTGCTAGATTTAAGAAAAAAATATCAGTTAAAATTACATTTTCATACTAAGGCTATATTTTTTACCTCCTACCGAAAGGACATCTTGCGGCTACTTTACGAATTAAATCGTAATGTTTGATACGATACATGGGGATTCAAAACAAATAGACGGGCAATGCCACAAGTGCATTTTCATTGATGAGTTAAATTTGTTTCAAAATTGGCACCAAAAATTGGTAAAATAATCTTAACTTTTTAATGCTTAAAGGCCATTTTTTTTTTATTCAAAAACTCTATAATTGGAACCGTGGTTTAGTGAAATAACAGTAAACTCCCGATTATCCGCGGACCTCTCTTATTTCCATTTTTTTTTATTATATTAGTTTATTAATTACGGAATTAAAAAAAATTAAATCTAGAATAAGGTAAACAATAAAAGAGGCTAACGAAGTAAGTGAAGACAACTGTACAGACAAACAATTTAAAGAACGACCTTGTGGGCGGAGCTTAGGCGGGCAGGTTACACTAAATTACGGAAGAGCCTCTCCCATCTAAAACAAAATAACTGTTTATAATGTATGTACTGTAATTGTATGTATTGCCATTTTTAACGTAAATAAAACATGTTAAAAGCATTTTTTGTGTTGATTTTCGTCCTATTTCGGGTTATCCGCGGTTGCCGCGCCACCCAATTCCGCGGATAATCGGGAGTTTACTGTATGTAAATACACATACTCGTGTAAATTCCCACACTGTCATACTACGGAATGCGGGACAGAATTGTCATTTTGGGAGGAAGATAATGGCAGCGCTCTAACGGGATAGCCCCTTCAATACCGATCATTTATAATAAAGTTCATGACCGAGATATTCACTACATATATATTTCTTCACATTTTTTAAACTTTTTGGGTAATTTTCTTCAGATATCGTTAAGCCTCCTCCGCACAATTTGCATTAAAACTTACGCACTCATTAATGAATAACTTTTCCTATATGAAAGGACCTAACAAAAGCCAAACAATGCAGACTGTATCAACTTATTTATTTTCCTTTTGTTTACATTTGGTTGGAGCTAATCTTAAGTATCTTCTCAAATCATTTATTTAGCATCAAAGAAATCGAGGAACCCATTGCCGTTCCTAAATTTAACCCAACGCTCGTAGCCTGTTGCTTTCTACTTCTTATTGGGCCAAATAAACAAAGACGAATTCCGTGAACATCTCTCGAATGAGTAATCACATCTGAATTACGCGACTAATCCTTTCGGCAAAGACGTGACACTACTTTCTGTTTTTCCTGAATTCCACCGGAATTTTCCCAAAGCAAATCAATCGCAGTTGACGATAGCCGCCACCAGATGGAGACGGAAGAGATGGACGCCATTTCCGTTTACAAGATTAAACGATTTTTTCTTTTTTTTTTTTTCTGTGGGGGAAAGAAAAAAAAATAAATGCTTCAAGAAAAACAACAAGACAACCCATTCTACTTGGTTGTGATTAAGCTGCGAAAGCCAATCGTAGCCAATAGGAGACAATTTAGAAGCAGCTACTGAGCATGCGTGAGACCTAAGCCATAAACTACGAGATACCTCACAGTATCCACGTATTACTTTCCGTTGACGACGTTTCTGCGAAGCTAAACTTTGAACAGCTGCACGTGACGTCAAGCAGTTCTGTATATGATTCAAAAACCCTAATAATAATGTCTTTCAACTGTAAATTAACTGAATTCACACCAGGTGAAGTCTCAAAACTACGAAGAGTCTTAACAAGAAGTTCTTGATAGAAGTTAAAGTACTTTGTTTAAAACGCCGCAATTTTTTTTTTTTTTTGTTATAATCGTGCAAGCAATATCAACTAAAAAAATTGTTTCTTTCTAAATTATAAACTCTGTCTAATAGAAACATTATAGATTTTCTACTTAAATAATTAAATTTACATTATTTAGTTAAGTTGTCTATCAAAGCACGCGCAAATCAGTGGATTACTAAAACTACTACAATGCATACAAATTCACCGTTTTAATGTTTTTCGTTTAGGAATTTCGGTCGTCTTCCCGCGCTTTTTTCTCGACAAGCTACCAGACGGGAAATTTTACAAATGCCAAAGTTTGTCTAAAAATGTTATTGCCAAGTTTCAGGAAGACTCATCGAGCAGATAAACATATATTACGGTTATCTTTACGTACATTACTATGATTAATGAAGAACACGCACATACCTACATAAATTTATCTTATGAGCGAGTTTCCTGTGAATTTTTTTTAAAACTAAAATACAAAAGAAATAAAATTAGATGAATACAAAGGTTCAGAGGGAAAAAAAAAAATATTATTTTTCTTCAACTGCTTATAAAATATATTTAGTCAAACTTAGAGATAATATATGAATTTTTCGATTTCGACTCCTGTATTTAGTAAAGTGTCTTAATTTATTAACAGGATTACACATTATATATATAATGTTACAGTTATATTTACGTGTATGTATATTCGAATCTTAATACTTACACAGAAACAGCTTTTTGAAATTAATTTGGTTTTTAAATTTCAGAAAGCTGTCCGGCAAATTTTATATATATATATATATATATATAACTGTAATATTAAAGTGTAAGTAATTCACATACTTGGACTAAATTCAAATTAAAACTCAGATCTCAAACATGATCGGACGTGCAGGGCTGTCCAGCCCTAAGTACAGTAATGTGCTTTAATTTCAAGCAAGTTTTAGCAGCAACTAGACATCAGCGCACCTAGCAGCAAGAAAACTTATTTGAAAAACTGCCGTAACAGTTATTTACTTCATGTTGAAATCTGGACGACCTTTGTTCGTGATTTTCATTCATCATCATCTTCTCTTCCTCCGGGATCTTTTTCTTTATCTCTGGTATAGAATGAGTGAAGAATTAATGGCAAAAATAAAGCTGCAAAGCAAACCTCTGCATCGCTTCATCGGCGCGGCATTTTTACTTGCGATATCAACGAGAGCAAAGCGAGATTTGTCACTGGGTCTTGAAATATGGAGAACTAAAAAGAACGCAAAGCTTTTTGCTGTCACGCCTAGAACAACTGTCGACGGGAATCTAGGACAGTTTATCTCGTTAGGATTCATCAACTAAATTTACCCGTAGATACCCAGTAACCAGATAAACTAAGATAGCGTGAAAAGCTAAGGATGACGCTCCCGCTCCTAGTTACAGCATCAAAACCATGGACAGCTAACTACACGCACCAAAGGCACTCAATTTAACGACAAAAACAACACGAGGACCCATTAGTTTAAATAGAAAAGTTTAACGTCCATGCTGTACTGGTTACAAACAACAATAAAGTAAAAATCGCTGTACTGGTTATTATGACTTTTTTATTTTTGCGAAGTCCAGTTCCGGGAGCAGGAGTGAGATCCATAATCTTTTCCGCTTCCTGAGTTTATCATCAATGGATAAATCTCGTTGATGAGTCCTAACAAGGACGAAACGGCTAGCCCACATTCTAGGCATAAAAGTAAAAACTTTGCATTCTCTATACTCTACGTTTCATTATATGCATTTAAGCTTTCTTATTGCCATTGGAAGTCTACTTGCTCGTGTACAGCAACGCCGATTTTGCCGAGCTGCAACTGTTCAGTTTTCTAGAGCGTTTTAGACGAGATTTCGAGCATGTGTAAAAAACGGCTGTGTTAAGCGTTTCACGATCATATTTTTTTTTTTTTTTAGAATGTTTTGAAATATATCGCGGATAGACAAACACATCACGTAAGTCAAGTTTTCTAAATACTAACGAAATGGTTTCATAATTTCCCAATCACAAGATTTGGCAATTACAATAAAATAAAAATATTGCACTTTTGAAGAAAAATTCCATTAGGATATCTAATAAACGCAACTTCAAAAAAATTGTGGACAGAACATTTCTTACCATCTACTCCAAAACACTTTTCTATATTAATAATTACATAAAAAAAAAAAAAATATTCAAACAGAATTCTTTTTCACATACTTGATTTCTTCGTTTTGAATAAATAAAAAAATCACAACTACACCTTAATCCATAATACTTTCACCATTGTTTGCAATGGCTTGTTGCCATTTATTAGGGAGCTCTTTGATTACTTTTGGTTAGAATTCCGCCGGTTTTGACGTAAAAAAGACGAACTCTCGAACCTGGTCTCCGTAACAGAATAGACAGTTTTGCAATGATCTGAAACGATGATGATCTGTAGGTGTAAGGTCAGGTGAGTGTGACGGCTGAGGTGGAACAGACTAACCGAGCTTCAAACTAACTATTTATAGTTAATGAGATACACTTATGTACTCATAATGTGCATGAAACAGATATGTATAATCACAATTTAACGCGGATGAAAACGCGGGGCATAGCTATTACATAATAAGTCAAAGTTTGTATGTTCTGTATACAATTTTACACCGTTTGACTGCCTGGAACCAAATTTTGCATAGATACTCTCTACTACCCTTTGGAAAATATAGACTGCCTTGGAACCCGGTTAACCACCCCAAAGGCGGTGAGAAGGGGTGAAATCTAAAATAGCGCCACATATGGACCTGGTGGCGACAATGGGAACTACACAAACATTGTTCTGCAACAATTGGAACAAATGGGGAAGATTTGATGCGATAGGTTTGTGGAGAAGGGGAGAAACAGGACTCTCCACTCGCTTCCCAGGCAACCTAAATACTTTAAGCTAGTTCACTATAAATCCATGAATAACGTAAGCTTTGAATTCTGTTTACATTAGATTCAGCAAATATTAGTTTATATTTAGGTTATATTTATTGTAAATAAATAAATAAAAGTTCTTTTTTGAAATTAAAAACTTTTTGAATCTATATTCTTCAATTATTATCGGAATTGGATAAAAACAGCGCCATCTAAGTTGAAGGAAGTTGACGGAATGATTTATCAATTCACGATTCCCTTCGGGTAAAATACTTTTACATCTTTAAAATTCTAGGTCAAATGAAATGCTGAAGAAAAATTATGACTAACAGATTGGCAATTAAAGAAAATAAATAAAAATTGCAAATTGTTAATTTATCTTCCTCTGTAAACACTAATATTCACTCCTTCCAGGAATTTTACTGAATCAAAACACGCAATCTCTTAAATCCCTTATATGCAATTAAATAGCATCAGTCGTGTCGTTTTGGTTGCCCCCTGGCGGGATTCGCTGGAACCTGTTTTAATGACGCTCGACTTAATCGCCTTCCATAATGATAACGAAACTGCTTAGCCTGTCCCGTTTAGGACATCGAAATCATCCGCGAATTCAATGGCGTAATTCTTTTCAATAAATGTAATTTTAAATTTGAAGAGTTTTCATCATTATTTGCGACCATAGAGAAAGAAATCTTAAACTGAGACTTGATTATAATATATCTTATATTTCGGTTGTAACGACCTACAGTTTTGAACTTATTAGTAGGACCAAGGAATTTGTTGTTAAGAAAATAAAAAAGAAATACTGAATTTTGTGTATTTTTTTTCACTGAGATATTGAAATAAATTTCAAAAACAACATTTAAAATATGTTTTAGCGTATATTCAACTCCGTATTAAGATCTACAAGCAAATAATATATCAGCGGATCGAAGATATAAGTCCCTATTAGCATTTTAAAAGTTGGTGAGAAACTACACAGATACATTTTTGTATTTTATTTTACTTAATTAAAAACTTCAATGGCCACCAAAATAAACGTCACGTTTGCCCCTGGCGTAAGTTTAGATCAGCAGACTAATATTCCCGTTTTGTCTGTCCGACTGTGAACAAATATCATTAAATTCTCATTAAATTATCATTAAAATCTCATTAAATTTTAATGATTAAATTGTTATGATTGCACAGCAATCGCAACAATTGCGTCTTCTGCATTCGCAACAATCACATTATACTGATTGTTGTGATTGTCAAAAGGCGCAATTGTTGCGTTTATTGGAAATAAACACAAGAAAATTAAAGAAGATATCAATGATCAGAAGACGTTGCGAAGCATTATGATTGGTTTACTAATCGCTTTCCTATCTTGTTTATTTTTATAGCCCCGTTTTGTCCGTCCGTCTGTGGACAAGTATCATTAAAATATCATTAAATTATCATTAGCAACAATCACAACAATTGCGTCTTTTGCATGTGCAACAATCACATCTATAATACAGCTCTAAAACAATCGCAACAATTGAACCTTTTGCATTCGCAACAATCACATTTATAATAATAAGGAAATTAAAGCAACATCAATTATATTTTCTTATACGTATCAGAAGCCGTTGCGAAGCATTGCGATTGGTTTACTAATCACTATCTTTACCTTGTTTTTTTTATGTCATTCTCTTCCATATATTAACGATTACAAAAATGCTAAATTTCACTATAGGCTTATACAATAAATGAGATAAGATAACCTGCGTCAGAATAACAATTCTTCTATTTTGAACGTCGTGAAAACAACAACAGAGGCAGGGGAAAAAAAAAAGCTAAAAATAGCTAAACAGTTTTTTTATCCATTTCTTAGTTTTACTTATTCTTGAATAGGAATTTTGTTATCAAAAAACCTGAAGAATAATAATTGTAATTTCAAGCGCGTTGCCTGATAAAAGAGTGTTCTTAGCTATATTTCGGAATGTAATGGCCGCTAGTTTGCAAGTCCATTTGGTTACAATTACTGTATTTAAGATGAAACTGTCTGCGGCATTTTTTCAATAGCGCCCAACAAACGAGTGATTCAGCACATCTTGGCACAAACCAAACGTTTTTGGCGCCAACAAATACCTGTCCTCCAGAAATTTAAAGATGTAAACAAAAACAGTTCCTACGACGCTGAATTTATAAGAGATATTTCAACGTAGTTACAAGGTTACGTATGCTCAAGATCAAGGTAAAAATACAAGAGTTTGTACTTCCTACCATATTGGAAGGGGGGAAAAAATACATTCCTTTGAGCGTCATACTGTTCATTTGTTTTTATTTGTTAAATGACTTGCATGGACGTTTTTAAACATGAAATTCGGAGCCATTTTTAACCCCGATAAATATGAAAAATTATTGGGGTTAAAACAGTTTTGTTTTATTGTGATAGCGACCAAAATCGGTAGCTACTGCTTTTGTTCTGTCCGTCCGTGCGTGTCTGTCCACCCCTAACAACTCCCGAATGGAAGGTCGGATCGACCAACGGATTTTACCATCGTGTTCAGAGGCCCAAACACCGTTGGAATGGGGTATTTTGAGGGGCCACGTCACCCCCCCCCCCAAATGTTCGAGATATTTGGCATTGTTTTCATTGGATTTCCGCTATTAGCTTAAATGTCAGATATGCAATCATCCCATTTGAGCTGTCGGCTATAGCTTGATGGTTAAGGTCTCCGACTCATACACTGAGGGTTATCGGTTCGAATCCGTAAATCTACTTTTTTTTTTCTTAATCTTTTTTTCTCAATCTTTTTTTTTTTCTTAATTTCCTATTTTTTTTTTTTTTATTTGACATTATTTTAATGTACTTCCTCTTTTTATTATTATTTTTAAATTTTTTTAACATTACTGTGGGTCGTCTTTAAATGCTGTAGCACAAAATTATATTCACTTGTTTTGTCACTTGGCTTGTCCACAAATCAGTGCACGAAAAATGACAAACTTAGAAAAGTATGGTTATTAGAACCGATGCAATGGATATCTACCGTATCTTTTTAAACACTGCGCAGTAAATGTTTTTAGTAATTCACTATTTGAATCCATCTTTCAGTAAACTTAAGTAAAAAAATGGAAAAAACATTTACAGTTTGTGTTAAGTAGGTAGGATAATTTAAAAGTAAACGTAGACTTTTCATTTGTATATTTTTATTATTTTAAAATATAGAGTAAAAGAATAAAATTGCATAAGTTTCGGAAGTTCACTATTTTTCATAAATTTCGGAGTGTTGTGTTATGCATTGTTTCGGAGCCATTACTCCGAAATTACATGTCTAAACTAGTCGACGCAAGTCGATTAACAAATAAAACAAGATAGTGACAGCGATTAGTAAGCCAATCACAATGCTTCGCAACGCCTTCTGATGTGTATAAGACAATATAATTGATATTGCTTTAATTTCCTCATTATTACAAATGTGATTGCTGCGAATGCAAAAGGCGCAATTGTTGCGATTATTGTGATTGTTGTGAGTGTTGCTGAGCTTTATTATGTGATTGCTGCGAATGCAAAAGGCGCAATTGTTGCGATTGTTTTGATTGTTGCTAATAATTTGATTGTTGCTAATGATACTTGTCCACAGACGGACAGACAAAGCGGGAATACATCAGGCTTCTGATACAAGTGTCAGAAGCCTAAAACAAATTAACATTATGACGCTCGAGGGAATGTATTTTTTTAAGCCGCTAAGTCTATCGATTCATCCACCTGCGATACAGATAATTCAAAATTATTTAAGCAAGAAATTGAAACTTTTTAATGGTAGGAGAGTCACGAAGGTCCCTAATAATAAGATCACTACTGATTTTAGATTCAATTGGACCCTTACAGCAACATCAGGATTTTTTCATTCGTGGCGTAGTTATCAAATAAACTGGGACTTATTCAATTAACGTTACCACAACTGACAAATAAATAATAATGTCAGATTGTATGATTAAACTGAGAAAATTTCTACATTCTACTTGCTAAATATCAAATATTTGTTACCAATATGTCGTTCTATTCAATATTCCATTTAGCTATTACAGATAATAACCCTTTCATTTATCTGTAATTATTTTAATAATTCTCTTATATAATGTACTCGTATGTTATGTAATGTTATTGTATTCAATCATGCCTGAATTTTAAGTCGTCAATCAATGGAAGTCTCCTCATCACGGCTTCCTGAAATTGAAGTAATTACCCTTATAATTATTATTCATTTAAAACTAAAAAACTAAAAAGAAATTGAAAGAAGTTTTATTTTACTTTATTATTAGCTATTTTCAAAATGTGAGTCTGTTTGTGTGTTTTCCCCCCCTCCCCCAATAACTTTCAAACCTTAATCGATCTTAAACATAGCTAACCATAAAAGCACTTTATAATTTAAAAACACTTAAAAACTCACACAACGTTCAGGTCTCGGACACTTTATAATTGTCTAAATTATAAAGTGATTTTATGTTTAAAAAATACTTAAAAAACTTAAAAATACTTAAATGTTTAAAAATGCTTAAAAAACTCGCACAACGTTTCAGACCTCCATCTGTCCGAGACCTGAAACGTTGTGTGAGTTTTTTAGTGTTTTTAAACATTTTTAAATTATAAAGTGCTTTTAAGGCTAGCTCTTTTTAATATTTTTACTGCATGTAAAAAATGTTTTTATCTTGATCGAGCTTCTTGAAACTTAGTACAATTATTCGAGGACTAGGAATGATGTAACTGTTATATTTGAAATCTTTTCTAAAAATGGATCTTTGCCGTGAAATTAGCGCCAGAAGACGATAAAAATTCCTATAAGAAAAACTTCAGATTTGAACGATGGGTCTCTTTCCTATTTCTGTTAATACATCATTGCCTTACGCAATGAATATTAAATCCTTAATACATCCCGCGTGGTTTGATATGATTAAGTTCGGCCATGTAAATAAATAACGATGTTTTATTCATTTTATTGATAAAATGGAAAATGATAATATCTATGGAATATAAATAAGTTAAGAAAATAATAATAATAATAATAATAATAATAATAATAATAATGAGAAATGTTATAAGGAAATTAGACTTTGTAAGTTCTTTAAGAAGTCTTGAGGTTTTTTTTTTTTTTGCTTAATGAGCTAATAATAAGTAGTCCCGTCACAGCCGGAGTTGAAAGCCGGTTCAGACATTTTTGGTCGATTGAATCTTAGATAGTGACGATAACGAGTGTCCATTTGAGTAAAAGTGAGAAATTACTGATAGGCTTATTGGGCTGGCGATCCTCCTACACACCCGGATACGCAATGGACATCCAAAAGGTCACAGCCAACAACACACAGCGGCTTCTTTATTTCCATTTCAACAAATCGCATTCATACCACAAGGGTTTACTGGAAGGCGTTGATTCATTATAACGGTTCACTATGAGCTTTCTACTTCTCTCCTGTTCTTCCATCTTTGGTGTAACAGCCACGGACACAGTCTTCGACGCTTCGACGAAATTACAATGGAACAAATTGATGGTAGTCTCTGGCTTTTAAACAAGAAATTACAGTTAGCGGGCCAATCATTCACAGCTGGTATCTAAAAATAGTCTTTTAAAATACAGAAAGATCTGAACCTGTCACTAAGCTATCAGCTTCTCTCGATAATTATTTATTTATTTATTTATTTATTAATTTATTTATTTATTTATTTATTTATTTATTTATTTCTATATTTTTTTATTTTTTTGAGAAAACAAATCGTTTTGATTCTACGCTCCTTACGTACAGATCTAATATGAATCAAAATGAATACGCTGCTAAAATGGAAAGTCTGAACACAATACTGAATTTTCAGCTTCCTAAGACTAACAGTTTTTTTTTTTTTAATTATTGTGGTTTTTCCCGCTCTAACGGTAATGTATTTCGACTGTTTTTGCCGCCTAGCTATGATAAGCAGGTCACTATGTTCCCAAAAAAAAAATCGCTAGAATTTTCTCTGAATAACTTCAAGTTTAAGTTTTAGCCTCCTAGGATAAGTAACTTTTTAGTTAACTTGATAGTCGAACATGTACTTAAAACTGAATTCTAACTTTTTTATTTTGTTTTAATCTTTTTTTTTTCCCTCTGATAAATAAACAAGACACTGCAGAATAAAACCTGTGACACTAATTACTAACTATTAAATAATAGTTAAGATAACTAAGTCTATAAAAAATACAAAACGAACAGGCTGATCAGCTATGAGGTGGCGCCAAATAATCTAACTCTATAAGGAAACGAGTCTCCAAATGATCAAGGTGAAGATGACGTCAAGGTCGTTCCAAATCCTCTCTACTTACAGATCATTTCAATTCATCATACATTTTCACTAATGCAGATAAAAAATCTGAAATTGCAAATGTGAAACCGTTAAATATGTAGCAATTATAAAACCGTTTTTTTAGTTGTCTATTATTATTGAATTTCAAAAGCAGTTAATGTTTCAAGACAGGCTCCATGCGTTTGTAGTGCTAATTTCAACTCTTAAAAATCTGGATATTATCTTCCAAGAGTACAGAAATTGAATGAAAAAATTATGATCTAGGATTCCTCAAAAATCTTTCTCCGTTTCATCGTTGAATAAAAAATTAGATAAGATATAAACAACTTCTACTCTTCCATTACTATTTAAAAATATGTATTTTAAAATATATGTAGCAAATTTTCGGGAACGTCCGCTTTCCCTTTTTCAAGCCATGAATAAATGGGAATTAGAATTAATTGACAAACAATCAACAATAATGGTTTTGCCATCAACAAAATATAAAGACATGGTAATTAAACAAACTTATTGTTGTTACAAACATAAATCATGTCAGCATTTATAACAAAAGGATTAGAAGTAGTTTACAAAACAAATCATCAATAATGGTTTAGCCATTAACAAAATGTAAAGCCATGATAATTTAACAAACTTTTTGGTCTAAAATGATCTCTATTACTTAATAATCGAGATAATTATTAGTTTAATACATCAAATAAATCAGTTTTTGTTATATTTATTTCAATAAAATCTTTGATCAAAGAAATAGTAATAGGATCGACACAAGTACCCTCATATCTATTAAAGTTTTGTTCTTTTGTGTTTTTAATAACACAGCTTTCTAGGATTTTTCTTAAATTTAAATCTTTTTCTTGTTTCTGATCTAGAAATTTATTTTTATTGCTGCTTTTATTGCTTTAAAAATTAAAAACTGTAAATTACTGAAAATGGGGTCCGGTACGTGATTTTTTTTTACAGGCAGTCAGAAGGATTTTCTTTGATATCTGTTAGTTTCAAGACATTCTTTACATAATGATATTTCATTTAGCTTTTTTTAATTGTTTCTTCTTCTTCTTCTTCTTCTTCTTCTTATTATTATTATTATTGTTATTATTTTGCGGTTAGTATACGATCCTATCTCCAAATATTTACTGTTTTTGGAAATTAAATGAAATGAATTCTAATAGTATCAGATAAGTAATAGCAAGGAATTATAATTGCTATAATTTATAATAGGCCTATCTTCATTTTGAAAATGATTTTTTTTTTTTTTTTTGCATTAGCAGAAAAAGATGTGATGATTTGAAACGACCTTGACTTTAGCCTCAATTTAATTGTGTCTGTCTATCTGTCTCATTTATAACTTTTTGAATCAGTGAACGATCTTCCTGGAACTTGGCATGCACGTTTATGGAAAGAGACGATCTACCGTTTGATATTTCAAAAATATCTTCGTGAGAATCCTTGTGGATAGAAATGCGCTTAAACGTGACAAATTGACACAGAAATGGACTAGAAGTGAAACAACTAACTCTCACTGATGGCAAAACAGCGAATTTCTGTTGACGTCTCTCAGCCTTTCCGTCGTAATAATTCATTTTAAATTTGCGAGTGCTTTCATTCGATTAGAATTTTGTTTATTACTTCCAGTAAGAGGAAAATTTGAAGGAGATTCTGCACATTAGAAAAAAATACAGTACTGAGGCCGGCGGACTGCTGGCACATGAATTTTCTCACTAATATTTCATTATAATGCTCGCGGTTAGAGTTGAAACTCCCAGAATGCAACGGAGATTATAGATTTTCCTTTCCTGGCCGTTCGCTAACATTCAAATAGGAGAGAAAATGGCGGTCGCCGCTTCACATTCAACATTTCGACGAGGAAAAGTTCTCAACAGTCAAGCTAGGGAAATTATTCTTGAAGTTGCTCGTCGATTTCCCTAGCTTAGGGAAATTATTCTTGAAGTTGCTCGTCGATTTCCCTAGCTTGACTGTTGAGAACTTTTCCTCGTCGAAATGTTGAATGTGAAGCAGCGACCGCCATTTTCTCTCCTATTTGAATGTTAGCGAACGGCCAGGAAAGGAAAATCTATAATCTCCTTTGCATTCTGGGAGCTTCAACTCTAGCCACGAGCATTATAATGAGTTTTCAAGTGCTGCTTTTGAGGCACCACTGCGATTCCGACGATGGTTACTTTATATCTCATGGACAATGGAACACCCACGAGTTTGAAGATTTGGTAGAGGTTGTAATCATCCATTTCCATTGCGTCTGAAATGGAAAAAAAAATTCCAACATTTTGCCTTTTGGGGGGGGGGGGGCACGATGGTCGTTTTGTTTAGAATCTCTGCCTCCCCCCCCCCCTCAAATTCCTGCGCACGCCTCCATTGGCGAATGCTACAATCTGAACATCAATATTGTTTCCACGACCTTTAAAAGGCAAAGAAATATAAACAATGCAACATTTCAGGCAACTAGGTTTCAAATTCTTTAAATGAACCTTTTTTTCTTTATCGCAATTACGTCGTACAACTGCAAAAATACTTATCAGTCGATTACAACCCATTCATACTCGATAAATATCATGCAAGGAATTCACAGCGGATCAACGAAAATCTTCCTGTTGATGCAGTGAAGTTGGGACGAAATCAACAGGTGGTGGATGCCTTATTTGTTATTCTTATCTCCTCTATGATTGATGATGGATATTAACGGTAGCTGTTTTTCAATGTTAACGAGAGTCTGATGAAATGCGAGGTGAAGCTGCCGAAAGCTGACGTCATATTCGTTATCAAGACGGAAATCGAAATCAATAAACATCGCAGAAGTAAGACACACAATTTTTCAAATCGAAAACTTACTCAATCAAAAGATCTGTGATTAACGAAAGACATATTTATTGCATGCTGTGTATTTACTCAATGTATTTAAAATGTATGTCGGTTCACAACAGTCATTTACGACATGTTAAATAAAGAGGGAACATATACTCTATGCGAAACTAGCTTCTTATTTCAAGGAATTCTTAAATGAATTCCTATTCACTTCTGTTGAAAATAATGTAGAGGACTGAGATGTTAAGGGTTAGCAATGTTTCCTTACACTAATTTGACCTATCTAAAGCAGAGTTTCCCAACCTTTTTTGTGCTATGCCCCACCTAAGCCTTTCTGAAATTCTTATGGCCCCTATTACTTTTTCTTATTGCCCCCCCCCCCCCAATAATAATAATATTACCATCAAAACATTATTACCATGAAGTATATATATTGTTACATACTTTCATTAATATAATTTTTATACAATTATGATTTTTCATAAATAAATAAATAAGAAACAGCATAAATACAACAGTTCTTAAACAACAAATCAGTTTTATAATCGTTACGGTTAAAATATAGCATAGGTATTATTTTATATAAGAAAAATAGGTATATAATATTGTATTTTATATCATCAAATCCTCTTATGTTATAAACAAGAAACGAAATCTGTGCATTTGCACTGAAAATCGAAAAACGACACTGACCCCTCAAACAGATTCTTGGAATTTCCGAATTGCCCCCCTGTGGGGCGTACATTAATATACAGTTGTGTTTTCATACTGATATTATTATTATTATTATTGATTATTATTATGGATTCTAATAGCAAAATGTACAAGATTCTACCGAACTAGTTGTCATCTAATAATCATTTCAAAATGCATCTAAACGCACTATACTTTTAGTATAACGTCTAAGTCAATCTCCGCTTCTGATGTCAGAACTGTGACTTTAAAGCATTCGGTATCTTTATTCTTAATTTTCAAACATTTCCCCTCGAATATGGTCTTATCAGTTACTTAAACTGGGAGGAGTTATATATAAAAAGTTAGATATAACGAATATCTATTTCAATACAAATTAAAAAATAAGAGAAAACAAAAATTACGAATTTTAAAATTACGAATATCGTATTTCACAAGATCTTTACAGCATCTTTTTCGAAAGACAGATTCCATTTATAAAGATAGAAGTAACTGAAATAAACAGCTAAAGAGGGCTAAATTTAAGAAAGTGATTTAAGAAAGAGATAAGATTTAAAAAAAAAAGCAGATTTTAAGTTCTTATTGCTTTTTTTCTGTTTATAAGTTGGGATTGACTGTGTAATAGGAGAAGTACAGGATTAGAAAGAATAATTAATGTTTGAAGCAAATTTAGTTTTCATTGAAGAGGAATTACAACAAAAGTTTCAGAAAACAATGTTAGGTTTTCCAACATCCTTTTTAATCAAGGTAACGTAAAACTATTTATCTTAGGACGCTGAAACTTCAACGGTGGCTTACATTACTAAAAGACTGATCCGACTGATTTTGATATAAGGTATGTGACCCAAAGGTGGCCATAGTTAAGCTTTGCTGATTTTTTATAATTTAACGGGTGCGGGAATATAAAAAAAAAAAAATGTAGGGATCATCAAATTGAAGAGAGATTGAGCCTTCTCTAAACAAGACATATTGATATTGTTCTTCTTAAAACATATTTAGTTTGTTTTACGGTCATTTTATTAAAAAGTTATTTCCGGGCCACCTTCGGAGCAGGTGAACCTAAGGTGGCCCATATATTTATTTTGTTAAAAATTAAATTTTCCAGGGGTTGAAAGGACACTTAACACTATGACTAAATTCAGTATTTTTTAAGCTGCTAGTTTTACATGCCTAAAGTCCTAATACTAAATATGTGTACAAAATATAGAAGGAAAAAGTCTTTCAAAAAGTACACTTAAAATTTTTGATTCTGTCGCCTTGTGTAAGTCTTTCAATCCGAGTCAATGCAAAAAATACGCTTAAAATCTTTGATTTTGTCACCTTTTGTAAGTCCTTCACTCTTCTCGTGGACATATCTTAAACATTGGGTGCACAAGTCTCATGTCAATTATTTTCGACCCACCTTTGGGTCGCCTACCTTATTTTCAATACATAATTAAAGAAGTAGGGATATGAAACAGCAATATGCGATTGTTAAAATCACTGTAATTTCGCTACGAAAAACTGAGTTACAATTAAACTGAGATACCAATTATGAAAAGTGTACTCAGAAATATGGAATTAGGAAGCACTGCATTAGCGCTATGTACGTAACACTGATTGAAAGCGTCGTTATTATGACTACGTATCTTGTGAAGCTGAAAGTTTATTAGTAAATTTCGACTATCCTCTATACGTTAGAGAACGATGTTTTAGTTTTATATGTAAATATTGAAATGAGACGTGGGAACCCGTAGTTTTCTTGTTATCCAACGTAGAAATACGACAATGAACGGACAAGTGCAAGAAAAGGAAATTGTTTTAATAGGTTACCAATACATTAGATACATCGATATTAAAAAAAAAAAAAAGAAAAATAATTCGTTCACGTACGGCTTCTCGGCGCCGCGCCGATACGACCTCGTTTTCAGTTTCTCGAAGGAAAATCTCGTGGCGTTCTCCTTCATATTTGGTTCTTTTAAATCTTAAAATGATGCTACTTTGATAATTGATATAATAAAAATGATTCAGGGTTAGCAGGAACGCACATACCGACACATTCACTCACTTTTCATTTATTCTATTTTTTTATCGTGTTTTCTAAGTTTTCTGTATTTTACTACTCGATAACAATGCTCTATTGTTGTCAATATAGGGAGATTTCTTAATGGAGTTCAAAGGCCACTCAATCGCTATTTTAATTTTGTCTAAATATTTTCGGCAGCAAAAGTAACCCCTGATTCTACCAAATTCCATTAAGTCAAAATGGACACCGGTGTGTTAGTCCATTGAGGAGAACGTGAAATTACTCCAAATTAGCTAAGGGTCCTTTTCTAAATAACTAAACAATAGATTGACCACGAACTTTCAGTCGATCCTCCGCTGCAACAATGGCGTACGTTTTTATCAATTCTGCCTCAATGTATCTTAAATTGGCAATAACTTGCATAAACTCTTTCCTTCCGCTTTCTTTGTTTTGCTGTTATTTGTAACTTAAAATTTAGATAATAAAATTTTATGATAGAACGTTATACTTCGATAAGCAGTAAATCTATGTTTAACAGCTCCATCGCATGTTCTGAAATCGGTAAAAAAAAAATTTTATGTAATAAAACGAATACAAAAATTAGAAGGACAATAGAAAGCTTATATATTCGCAATTCGAAAGAAAAAAGTCTCAATAGAAATGAAGGAGTTAAAGTAAAAGTTTAGTAAAATTGGGTAGAGACATGGTTAACAAAAAATTTGTAACCTCTAATAAAAAGGTCATAATTGAAAAATTCAATAGTTAATAGTCTTTATATGTAATAATAGTTATGTTTTTCGTTGATTGTTAAGAATTTGTGATTATTATATTGTAGAATATGATTTCCTTCTTAATATTGTATTAACGTTTTTAATTGTTAGTATGATATTTTAAGATCATTGCAATAAAAAGAATCTCGCTTATTATTGTTACACGGTGAATTATCTCCTTAAAAATTCGTTTTTTCCAGTAATAAATGTGGTATTGTGACATTTATTTCTGATAGTGTGGATGATGTTTAATAATATATATTATAAAAGAGAAGATTTAAGGAAGAAATATGGGTTGTTTATATATAGTAAAAATGCAAGCCCTTGGTTGTGCGGCAGAAACCGGCTCCAAACGATTCTCGCCCAACGGGACTTAAGGTCACCGATGCGGCTACTTTTTTTAACCTCCTGTAAGAAACCGGTATCCATTTGATATAGGGCTGGGAAAACCCTAAAGTCCGTCTGCAGAAGAAATAACCATGAAAAAACCTCCAAACGCCCCCCCCCCCAATCGCCGGACTTAGCCAGATCCCTCCAGTCCTCAGTCTAGCGCCTAAAGCACTGGGCTGCCAGACCCATATTCGAAATTGGGACCAATTGAAAATTGTAGACTACATATTACAGCAGGCCCTGCAATCCTACGGGGCGCCTGGAATATAGGGATGTCGATGGATCAGTAGATAAAGCCCAATGGCTTTCCGTCTTTACTCCGGAAAAGCAACCCAATACTCATTTTAAAGATGGATAGGACCCAGGAAATACCCTGGGAAAATTCCCAATCTCCGCCGGGATATGAACTCGGCTCCTCAAGCCCTCGGATCACTGCACATACCACCGGGTCTACATCTTTTCCTCCAAATAAAACTTGGGATGTTTAATAATAATGTAATCTAAATACAGTATTAGATTTAAAAAAAAAAATTAAAACAGTCAACATTAATACTTAATTGTAAGATTATATATTCGAAAAAAAATAGTCGAATAGAGTTTATTAAATTGAATAACACTGTAAATAAAACCCGATATTAAATCCTTGAATATCATTAAAGAAAGTAATAATAATAATAAAATCAATCTTTCCTCTTTGCTGATTTAAACAGAATCTCAAGGAAAAAAGGTTGACAACCGACGAGTTATTTTTGTTTTTCTCGTACGACATTTGACCTGCGACCATTCATTTATCCATGGAAGCAGATAAAGAGGAGATAGTGAGGAAAGGAAGATGATGATGTAACGGGAAAGATCTTATACAGCAGGGGTGGCCAAACCACGGATCGCGAAATACGTTAACTGCTCCAGTTTGCGTCACAATTAATATAAGAGATAAATAAAAATATTTTCAAGCTTTGTAATTACTTTACACCGGGTACAAACTAAGAGTGCACTGTGTTGTTGTTCAAGGTTAAATATATTTGAGAATTTAAATTTTGAATTTAAAACCGTAAAGGTTTTAGTTCTAACTCTTTTGTTTGTAAGGGGTATTATTTACAAGAACCTCATACGTTATTGTGTAGTTTGGGTGGAGCCCAGTTTCGGGAGCGCGAAACCGAGATCCTTAACGTTTCGCACCTTCTGGGCCCGACATCGGTGCAATTTGGCTGGCTGACGAGTCCCAAAGAGGACGAAGCGGCCGTCCCTGTCTCTCGCCAATGACAGATCGGAGTGCGAAATCCTTTTACTTTCACTTGTGCCTTTCTTGTTTATCATTTACTCACGCTCAATCTATTGTCCAATAAAGTTTCAATCAAAATCCACTCATTTCTTTGCACGAGAGACAAAAGACTTGAAACCCTTGAGATGCGAGAAGCCCAACCAGTGCAGGAGGAACAAGACAACCCTAAGGCTTCCTACCTCACTATCAAATGGCAACGGGACAGAATGGAGACAAAACACAGATCAAATACCCAACTCCCCCACAAAACAAAATAACATCAACCGATCATGTTAGCATTACATTATTATCAAATGTTAATCTTGAAATTCATCAGTCCTTTATGCGCGCGCGTTTGTCTCAATAACCATTATAACCACTGGAATAATGTTCCTTAAAGTTGGAATGAATATTTAAAATCTATTTATTTTTCTGTGTTGGTTCTTGTCGTGAAATTACAACAGAAACGCATTAGAATCGAACTACTGTTATCTAAGAATGGATATTAATCCTTTTAACTAATTTGCGCGCGCTTCGATATGAATAAAATTAATCACCTTAACTAGTAATGCTGCCTTAATTATTTTTCCTAAGGAAATGGAAAACACCTTACATCAATATTTTAAATTGTAAAGGAATTTAAGTTTAACTGTACCCTACAGTAATTCCTTCACACAATTATCAAAAAGTGAAAAAAGAAAGTCAACTGTTAAATCCTTTATCTGTCTGTATTTAGGTTCTCAGCAAATTGTTACACTTATAAAACAATGGTATTTCAATCGCGGAGGAAACATTTCTGTCGATGGCTTCACGCGATTTCTTTTCGAGGGTTCGGACGGTATGTCAAACGTTTCAGACTTCAGTCCTGACTTCTGCTTGGTATCTTCAGGAATTTCGTCATTTATTAATTAAAATAAAAACAAATGAACCAGGTTTTGTTCGGATATTAGATATCTTTCCTCTACTAGTATATTTCGTCGATATTACCGTGTAAGGGCTTGTGTGTCTCGTGCTGCAAAGAGGAGTTTCTGGTTGGGGGAAGATGCCCTTACCTGTAAAGCCATTATATTCGCTGATAGTTTATAATCGTTCATAAAGGGATCAAAGGGAAGGTTCATTCAATCCTAGCTTATTTTTTTTTCTTTTCCCAAAAAAAAAACAAAAAAAAAAAAAACGTATTATAAGTAAGCAATAAAAATTACTTCTAATGCGATGTGGTTCTCTGAATTACAGATACGGCAATCGCAACTGTTACTCAAGTAATTTTAGATAATCTATGAACGAAAAACGAGGCCGAAAAAAAAATTGCCCTTAGGACGTTAATCTCACCATTAGAACTCTTTTTTTTTTTTTTTTTTAATAATCAATAATGAAAACATCCTCTTTAAGATTCAAGTGTTCTTAAATGGAACATAAATCAGGTTACTGATTCAAATCTATAACTTCCTGTTCTCTCAAAATAACAAACAAGAAATAAATTAATAAACAAACAAATAAAAGAAATGTGGAAGCCAAGACTTTTCACTGAATAGAAGCAACGGATCAAGTCAAGGAAAAAAACAAAGAAAATACGAAATTGGAAGAATTGGTGAAATCATCCGACAAGAAGCTCCATCAAAGCAGTTAAAGCCCACTTTCCTTACATTGTCGGTTTGTTTTATTTGTTTTTTATTATTTTTATTTTTTTTTAATAATGCCAACAAAAATATCTCCGTTTGTATTTAAGTTCACAAACACAACTACCAAACACAAACAATACTGAACTATTAAAATTATTAAAACAATTACATTATTTGCAATTTCAATAACGTACGTGGACCAATCCAAAGAATCTTAATCTTATCAAAGCGCGCGAGCTCGAGGATTAATAAGTCGATTAATACTCTTTGTTGGGCAACAATAGAAATTTATCGCTTCTAAT
This sequence comes from Thereuonema tuberculata, assembly GCA_023159025.1. NCBI lineage: Eukaryota > Metazoa > Arthropoda > Chilopoda > Scutigeromorpha > Scutigeridae > Thereuonema > Thereuonema tuberculata. The sequence continues at coordinate 19,751,601 of JAFIDM010000007.1, read as the reverse complement.
TCATATCGGTGGGAACTTTCGTCACTTCACACGCTAATATCTGGATAGAGAAGCGCACGAAATAATTTTTAAAAAACAAAAGTTATACTGTTTTGTTTTTTTATATCTGTAATATGTTTGACGAGTATGAGATCTATTCATTGCAGCAAAAGTTATAACAGAATTTGTTTTTTTTTTTTGTTGTTGAAAAGACGGAGAATTTCTTAATGTGATATCTTTAACAGTTCGTTAAGGTCCTGACTCAGGCGACTGCATTATTTTTCCAATGCACCTAAAATTCTGAAAATTTATATATGAACTTGTGAAGCTTCTGGGATTTCTATTTTCTTGTTTTTAATTTTCAAAACATTCTGCAATTAATTAAATTAAAACTCAAAAACAGTCAATTTTTTGAATGTTTACGAAGTTTATTATTCGGTATTTTCAACTTAAAAAAACTTGACGAAAACCTGAAATGATAAAAATTCGGTAAAATAATGATTTGTATTTAAAATATTTATTATTACTTTATTATTAGTAATCATTATTAATTTTTAAAAAATAATTTAATCTCACACAAATTAAAAAAAATATATATTTTTTAAAAAATTAAGTATTGCACTAATAGTAATATTTTAAATATAAATCATTATTTTACGAATATTTTTATCACTTCAGGTTTTTGTCAAATGTTTTTGAGTTGAAAATACCGAGTAATATCTCGAAAACAACCAAAAAATTGGCTATTTTTTTAATTTGAATTTAATTAATTGCAGAATATTTTGAAAATTAAAAACAAGAAAATAGAAATCCCAGATGCTTCACAAGTTCATATTTAAATTTTCAGAATTTTAGATGCATTGGAAAAAGAAAAATATACAAGAAATATAAGGTTTGTAGTCGCCTGCATTTGCTTGAGTCAGGACCTTAATGCCATGAAAGTGTCTATGACAACAAACAAACAAAAAGAAATGAAAAGAAAAAGAATAATTGTCGTGCCCTCTTTCGAACGTCCAAAAAAAAAAAAAAAAAAAAAATTAGTGTAGTAAAAAGTACCAGAAAACTTTTTATGTAATTAGTTCATTTACTATTAAAATACTGTTTTAAACTAGTGTTACTAGTTGGGTTGCCGTTAAACAGGAGTAATAGGATATCATTAAAATTTCATCCCTCTACGATAAGTAGTTTTTCAGGATATATCGCTTTAAAGGCACTTATTTTTCCGATTCTTGGCCCTGCGATCTTTACCTGTAGGTCCAACCTACAACAAAATCAAAGAGAACCTGCCCTTTTTATAACCCTATTTTCGACAATACTGTTTCAGTTATTAATCGATAACAATTTATTCTTAAAAGTTTATTTTTGAATCCTTTTAATCTCCCTGCACGTATTACCTGCGTTCTAAAAAAAATTATTATACAATAGAAATGTGGCTGACCATTAGCCTTTGCTGTCTTCAATTTCCTCCGTGCCTGAAGGATTCGCAGGCCAGGAATTGGCGCTTTTTCTTTTGTTTTGATTTTTTATTTTGCTTTTATTTTATTGGGAACCCACTGGCGGGTGCATGGTTGGAATTCCGAACTTGGTTTCGCGATCTGAGCTTTCAACACAGGGTTTTTATGGCTGATGAGTCCATAAAGAGGACGAAACGGCCGTCCCACACTTCCACTGTTGATAGCTCAGAGGCGAAATCTTTTGTTTGCCTTTGGTGCCTTCTTGCTTTGTTGTTTAAATCTATAACACACTTTGAAATGTATAAAATAAACTAGCTGTACCTGGCATGCGTTGCAACGCCACTCACAGAAAGAAAGTGTTTGTGTTTCAATTCTGTTTATTGAAGTTCTTTTGGGTACACAATATTTTTTGTTTTTCCGTCTGGTGCATACACGAATAAATCAGAAGGTTTTCCGACGCGTGAGCAGGCCACATACAGCTGTCCATGTGTTATCCCTGTGTTTTGTTGATAGTCATTGCAAATGCGAGTCGCACCGGAAACTGCAAACGTTGAAACCGGAAATACACATTTGTTGAAATGCCTCGCGCACCAGATATTGTAAAATGGTTCTACTAATTCAGAAACCTTCGTGCGCACAACAACTCACCAAAGTTTCATCGCAATCTGATGAATGGTATAGGAACGCATACGGGACAAACAAACAAAGAAACATTCATTTTTATATCTTAAGATAAGGAAATGAAATGGGTAAAGAATTCCCGTAGCGCAAAAGAAAGTAAACATTTACTGAAGTGATCTGCATCTGCTTGTGATTAAGTGATCCAGTTCACTGATCTCATTCTCACCCAATGATCTCATTTATAACTGGGCTTCCGCGAAGACACAGTGTCCCTTTTAATCGTACGTTTCACCACAGAAAGAAAAAGAAATAAACAAGAATAAGAGTAGTTTCTCTGCATTGTTCCCAATTTTTACATCTTCTGTTTCACGGAGCCTAGAAGCGGAAAAGCACGAGAAAACAAAATTACTAAAATCAGTTGTTAATAATCCATCAAAAAAAAAAAAAAATATATAAATCTGAAGAAAATAAGGAGTTCCTGGATGAACATGAATTCGACTTTCCTTGTCGATTTCTTTTTATTTCTTTGTGCCATTTACATTTTTAGCCTGCTTTTGATAGAAAGTGGTGCACATAAATCACTGTCTGTCTGTCTGTGCGTCCTCCCCCAACAACTCTTGAACCGCTAATCTTCTTCAAACTTGGTTTGCATATTAAAGAGCAAAAAAAGGATCTAACGCTTTAGATTTAATCATTTTTTTTTCTCTGGGGGTTCTTATTGAGAAATCAGCGGTGCCAAAGACAAGCGTTAGCATCGAAATAATGATATCTTAATAATGGATTTTTATTCGAGCGGCTATTTTTCTTATATTTCTATCTTTCTTTTTTTGTTTCTATTCTTGAATAAAAAAAAAATACATATTCGAACCCCGAAATATTCGGCAAAGGTCACGTGCAATAGGCCTAAAAATGTTTTTCGAATCGTTAGTTTTGGAATGAAATTAAATTCTGATCTGTAGGCAGAGCTTAATATCTAAGAAAAGTGAGACCTACATTATTCTCACGTGACTCTTGATCAAATCGGGAGGGGATTAACCGAGAAAAGATAGGGGGGGGGGGGGAAGCTTCATCGAATTGGGTTGAATATGACAGGATTACGTTCCAGATCCTAAATTTAATTACCAATCATCCTCGTACATATATTACGTAATTAGCGTACATAATAAATTATAACATTAATCTTCCTTAACACATGTAATTAGCTTACGTACTTCACCCTCGTAATAAAATAAATTATTTCATGGTCTCAATTTGACTCTGTATTTGAGAAAAATTTTCAATATTTTCTTCACCTATTACTTGCAAACTGTAACCACGAACAGTAACATTTCAGTACAGAAATAAATTTAACGTTATTGCTGTCTATAAAATTATAAGTGTTATTTTAATTTCCCTTATATCCATATATTTGTAATTGTAAAATATAAAAAAATCATCATTTTTTAATGTTATATCATTTCCTAATGTCTGTAAAATAACTAAAAATTTGTTATACATTAATTTTTACCCTTCTTTGTCATAAATTACAATGTTGCACATGTGTTTCATGATCCCGAGAATGAACCTTCTAGAACTAGGCATATAAATTGCGTGAAAGTATTTATAAAAGGCGCTTTATCAGTATCTAACAATGGATAGTAATCCTTTTAATAATGCGCGTAATGTGTTTTCACACGGACACAAATAATTTTATTAATTCATTTTTAGTTTATTTTTTAATGTTTTTTTATATGTTTACTTGTCTTTTGTTTATATTTCCTTTGATCTCACTGAGCTGCAAACACTGGGTGAATCCAACTGAGGAAGGGTAATAACCAGAAACAGGATGTCTTGGATTACCGGTATCAAAATTTAAACAAGATATGGATAGTGATTAGTAAACCAATCACAGTGCTTCGCAACGGCTTCTGACTCACCTTTACTTTAGAATCGACTGCGCAGGGGTGGTCTAGAAAATGCTCGCGCGAGTCTGTTTGCGACCCCATGCTATCTTACCCACCCCTATTTATATGGAATAATCGCCATTCTTAACTCGAACCTTGTTAATACACTGAATTCCTAATAATGATTTAAAAAAAATAAGTTGATGAGGGAATCGAACCTTCACGTTATTAGCACAACGCTCTAACCAACTGAGCTCACAGGCCACTACAACATTCAGGCCACCTACAACTGAGCTGACAGAAGCTGATGCGAAGCATTGTGGGATATGTGTCCACAGACAGACAAACCCCGGATATAAGACGTCTTTCAAAAGCCTAAAAGCAGCTGATTTTTATTTGTTGTGCGTTTTTATCCCTTTGTCAAATTACTTTGGTACAGCGTCTTACGTCGATAGGATTTGCTATTAAAATTTACTCAAATTGGAAAACTTGAAAATTTGTATTAAGGTATTTACAATTTGAATTTGTTTTTAATAGTATACAAATAAGACATTTCCATGTAAATTAAATTTGATTGGCAGTGAAAAGTTAGCTTACTAGCTTACAGCTTCGCGATAATAAAAGGACTGCTTCGGTCAGCGGACGTATGATACGTTCACGATACAACCTGACTCAACATTCGAACCTGTGCAAATAAAAACAGAATACGCACGAAGTCACGTGATCTCATTTGTAAATATAAACAGGGACAGCGTTTTTAAACATTGTTCAAAAGATCGGA
>JAFIDM010000007.1:19732660-19746783 GCA_023159025.1 Thereuonema tuberculata | reverse complement strand
AGAAACAAAAGCTAGAATCAGTAACTCTTCCGGAAGTGATAATCCTGAATCACAACTTCGCTAATTTGCTAATAAAAACACCTAATCTTTATTACTTACGTTTATTTCTTATCAGAAAATTTTTAATTCCATGCAGCACAAAAATGCATTTGAATCTTTAAAAATGTAGGCTTATATTATTTTAAGTGAATGTATGTTAATGAATTATTATTTTTGATTTCTTGGAAGTAGGGAACCACTCTTTTGCTTTCTATAAAAATAAACAAATTGAATACTTCGCAAAAGAAAAGCAATTAAGGTGAAATGTAGTGTTAATTATAATCATTTCGAAAGCTAAATGCAATGGCTTATAAAAAAGGTGTCCGAAGGTGGAAGAAACATTTTATACCTTTTTTTTGGTTTTGCCCGTTTTTTTTCCGGAAAAGGATATAAAGTTTGGTTCAAAGGATAGGACGATTTTACGGGTGCGTTTATAAACGAGACAGCGGTTGTGGTTACTATCCTCTACGGAACCGCGCCGTCTGTAAAGTCAACCGGTCATTCCAACTAACCAGCAACCGCGTCTATAAACTCCAACCAGATGCGCGGTTGTAACCAGGCTCAGAGCTGGGTTAACCTATTAGTAGCAGCCGACGGCATTCTAAGCAGACGATACAATGGACGCATTTTACATTACATTTCTATTTTACAATACAGAGTTTCTTATTTTAAAGCACGATTAAATTGAAAAAAAAAAAATGTTTTATTTCACTTCTTTGTTTCATATGCATACACGAGGCGAGCTAACAAAATAATGTTTACAGCTATTAATTTTTATATATCAATCGACATATCTACGACTTTCTCATTTATTTATTTTTCCGAGGTCGAGTTATTAATTTCCGTATTTTGTCGCTAGGGGGCGCTACCGTCAGTCACATTTGATAGCGCATACACTTTCCTACACTAATACCAAACTTCCCTAACTCCACCTAACTTCGTTCAAAAGTAATTTTGGGTGACCTAGGACAAATTACTGTGCAAATTAATCTGGCTTTGTTGATTGATTATATAATATATACTGTTTATTATGCAATAAATCAACAAATTTAAATTTCAGTTACTCGTCAGATACTGTTCCGTTGAAGCACAAGAACGGTGCTTTGATTTTGGAGAACTGTCAAAACTGGGTTTTTGATTTAATTTTCTTTAGTCTTGAACTTACTGAACTTCATTCTGATTGGCTACTTTCAAATTGCTTTAAAGATAATTAAAAAATAAACTTGTAAATTCTTCTTTCATACAGTATGGCCCAAAACAAACGACACTGAACAATTTGACCACAAGAAAGGTGGCACTGCGAGATGAACACGTAGGCGATTGTTGTATTCGGAACAAGAATGATATGTGGATATTAATCAGTGTTGCTGTGAAAATGGCATTAACTACCGAAGAGAAAGTGTTTATTGTGGAGCACTATATTCGATCGTACGGAACAGGCCGTGGCAATGGACCTAGCCTGCAACATGTTGCTACGGAATTTCGGGAATGTTTTAACCGTCCAGCATCCACGAACAAGGTTATGCTATCCGTCGAATCGGAAGTGTACTCGCATAGCGGAAAAGTTGCACCGGCCGTCCCATAACACTAAAGACGAATGAAAATCACTTATTAGGGGAATGGAACTACCTCTCTTCCGGGACACGGTGGACAACCTACGCAACTGCTACGAGTACTGCTTAGAGCGCCAAGGAGATCACATTGAACATGTATTTATCAACAACCACCGTTGATTATTCTTTCGGTTGCCGCGTTTTCTTTTCAAAACGGTTCAGTGTCGTTTGTTTTGGGCTATACTCTAATTTATTAAATATGCACAGAAAAACTGTTTATATAATAATCGGCTGCTAATATGAGGTAATACTCTGTTAACATTGAAAATTGATAAATCCCTTCTGAATAATATAACACTGTTTTCATTTGGAATCGATAAACTTTAAATCTGTCAAATAATATTGAAAAGATGATTGAAGAAATGCGTTACAGAACAGATGGCTTGAGACGTAATAACTCCTTTTACTTGTTATTGAAAACAACTTAGAAAATGTGGCAAACAGCAACTCATTCGCTTTCATTACATAGATGGAATATTCAACGGAAATTTACCGGAAAAAAATTAATAAATAAATAAATAAATAAATAAATAAATAATGCTGTGTGTATGTAGACTACCTTTAAAAAAATTTAGAATATCAAAAATTTTTATTAAATTGTGACAGTTTTTACGTAAATATTTTTAGAAGTCATTTAATTTGTATTTTTGTATATCTATATTTTATTCATTTTAATCTTTACCGTTATTTATTTTAAATCACTCGTTTTCTGTTTATTTTAAATTCTTTTCCGTTACAGCCGTTTAATTAGTTAATTAATTTGTTATGTTTCTTGTCCAATCACTATGTATATTTTTAATTAATCTTCCAATGAAATCCAACTTTGTAAAATCTATAAAACCCATGTTTTCTGTTTAATAAATTAATTCAGTTCAGTTCCAAACTGAACACGTTGTTTCTTCGCTCTTAAAAATCTCGCCCACAAACACCATTACAATATTTTGATGTTCTATCTTAACGTAATATTTGATTAAAACCAGTCACGTAAAAAGCAGAGAAATGCAAACGTTTAATTAGAAATGATAAATTATTACAATCTATTTCTACTTTTCGTAAATTTGATTCTGAATTGCTTAAAAAAAAAAGAAAAAAATCATACTAAAAACTTGTTTATGCGAATCGCGTTTATTGGAAAAACTCGTTTATCCGAAACGAGTTTTAGAATATTTTAAAAATGCACAAACATTTTTCCGTAGCTATAATCAATATTTAATATTATGCAACTGCATTATATCAAAATAATCTTATTCAGAACAGTGAGTGTATCAATACTGAAAAGGGTTCAAAAATAGTTACATCTTGACAACAGGACCGTAACAACACTCTTAACTACGATAATTGTCTTAGCGCCCACTCAACGTTCATTGTACATTTTTTAATGTACATTTTTTAATGTACAGTAGATGTTTAATACAATAGATTCCGGATTATCCGAAATGTCGTTCATCCAAAAAAGGGCGCGAAAATTCGGATGAACGAATTATTAGTATAAATAGAAAAAGTCATCCAGTTTCAACTCAGCTGGCAGTAACATATACGAGATATTTAAGCCATTCAAACAAACAAACAAATACATTTTATTTTAAAAAATAAAATAAAATTCACCTAATTACTTAATTCAACAAATTACTTCTTTGTTGTGGTTGAAGATGGCTTGATCCAATTTCTAACAAACAGATTCTCTTAGCAATGTCAGCCATCTTGTAACCATGTCGTCTACAAATGCAAGGGTTTGGGAAACGACCACAGCATAGCCAGTCACGTGACAACCAGAACCTTGCTTTCTTTCCATTTTTTTTTCTTTTTCAAATTTTACGGAAAGGAGGGGACAACACAATCCTTGCCAACTCTTCCCTTGACACTACTAAAAGTACGAGTCGACTGTATTTAAGCACTGTGTAGCTATTCTACTCCATCTAATTTAAGTGAAATCGAGGCCTGTCGATGCTAATGCAAACATCCTTCTCTATATCATTTGGGGAAAGATGTGGGACACCATCTTCACTATATCTCAACAGCGCGTTAACAATAGTTGTCCATCAGCAACAATCCAGTTGTATTTAGATACTGCAAAAAAAAATACCAAGAGCTTCCCGCCAACGTAGAACTATAGTATGCATTTTTCTCAAATCTTTACTTTTTATGGCACCACTTTCACGTTTATTACCCCTACCTCATAATAATACTGATCCAATGTGATTATCCCCCTCGTCTGCAGTATTAAAAAGGAAGATAATCCTTTTTTTAACGATGAAATATAATTAAAGCGTGAAGTTGTGGTACCTAAATTATAATAATTTTAGGCTATAAATATTTTACATTATATTTATTGATGTGTGGTCATGTATTTTTGTTTGTACTGTTTGTTAAGGTCTGGACTCAAGCAACTGCAGGCGACTGCAAACCTTTTATTTCTTTTATATAATTCTTTTTCCAATGCATCTAAAATTCTGAAAATTTAAATATGTACTTGTGAAGCATCTGGGATTTACAGTTTCTTGTTTTTAATTTTCAAAATATTCTATAATTAATTAAATTAAAATTCAAAAACTTTTTAATTTTCTTTTTTCGATTTAGCACTCTGTATTTTCAACTCAAAAAAAAATTAACGAAAGCCTGAAATGATAACAAATTTGTAAAATAATGATTTGTATTTAAAATATTTATTATTTGTGCAATAGTTAAGTTTTACAAAAATAATTTAATCTCATACAATTTTTAAAAAATACAATTTTTATTTTTTTTTTAAATTAACTGTTCCTTTAATAATAAATATTTTAAATACAAATCATTATTTTACGAATATTTTATCATTTCAGGTTTTTGTCATTTTTTTTTTAGTTGAAAAAACCGAGTAAAATCTCGAAAAAAAAAAAAAAATTGACTGTTTTTGAATTTTAATTTAATTAATTACAGAATATTTTGAAAATTAAAAACAGGAAAATAGAAATCCCATATTCACAAGTTCATATTTAAATTTTCAGAATTTTAGGTGAATTGGTAAAAGAAATATATAAAGAAATTAAAAGGCTTGCAGTTTCCTGAATTGCTTGAGTCAGAACCTTAATATTACAATAATAATTAATATCAACTTAGTGTAAATTTGTCATTAAAGTATTTTTTTAAATATATAAATTTTGATAAGTATCTTATCAAAAGATCAAATTATTATATATATTATAATTTATAAACTATATTCAATATCAACTAATAATGTACAAATATAAGAAATGGTAAGGTTTTGGCGTGATTTTCTTTATTTTAATTATTTTACTGTATTAATTCAAGTACCCCTCATGTAAATACAGTAATTCTATTCTTAAATACTTCACATGCATAATATAATTTTATTATAAAAATTGCCTTTTTTAACTTAAATTATAAGTTTCCAATGGCACAGTTTTCCAATGACTGTCAGATTGGAAAAACTATTAGAGGTCTACAAGCGTACAAAGAATACGTACAATAATTTATTCTCATATATTAAAAAATATTTAGGAAACGAAAATCTTATATAGAGAAAAAAAAAATAAAAAAAATCAACAACTGGTCAGTAAATATGCCTTCGCCCATTCAGCCAATATCAACGGGAATTCTGAACAGCTGTTTCATCCTTATTAGGAATCATCAGCCGAATTTACCCTCGATGTTTGGATCAGTTTGCGCGAAAGCTAAGCTAAAAGCATTCTCAGTCCGGGGAATGGGCCGTCGAGATAAAAAACAATCAAATAAAAAATAACTCTGTGAAATCCACAGTATTAATCCGTTGTCCTTTCACTGAAAGGCACTAAGGAATTTAATTACAAACAAGAAACATCCTAAGTTCAATGAAAAACAAGATTTAACATCCATAATAATTCAGAAATATAGGGAAAAAAAATCACAACTGGATAGTAAATATGCCTTCTTTATGAGTAGATAGTTAACAAACTAAAATTATAAAAGAAAAACATAATATGGAGGAAAAAAAAATCACAGAAAGCTACTGGAGATAATAATTATAATAAAATACAAAGTATCAGAAAATTATGATGAGCAAATGTAAAGATCTCGTCAATTTTATGAAGTTAAAGATCGTCTCACTGATGGATACAAGGTCCTTGCGATAACCGAATGACGAACTGGATAAACGTCATTCAAACTAACTAGAAGTTAAGTGAAATAGATACAAATGATTGTTTGCCGGGTCATCAACGTCAATAATATCTTCTACAATTGAAATATTAGAAGCAAAAACAATGTCAGTTGATTGGCCTAAGTTATATTAACGTCATTCGTGAACCCTTTAATTCAAGGTCAGTTCATTTCGTGTCTGAATCGCAGGCTTTAGAGGATAGAATATCTATTTAAAGTGAACCCTAAACATTATTTATAAGCAGAATGTGAATCAACTGCCAGTACACGCTGTTACCCAGTTGTTGGCAATGCAATGTGTAACGCAGTTTGTTGCTGGCGTTTCTCGCTTGTGGGACAAGTGCAGATTCCAAGCGCTGGCCAGATTGGCATAAAAAAAAAACATTTCCCCAAAAACAAAAGCATCCAAAAGCAAGACGAATGTTAAAAAATAAGAAAGCAAAAAAGAATATTAGTTATTTTGTTTTTAACTGTCCTTTTTCAATAAATTTGTCTTTTTCCCTGCGAACACCGTACTACAGTTGGCAATATTCACGATTTCTAATTAGTATTGCTACAGTAAAAAGAGGGAACTTTTAAAATTTGTTGAATAGGAAGAGCAGTGGAACCTCCATGATTATAAACTAAAAACATAAAAACACATTAAAAATAAAGAAAAAGAAAATTCATGTGCTGGGCTCTGCCAGCCTCTTATGGCATCAAAATAAAGAAAAAGTGCCTAAAAGTTCCTATTCAAATTCCACCTCCGTTATGAGACCTGCAATTTTCATTCTGACTACCCTCAACTGATGATCGCCTAATAAGCGTGAAACAGGCTTGCCTTGAGGTGTCAGATGAGAACATTGGTCTCAAATTTTAATGTTTTAAAATTTGTTTTTCTAGATAAAATTTGTGTTAAAATTTGTTTTTTCTATCTATTCAAATTCCTTTGTGCCTGACGATTTGAAGTTTTGCTGTTTTGGTTTCTTTTTTAAATGTCTTTTCTTTGTGAGGTAGGCCACAGCTGCAGCATTTCATCTGGTGAGTGGGTTTGGCTGATGAGTCCCTAAAAAGGACGAAACTCTCATCGATGAAACCTCATATATTTTTTATTTCTCTGTCATTCTTTTAGGCTTTATATTACTTTCTGGCACATTAAATACTTTGTTTGTTTTTTCTATGTACAGTATACTCTCGATATTTCGAAGTCGAAGGGACGCTAAAAAAAATTCGAGAAAGCGAATTTTCGAGATAACAAGGTCATAACCAAAACATAAAATTTGACGTAAAAACACAAGATACGGAATAATATTCTAAAAATTAGAGTCTTGATAGATAAGAATAAGAATAAATATGTAATGATAGTTGACAATAAGTTTAAATACAGCAATGATAATTTTAATTTTTAAAAGTGGTCGAAAATAATTACATTAAATTGAAAAGAATCGTCCCTGATCCCTCAGAGAGATAATGAAGGGTGTGAGAGATTCTTGGAAAAATACCTCTATTTGCTTCGACACAACTGAACGGCGATTTTTCCGGAAAAATTCATTTTTTACTTCGAAAAATATTCGACATAACAAGGTTTTGAGTGAAAACTCTTCGACATAAGAATTAAAATTAACATTAGATGAATATGTAATATCAAGGGGAAAAATAATTTTTCGACATATCAAGGTTTTCGAGATATCGAGAGTCTACTGTATAACTTAATTTTTCTGTGAATAGCTGAGACCTTCACTTTGTGCTTTACAAGGTTCTCAGCTTCTAAATGAAAACGCGATATATATATAATTAACATAAAGACTGCTTTTTTTTTAGCGATTCATTTGGGAGCTATTGTGGTAGCGAACAAAATCGGTAGCTATTGCGTTTGTTCTATTCGTCCGTGTCTGTCCACCCCTAACAACTCCCAAACGGAAGGTCGGATCGACAAATGGACTTCCCCATATTGTAAAGAAGGCCCAAACAGAGAAGGAATAGGGTATTTTCAAGGACCAACGCACCCCCCCCCCCATGTAGGAGATGTATGGCATAGTTTTCATTGGATTTCTGCTATTAGCTTAAATGTTAGAAATGCAATCTTATTATTCAGTTATCAGCTGTAACTTGATGGATAAGGTTTCGGACTCAAATGCTGGAAGTTGTCGGTTCAAATCCGTATGTATCTATTGTTTGCTTTTCTTATTTTCCTAATTTTTTTTTTATTTTTCCTTACATTAATGTATTTTCTTTTTATTATTATTATTATTAATAATAATTTTTTATTTTATTATTATGGGTCGCCCTTAAATTTACGCTGTAAGCACAAAATTATATTCACTTATAGAAATAGATGTATAAATACTAAACAGTATTTATAACTACTTATTTATATTTTTTTTTGTCCATTTTTTCCTTCAGCGATTACTAAAACCACACCAGCCAAAGTCATTCACAGATAAGGCCATGAGCAGGGAAGACAGGCTGCTCTAAAATACATCATTTTTATGTTTTCTGTTTATACCCAAAAGAAAATTTTCTGTTGGGGCAGCGAAATGTTGCATAATCTTCCACTAGACACACTTAGAACAGATCGTAACAACATACTGTGTTAATCAACTCTGACTAAATGCTTATATTTCAAATATAAGCTACTGTTACGGTCTTTTTAATTTTCCTTATTTTATTTTTCTTCTCCTACTTTCTATGACGCGATTCTGTGTGGTTATGTCACTTAGTTGGGGAAAAGTGACCTTTGCCTTGTTTATCTTTTCTCTCAGGATCCGCCATGTTTTTTTATCTCTTCTCTCTGTTTTCTAATTAATCGTGAAATGGCAGGTTTCCCACATTAAAACTTTTTATTTAGCTTTTTTTTTTATATATTCTTGAACCCTACCACCTTATGTAACCTTTATAATTGTTATCTATAAATGATGATATATATTATTATATGTATTTTTGCTTTTATTTTGGAACAATTTTTATGCTGGAAAGAAGGTACCGCCATATTGTTTCTGTACGGAGTTTATAGTGATGTCATTTGGGGGTTTCAAGTCACCCCTTATTTCTTGAAGGGCCATTGGTAAAACGTTGTTTACGTCACCATCCCTATGAGATGCATTCTTGAAACTTCAGAGTCACTTCTCACGATGTAGCTCGAACGAGGCACACGTATTTTTTTCTCTTCCGTCTTGGAAGGGCGGAGGAGGTGAAGAACAGCTGTGCTTTTCTTTTCTACCTACACACGGTTAATGGCAAGACTTATATCTCATCCTGTGGTGCGAATATCTCTGGATACTTTTGAGATTTGTGCTTCTTGATGGCGTCGGCTTCTTGGATTTCAGTCAAGTATTAAGAAAGGCCATATACCCTCAGGATTATTCAGTTACAGTGAGCAGCCATTATTATAAAGGAACGTTCGTGTAGTGTGAAAGAATGTGCTGTTCGCCATTTGTATTTGTGGATACTTTGACATGAACAGTGAATATTGTCGGAGCTATCCTAGATTTTGTGCCAGTATAAACAAGACTGATCGCCGAACCTGTGAGTAACATTTCTTTTGGAAAGTTAAATCAAGGAGTGAACTCTTCAGACATAATCTCTAATACGAAAGTCTGTTTCATAAACAATTTTCGATCAGACTTTGCTTATAGAGTGACTCGAACTATTTGTGAGAATATGTTTTAAATTTATACTTTTGTTAAATTGCATAGATAAGCTTATTGTGAATTAATATTTGATAATTACCAACTTGAATAATTTTGATTTAATTTGTAATCTGTTGGAATTGCCGAATTTATGAACAATGCTTTGTGTATTCTTATTATTATATACTTTTATATTGATGTGTAATTTCAGTTGCATTGGTCTTGATTTGTTGTGTGTGATTCTATGATATTAAGCTCATTTCAAATACATTTTATTGTTTGATATATCTGAGTTGTTTATCTTTTCTTTACTTCTCTTTTGGTACTATATTTAACTGATTTTGGCTGTGGAATTAAATTGGGCCCAGCGGTTCCATAAGCTAAATTTTATTTTCATCACCTATCTTTATGGGTGTAGGTTTCCGATTGCGTTAATAATTACTCTGTTTTGTATATCCTCTCTGAGATACAGGGTGATCTGTAACACTACAATGATAAAACAAACGGTGATAAATGACAAAATATAAATAAAACAACAATAAGTTCAAGTTTATATTGATCGATTCTTAATGATATAACATTTAAGAATTCTAAATCTAAAAAAAACGAGATATCAGTGTTTCACAAGTCAACACAGCAGCATCTCAGGATGGCTAAAATATATTCTTCTTCATTCAAAGATTAATAACTTCAACAATCAAATCTTTTGCGACGGAGATTTAGCACACGTTAATAGATGCATATAAATCTGTAATTGTTGCAAGTTTCAAACAAATAGATTCTATAGTATGTTAATATTCTAACAAATTCTACAAAGTCAAACAATAGAATATTGAAATCCATTTGTAACAGTCGGAAATTTGTTGCCTGGCAATGCGAGTGCGCAATTACAAAGCGCACTCCCATGAGGACATGGTTGACCAAACAACAATATTATTGTTCCCAATGCGCGTGGGAATTGTTGCGATTCAATTGTTGGCGGATATATGCACACAGTTTTTTTAATAATACAGATGTGTAAACACAGCATCCCGGGAAAAATGAATTTAAACTTTAGGCCTACTTTAAACAAATGGTAAATTGACCAACATCCTGTTAGTAAACTGCCGTCAATCGTTTTTCCACGAGGAGATGCACTTCGTAACCTCATCTGAGGTGATATCCTCCCACACTTTATTATAAGTTCCTTATCCGAGAATCTGTCTTTCTATCCGCCGTAAACCTTCTTTATGAGGGAATCCCATGTTGAATAGCCAACGGATTACAATCGGGGGGGGGGGGGGGTCATTCATCCTTTTTGATGAAATCAGGAGTCTCTTGTTCTAGGTGATTGTAGGTCATTCTGATTGTATGCGAAAGTGCCCCGTCTTGCAGGAAAATGTAGTCCTCACAAAGTACAGCTGACAACACATTATCTAACAGGTTGATGTAGCTGTCAAAGTTAACTTTAAAAAAAAAAAAAAAGTAATTTTGTTTATTTTTAAGATTATTTGTAATAAATTTTTGACACTAAATCATTGTTTCAGAATGTTTACATTTACTGCAATCAGAATGTTTAGAGTTATTTCAAAATATTCCCCGGGATGCTATTTTTAGACATATATTTTTTTAGCAGTAAAAAAAAACCAAAAAAACTGTAGAACCTACGTATTTGAAACTTGCAGCAATTATCTATATCAATTTATATCTACATCTATCTGTTTTTGGGTGCCAACTCTCAATTGCATAACACTTGAATAGTTGAAGTTACTTACACTTTTTAAGTAGAGTTTTTTCCCCTGGCCACCTAATACCAGTAATAAATCCGATTTACTCTTATGCATTTAATTATTTAAAAGCTATTAGTTTATAACAATGTAACAACCATATCACAATATAATGTTTTTATTAATCCGAAGTTCCGAAGTTGGAGGAAGTTTAGGTTATAAATAAACCAAATTTCATGAAAGTTACTCTCGTGGAAGTAAGATTGTTCTCAGCTAAATTAAAAAAGTCGAATCTAAAAATATGAAATTCCATAATCAGAACTTTACAGTGTTTTTGGTATTTCCTTTTTATTTATATGTTTGTGGCACCTGTTGGTAAGAGCATGTGCACTAATAACAGCATCCGTTTAAAAAAATATAAAAAAAGGAATCCTTATCGCTGACATTAGATTAATAGAATAATTTCGATGCTGATAATCCGATGGTAATCTGAGCTGTGTAATTTACACCGGCTGACGAAATCGCAATGTTAGGGTCACGGATTTTCGCTGGTTCCATCCAGATTCCCGATGCGCAACAAAAATCAACGAAATCGCAATAGAATCAACGGTTAGCAAAGAATCTTATCTATACGCTGGCCCTTTTCAAGTTCCCGTATTTTTTTTAACGATTATTTTTTAATAGAGTTATCTCAAAAAAAAAAAAAAAAAGCTAGGGCCTAGCTTTTTTGGCAACTGCTGAAGAACGAATAATTTGGAAGAAAGATACGAGAAAGATAACGTTCACATGGAAAACTGTTACCAATAAACAATAAGGTGTTGTTACTGAATGTGATTTTTTTCTGTTGATTTTGAAACATATCAGGTCTGTACAGATGACGATCTTAAAGCTACGCGAACACCATCCGATTTTGCACCAACTTAGTCGGCCAACTGCGAGTTGGTCCGATTTTGTCAGGCTAGAACACCATCCAACTAGCAAATGAAGTCGGCCGCGATAGCGACAATCCCATAATTCAATGTGTTTTCCCCAAGCAGCTGTGAGAAATCCGAAAAACTCGAAGTTTTGAAACCTCTCTGATAAATTCTGCCGCATACAATTACTGCATTTCATATAAACTTTATTTATGCACGAAAGAAACTCGCAATACTCTGATATTCATTGTGTACTCGCTTGTCGTCAACTCGAGGCGGATAATAGTTTATGGACGCCATTTCTTTCCATGGGCGTGACGTCATGACTGACGTGTTCCAACGCTGCCCTGTGATTGGTAATTCCCCAGTTGGCCGACTCAAGTTGGTTGTGCAGCAACAACTAAAACCGCTGCCAAGTCGCTGAAAAATGTGCTTAAAGTCGGCTCTAGCGACTCGAAAACTGAAAATTGGCCGACTAAGCAAAATCGGATGGTGTTCGCGGGGCTTTAGAGAGCAAAAATCGGTAACATTCGAATCTTGTCGAAAGTTTACCAATAAAATGTATTGTATTCACTGTCTTTTTGAAGAGTTACTTAGAGAACTTATCTTGTGGTCTTTGAAAACTGCGAGCCAACTACATCAACATAAGAGCATGCGAAGTCCCACACTTGAACGCTCATCACGTTCAAACGTTTGGACAGATTTCCATCAAATTTGGTACTCAGCTTATTTGTGGTCTAACTTAAAATATTTATATAGAGCCGTTTATTTTGGTCTATCCGTCAAAACTGACCACGGCAATCCCTGCCTTAAAGGACCAGACGGCTTGCTTTCTTTGAACGGGGCTTACGTACGATCTAACAACATATGAGCACGATTATTCTGGTCTCCACCCCGCGCTCCCAACCACCGCTGCATACTCAATCCCCATTACACGACGGAAAATGAGCGTCTACGGATATTATTAAATGCTATTAAGCATTTCTTTTTCTTTTCTTCCGTTCCCAGCCGATTTTCCTCCAATTCACAAAATAAAATGTAGGCCTTTAACAACTAACAAAATCGATAACTATTATCGTTTCTTAATTATAATTTGACAAGAATTCAGTCCTCCTCAAAGCTATATGACCACTATCCCCTCCAAGTTTTTATAATAAAATAAAAAAAAATCCCATTAAAGTAAATAAGCAACAATAAGATATTAGTGTACATTTCTGTCTAATAAGATATAATTTCTCTCGTATATATTGATATATAAATTTATATAAAGCTTTTTTTTTATTTTTTTATATTAATTATTTTTATAGAAAATGAGCAATTTACACTAATTCTTGGACTTGCGTATTTACTTTAATAGATTTTATTATTATTAATAATAATATTATTATTATTATTATTATTATTATTATTATTAAAAAACTTGGAGGGGAAAGTGATTATAAAGCTTTAATAAGGATTGAATTCTTATTTTAAGTGTTGTTACTAAATTAGCTGTAACAAAGAATAATTAATAAAAACAATAACAGTTATTGGTTTTGTTAGTTGTTAACAGTCTAAATTTTATTTTGTGAAATGGAGAAAAATCGGCTTAAAACGGAAAAAGGGAAAAAGATAAAATAATAACAGCATTTAAAAGAATGTTATTTGATTTAAAGAACTTTGAAAATTGTTCCAAAGTCCTAATCGCACAATAACAGCACAGAAGCCTGTTTCCATTTCACAACCACGTGACTCCATCCACTTCTCTCGTTTCCAGACAGGATATTATTCAGGGAACAATCAAAATTCCAGGAATACTTTGATCGGGCACTTCCGTTTTTTATTTTTTATTTTTTTTTTTCCTTTCGTCGAATTCCTGGGGAGAACCTGATGAGGGAGTTTTCTTAATTCTATTGTTTGGCAAATTACCATCGCAATACATGAACTGGTTACACCGGTGTCGCTTCGCTTTCACCAACCTCATGAGAGGGAAAAAACAAAAAAAAAAAAAGAGCATTCCACCTCAGCTGCCATCACGAGACCTGAGATGCGTTGACCACCAACTTACAGGAACTGATTGTGATTTCAGTGAAATTCGAGCTTAGAAAACGAGGGTATCAATTTGGAGAC
>JAFIDM010000007.1:19712241-19723713 GCA_023159025.1 Thereuonema tuberculata | reverse complement strand
CTATCAAATACTATAGGAAATAATTACTAGGAATGCCATTACATATACTAGCAATTTAGCGGGAGGCATATAAGTTAAGAACACTATCTTTACCCTAATATCCTAGTAGATAGAGACTGACCAAATCATCCAGTCCGTCTGCGTGTATGTTCCTCTAGAACTGCAGAATTTCTTTGAAATATTAAATTTATATATTTATAATATATAGCCGGACAGCTATCTGAAATTTAAAATCCCAATACAAATTTCAGAAAACTGTTTCTGTGAAAGTACGGCCAAACTACATTCACTTCATCAGCGGCACCTGGTGTTAAATTTTGGAAGTAAAATTTAGAAGACTCAAAAACGCAATATGTAAAGAAATTTGCTCTTTTTTATTGTATATATTCTTTTTTAAAATTTTTAAATTTTATATCTTTTTTTAATTTATTTTATATTATATATTTTTTTTGCTTTTTTATGCTTTTTTATATATATATTAAAAATTAAAAAAAAAAAAAATTGATGACAGTTATCAGATCAAATTTAAAACTTCCTTAAATAAAGGATTTAATTTTGAATTGTCATAAGATAACTTAAATGATTATAAATCAACAAATCCTATCTTGAAGAATTAAAATGATTAAATAAAATTATGAATATATTTAACTTTATATTTTTTATAAATTTGAAATTTAAATTTTTTCTGAAATTGTAAAATATATATATTTAAAACTTTATTTGGAAAACTATTATTTATAAATTCATTAATAAGATAATTTAAATTATGAAAAAAATCTTCTAATTTAGAATTAATATCAAGATATCTTTTGACTTCTTGAATAAAAATATTTTTAAATAAATTTAAGCTCACATTACTGGTAAATTTATGAAATCTATTAATTTTAAATGGAAATAAAAATGTTTTATTAAATAGTTTAATATATGGAATTTGTTGATGATAATATATTCGTAAATCTAAAAAAATCAACAAAATCAGAATTATTATTAGTTTGTTGTAAGTTAATAATATTTTTATAAATTTTATCTTCTATATAATCAATTGTAAAATTAGTATCAAAAATAATCAAATCATCTATATATCTATAAATTTTAAATTGGAAAGGGGAATTAATACAAAATTGATATTCGTAAGCCATTTACATAATATTTCTTTGAAATAACTCCGTTCGGACTTATATACGTCTACATATGACGTCTCATTGACATCTTACGTTCCGGATATACTAATTACCGGTAATTATCATTTAATACTTATTTTCAGTAACAGTAAATATTATTTTCATTTATTACTTGTAAATAATTATTATTTACTTGAAATAAATGATAATGTTAATTATTAATTACATATAATACTTATTAACAGTTTGATTGATTGATTGATTGTGGGAATGTGGGTGGCAGGGAAGCCAACCACCCATAGCCAAGCACCTCCCGCCTGTACGTGGTTGGCTTCACAGCCACCCACATTCACCCAATCAATGACTCAAACGTCATATCTAGACGTATATAACTCCGAACGAACTAATAATTGAGACAAGGCATAATAATAAAAAATATTCTATTTATGGAGATTTCTCCTTACGTATATACCTCATCGCTATATAGTGGTGGGGCAGATCTGCCCTTTCTCCTTTAATTGCTTTTTTTTTTTTTTTTTTTTTTTTTTTAAGAAAACGAAAAAAAAAACTTTTTTATTTATGTTAGACAGATGTTAAGATATTAACAAATTTAAAACCAACAAACTTAAATCATAATCAATTTACTTCTTTTTTTATAATTCTTAATTAAAATTATAAATATGCATTTATTTTTTTGTATGCTTTTAAGAAATGAATTTCGTTTGTTTTTCTTTCAGTGAAAAAATAAACTTAATACATTTAAAAAAAATCCTCGTTAAAACGAAAAGTAACTTTAATTATCTTTTAGAAACGGTTTAAATAATTACAAATTTTACGTGCCTAATAATTCAGCAATTGATAACTAAGGAATGCACAAAGGAACAAAAAGATTTCGCACTTTGAGCTATCAAAGGGGAGAGTCTCGGACGGCCGTTTCGTACTCTTTAGGACTCGTCAGCCAGATATACTCCACCGATGACAGACTCAGAAGGTGCGAACATATACGAATCCCACTCTTGTTCCTGGAACCGGGACCCAACAAAAGCAAAAACGCAACCAAAATTACATAATAATAGGAGAAAAATGTCAAAACCTTGACCTGCATTCCGCTAGGTTCAAAAGAAATTTGATAAAAGCATAACCAGTTTAAGTAACAACGAATTTTATGTGCCTAATAATTCAACGAATGATAAGTAAGAAAGGCAGAAAGGAACCATCGGTCGTTTTGTTTTTTTGTTTTTTTTTGTTTTTTTGAGGAAACAGTGTAAGTTTATTAATTTTGCTTATTTTGTAATTGTCGAGAAGAAAATACAATATTTAAGCCGAAATATATATTTGTCAGTCAACTTCGAAGCGAAGTTTAAACTACATCACTATAGTGACGTCATATGCATGACTAGGCACGACTAGGCAAGTTTCCGAAGTGTCACCACTGTAGCTATGAGGAAAACAGCTGAGGAGTTATTATGGGATCTGGGTGTGTAAAGTCCGCATTCGGTGAAACATACCTCGTTGGACTTCCCATGACCTGGAGATTTGATAAAAAAAAACAGATTTTCGGAATACGACAATTTTCGGTTTTAGATGGCCACTGACCGGATTGGAAAAGTGGTAATTCAACAGAAGTGGGGTGCATCGATACTGAATCGAGTAGGCTGCGAAAGAATACGATACCCTCGTCTAAATGTGGCCGTTTCTGATACAAGGAAATCACTTGTCACTTACTCGTCGGAATGGTTCAAATTGGAAGGCGGTAACTTGGTTTTATATTTACTGCAAAACTGAATTGAATTATTTTTTGTCTGAATTTTTTTATCTTTAAAAAAAATGCCTTCAAAAAAAAAAACAAAACATCAGGATCAGTGTGCCGAGGAAGCTGCTGTTGCTAATTATTTACTTCTTCCGTTTGGGAACCACTGTCTTTCAATTTAAATTACAAATCATTGTTTTTAAAAACGCATCGTAGCCATATTGTCTCAATTTCCTCCAATTGTAACGCAGTATTTTTTTTTTCATCGAATAATCATTAAATTGTCTCATTCAACATTCAGTTCTTTTTAATAATAATAATGTGACCAATACCGCACAATACGTATAAAAAGCTATTTAATAAAATGACATGTTTCGAGAAGTCCGAAGTAAACGGCTCTCTTCCTCAGACTAAAGACTAACAAAGAAACTGAAAGAATCAAGAAACCACGCGCTGATTGGCTGTCCTGTTAATTCTTTTATGTTTAAATTGATTCTTTCAATTCCTTTGTTAGTCTTTAAGTCTGAGGAAGGGAGCAGTTTACTTCGGGCTTCTCGAAACATATCATTTTATTAAATAGTTTTTTTTATGTGTATCGTGCGGCATTGGTCATATTATTATTGTTGTTTCCCGCACGTTAATAATCTTCATCATTCAGTTCTATTTATTAAGAACTTTTAATTAGGCCTATAAAACAACTATTTCAGTTAATTTATAGACAATAAATATAAGATATGAAAATGCAATTTCCAAATTCTTTATATTTTAGTTATTCTTCACAAAGTCCCGAAAGTTTAAGTTGATTTGTTTTTAGTGTACTTTCTTAGGAAGTTGAGAATTATCAGATCACTCAAAAACATCTGTGTGTATGCTTTTGAACCGCTCGACGAATCATCTTGAAACTTAGTATACATATTTAAGGACTAAAGACGATATAACTTTTATATTTGAAATAAATAACAATTTGCTAAATTACTTCATTAAATAATGATGAACAAATCATATTAAATTATCAAAATGTTGTTTTTTATTGTAATTATAATAATATTTTGTAACTGATAATTTCAAATAATTAATGTTAACTATTATATAATAAATAATATTTATACTGCTAGAAAGATAATATACTGTTATACTTACATTAATGTTATATTTATTCAACAACACAATCTGTAAATTTTTTATAACAAATTCTCTTAATATGAATATTATCTGTAAAAACTTAAGATTGTAACTCATTCAGAAACTACAAATATAGATCCTATAAATATAGGACTCTCGTAGAACTGAAATTGTAAATTTATTAAAACAAAAACAAAACAAAAATCTTCTCCAAATACGTGAGAAAGCGAATTTAAACAATGGATTTTTGTCTTATTTCGGTTAATACTTCATTGTTATAAACTTATTATTTTTTAGCAACTTCACTAATCAGCGCTCGGTTTGCTATAATGAAAGTTAATCCGATTTCGACAACTGAAACTGGACGCCATTTGTTAATGTCAGCGCTGCGGAACTGACTTGCGCGGTTTACGGTGATAAGTGAATGGCGCGCATTATACATGGCCGTTCTCAGGCATGCATATTTTGGAAACGGGTGACACGGGACAAAGCGTATGTTAACAGTAAACCTTTTTATTTGTAACAGAACAGTATAGTCCGATACAAACAGTTCATTACCAATTAAAGCAAAGAATGAACGCAGCGTAGAATTAGAATTTACTTACGACTGCTTATTTTAAATATCGTAGATAGCAATTTTGAGATCATTTCGGTGAGAAATGAGCAGACGATTTCACCGATTAAAAATCGGTAAAAATTAAAAAAAGAAAATATGAATCGAGCGAGAAAATGAATGCAGATTCCTCGTTTAAGAAACACAAGTGTTTCGTAATTGGCTGTCTGAAAATGCTTGTAGCCGTCATTCTCATACGACAATGTGATTGGTCTGCCTCAGATTCAGCTACTGCTAATCTTTAAAGGCAACTGTCTTCAGCAGCAACAGACTTCGGCGGACTCTTTTAAGTAGAAAACTGCTGCTGAAGTCCGTTCTTCCGTGGCTAATGCGCGCCGAGCTTTAAGTAAGCAATGCGGGTTTGTTTTATTCATTTTCTTCAGAAAAAGAAAGAAAGAAATTTGGAAGAAATAACATTTTAAGGAAAAAATAGGCTGTAAAGGAACCTTATGTAATCAATAAGTCTGTCTAAGTGTTTTCCCATAATTTTTGAACCAGTGAATTCATCTTGCAACTTAGCGTGATTCTTTATGGAACTGTATTTCAAACTCTCGAAATATACAGAAAATTGCGAGTGAAACTTTTAGAAAATTATTATAAGCAAAACAATTAACTTTCACTGACGACAACCAAAGAATTTCTATTGAACAACAACGATACGTAATCGGTTTTGTTCTAATAAATTTTTATGAAAAGGGAAGAAAAATCTATAAAATGCACAAATTCATTAAAATTGTTTGCTTTTAACGCATTGAGCCATCATCGATAGCAATCTGGAACAGCTATTTCGTCCTTATTAGGACTCATCAGCCAGATTTAGCTTCGATGATGGAGCTCGGAATGCGTCGGTACCGATGATCCCGTCTCCCGCTCTCGGAAGTAGGACCCGGTTGAAAGCAAACAACCAAGTTAAACCTTCTTTATTATTAAGTTTTCGACTTTTCGTTAGGTCTTATGCCTTTATTAAATGCCTTTCAAGCTCAGCGCAAAGCTGGCCGAGGTAATTTTCCTGTACTGGTTACAGTGTTTTATCTTTGGTTGTTTGCTTTCAACCGTGTCCCACTTCCGAGAGCGTAAGACGATATCATAGGTACCGACGTATTCCGAGCTCCATCATCGAAGCTAAATCTGGCTGATGAGTCCTAATAAGGACGAAACAGCTGTCCCAGATTGCTATCGATGATGGCTCAATGCGTTAAAAGCAAATAATTTTAACGAATTTAACAGATTTTTTCTTCCCTTTTCATATTACCTTAATGCACATTAAACCTTCTTTATTACAAAATTTTTTTATCGAATTTAAATTTGAACATGCTTTGAACATATATAAAAGCCAGAAAAAACTTTTCTTAATTCAAAGTTTAATAACTTCAACAATATAAATCTTAAGCGAACATTTATAGACAGATATAATTTACAATTGCTGCAAGTTTCAAATAAGTATGTTCAAAAGTTTTATTACAGCTAAAAAATTAAAAACATAATGTCGTAAAATAGCATCCCCTGGAAATATTTTGAAATATTTCAAGCATTCTGATTTCATGACATGTAACGTAACAATGTTTATTAAAGAAAGACACGAATGGGTATAATTGGTAGAAATTTAATAAACTTTCACTTCCTCTACATGTTTCGGATGTTCCATTTACCCATTTTCGAAGAGACAACAAATTATAAATTGAATTAAAATTTAACAGTTCTATCAGTTCTTGAAAAAACAAATTAAACTAAACTAAATCATTACAAGCTACAGGAAAATGGCATTTATTTAAGATATTCTTAAATCAAGAAAACCTTTTGCAAGCAGGACCCTCACAAGGTCAACTGGTCCCTCAGCAACGGGGCCCGAAAAAAAATTATATGAACTAGCCTCTACTTCTAGACTTTTTTTATATGTAAGTCTATATTTGGCCGCGCGGTTGGCGATGTCGCTAAGACATTGGCCTCTCACCTCTGAGTCCCGGGTTCGCTTCTCATGTAGGTTTCGTTGATGGTGGCTATCCGCGCTGGGCAGGTTTTCCCGGGGTTCTCCCGTTCCCCCTGCTTTTCTCACACTCTCCTTTCTCAGTCTTTCTCTCCGTCTGTCCTTCTTTCCGTGGGATAGCACAAAAGATCTTTCAGGTCGACGTGCTCGGCTGTCAAGCCACCCACATTCTCAAGTAATCTAATCTAAGTCTACATTTTATGTAAATTAATTAATTTACTCTAAAAATAACGCTAATAGCTGCGTGTGCGTGTGGCATGTTTAAAAGGGAGAAATATAAAATCGTTGTAGTAATAACAAATTTTATTTGCCTAATAATTCAACAAAATACTAACTACGGAAGGCACAAAGAAACTAAAAAGATTTCACACCTCGGAAGAGGATGGGACGGCCGTTTCGTCCTCATAAGGACTCATCAGCCAGACGAATTCCAGCGATGACAGACTCAGAAGGTGCGAACATATAAGAATCCAACTCTCGCTCCCACAAGCGAGTCCCCACAAAAGCAAAACACAACCAAAAAAAAAACCAAATAAAAGGAAAAATGTCAACACTTTAGCCTGCGTTCCGCTAGCCTCAACAGGAATTTATCTATAGCTTAAAGATTTGTCAAACAAAGCTCTTGCTCACTTCTGAGAGAAGAAGCGGGATTCTTATTTGTTTGCACCTTCTGAGCCTGTCATCAGTGGAATTTGTCTGGCTGATGAGACCTAAAGAGGATGAAACGACTGTCCCAGACTCTCCCCGGTGAGAGCTGGAGGGGCGAAATCTTTTTTGTTCCTTGTGTCTTCCGAAGTTACCATTTTGTAAATTCGTTGGGTTTTCGCGATATTTTTGCGAAGAATCGTGATTGTTGATCCTTGAGCTATTAGCCGTGATCATTTGGTACCTGATCCGTGAATTGAATTTGATGTAGGGAGCCTGTTTCTAAATAATAATATTTGTAATAAATTTACGACACATAAACAATATTATTTAAGATTTTCTTTTTTCTTTTAAGTTAACTTTGAGAGTTATCCCCTTATTGTTGTCAGTTGTAGCCTGATGAGACTACATTTTCCAGCAAGACGGAGCATTCTCCCTTACCTGCCGAATGATCCAGCATCGTCTACAGCAAACGACCTCTAATTTCATCAAAAAGGATGAATGGCCGCCTTAGTCCCCCGATTATAATCCGATGGACTATTCAGTATGGAATTCCTTTATAAAGAAGATTTATGGCGGCCCGAAAGAGAAATTCTTATTCATAATGAGATAATGGACTTAAGAGGAAAATTAGCAGCGCATGGGAGGATGTCACTTTAGATGAGGTTCGTATCTGCACCTGCTTTTGGAAGTTTGCCAACAGGGAGGAGATTAAATAATTTTAATCATCATACCTCAATTTCAGTCATGACATTTATTATCCGGATTGCTTTTTGTAATGAACCTTTACCTTATTTACTTACACTTCCTACAGTTCAGTTCATGAAAGAAGAGCTTCTCATGACGTAATATGCTCATGAATAGCTGTTTCCAGGACATAACAGCGCCATGTATTGTCAAACTTCGTAAAAACATTACGAAAACTTTCTGGTTTCTGTATTTTCTACAGTTACGAATATATACTTATATTATTGTAATTATTTATTTTAATAATTTTATATATTTTTAAGATTATTGTATTGAAAATGTTTTTATTAATTGTCATTTTTTTATTTTTTTAAGCGATCACAAAACGACGCCATCTTGGACTGCTCGGTGTTCGAGTTGATGACGTCATGACTGGTGACGTTTGTTCCAGACAAAATCGATCGCTACGTAATGACCATGTATGGCAAACTCTTCTTTTTTGCAAACTACTATAATGTGAACTGAGGTTTCTTTGATTAGGGACCATTCCCAAAGAATTCATTTCCTAAGTCTAAAACTACGGCCCGTACAACAAAATGTCATAGAACATTTTCGACTCAAAATGACCTTTGGAACCCGTATCGTTTCACTTTGTCCACCATTTCCGAAACACCCTGTATTTGTAGAAATGTAAATGGCCATCCCATAAATATTTATATACAATCTTTGTTCTGAATTAGCTTTCTTGTGTAGTGAAAATATGCCAGTTCATTAAAGAAGCCTGGAATACATATCATTATATTTTTTGCTGATAACCAAAAACACACACTTAATAAGCAAACCAACTCTGTTAAAACCAGAAAACATACAATAAATTTGCAGTAACATTTGGATTTGAATGTTTTTGCGGGAAGAAAGTACAGCTGTTCTGTCAAATCTGAAAGTATTGCAGTGAAAGAAAAAAAAGCACTGTGACTATCAAATACGTGAACTTTATGATAGAAGTGAAATACACATTGTTAACTCATGGCCGCACCCAGGATTTGGAGTGGGAGAGGTTATGATGTAGTCATTCAACCAAAATAAAAAGCGTTATGTCCTTCCTCGTATTGGGGGTAGGGGTGGGGGGATTTACAGACGTAGCATGAACTTTCCAATAAAAAAAAAAAGGTTTAAAATCTTAGATTTCTTCCACTTTTGGATGCAATCGGGGATGGGGGGGGGTCTCTAGCCCCTACCATCCCCCCCCCCTCCTCTGAACGCCAGTGACACCAACGCAGAAGTAATGCACTATTTTGGTGATCGTAAATCACGATTTATATCAAAACAATATAAAAACTAAGTACCATGGAAGACTGGATGAACCCTGGAATCCTTTTACTGAAATAACTGCTTAAAAATGCAGTTTTGGCTCGACTTCTCTAGCCCAAAAATAATTAATGATTTTTCTTTTATTTTAATTGTGTAAAAAGAGAATAAAAAAATACCTATTCTCGCCACCCATCAACAAAGAATAACTGGCTGGTGTGCAGTCACCTGAAATTTATGAGAAAAGTAAAAATAACTTTAAAATATTCATCAAAATTGAAAGGAAAACAATCAAAGGATATTTTTTTTCAAGTTTCACTGAAATTTATCACTAATTTATCGATTTTTTTTTCTTTTTTCAAGGTACTTTGTTTGAAACCTGCTGCAGGATACTGCGCCATTCCGATTCGTTGTAGATGTGTGCGAGTGGATACAAGAAGAAAAGGTTAAAGGAGGCGAAATGGAAATCAGAAGCGCAAAGGAGACACGCGGGTGAAGGAGAAGCGATTCATGGCGAAACAAAACGAAAGATAGTGTGTCTCATTATCATGAAATCGAACGCCACTAGGTTTCAAGAAGCGACGAACATATAAATCAAGGCATCTTCTTAAAGCGTCGAATCTATCAGTAAAACTCGAGCAACAATGTAAATATACTTTTAAATACCAGTAAATATCGAGGAAGTCCTGGCTTAACAGCATTAATTAATAATAATAATAAGGACCGAGTACGAATTATACCCATCATCCTGTCCGCTACTGGTCTGGTGCCTCACACATTGCATCACAGCCTCAGCACACTAGGACTTCATAAAAACATTTATACATAACTCCAGAAGGCTGTGGTACTCAACACAACACGCATAGTGCGGAAATTTATGGACACAAGCACACATCCCTAACTATTCTTCCAACCTTTTTTTTTTTTTTTTTCTTATATACACTTGGCAGTATGTGCTTTGGTCCTTGACCCGCCATATTGTCTTAGCTGGGGAAACCCATGGTTTGAAACTTTATTAATAATAATAATTTGGGGATGGCTGTAAATTTCTAAAGGATTTAGCCCTGCCTATTGTTTCCTCAACGAAAGAACAGCCATATTCGGTGGAATCCTGAAACTCGATGCAGCAGAGTAATCACGAACAAGTTACTGTAAGAAAGGACAGACCCTTCTCGGCCAAGCCAGGGCTATACTTTCGAACTTTTCCCATTATTTTAAAGAGATAGGATAATGAATGGAATATGTATTTCTGAATTACTAGAAGGAATTGTTATTACAGTAGACACTCGCTAATACGGCACGTTCGGGACTTCGGCAAAGCCGGATTACTGAGCGCCGTCTAAAAGTAGCCGTTATTGCGAGGATAGCGGAAATACCGCTAAAATAGAGAGTCAAAAGGGCTATTAATAGGTATCAGGCCATTTTTCCGTGTTCTATTGTGATTTCTCTGATTTTGGTAGTAATGGAAAATGTTAAAAACAAAACAACAAAATATATTTTTATGTAGTATTATATTTTAATACAGCGCCCAGAAGGCTTATTCAGTGTAAAAAAAGCCTTAGACCGATGCCGGATTATTGAATGTGCCGGATTATCGGATGCCGGATTAAAGGGGTTTTACTGTACTAATGGTTATTTGGCGCATTCCACGGTGAAGATACTTGTCAACGTTTGTTTTCCATTCCAGGGAGGAAACGATGAAGTCCGAAGCCAGTTTTGGATGTGGATGACTTTGATTGATCTGTTGTTAGAGCCACCGTTAGTGAAATTTTTCGAGAGTTGATACCAAACAGCTGATGTAATTTAAGAAACTTCAATTAAAGTTTAGTAAAACCTTTAAACTCAATTATATGGAACATCTCACTGCAGCAGCTGTACACCATGGCGTCGTAAAATAATTGGATAACAGTACCCGTTAGATTTTGCTGAGAATTTACTGAAAGATAAGACTAAAAACAAATTTCAGTATATTTGGATATCGAAGACTCTTCCTCCTTCACTTATCTCCATTTTTATGATGATTTTGATCATGTATTTTGAGGAATCAGACATGTAGATGGAGTAATAGAAGCATTTTCAAAGGTAAACTAGGGAAAATAGGTCTAATTCACGATATTTCAAATCGAACGTATGAGTTAAAGAAATCGTATAGGCAAGCAAGAAATCGTTAAGGTTTTGGCGTCAAATTCGAAGGAGAAAATCAAATACGCATCTTTATTAAGATTCTGTTTTTTTTTTTTTT
>JAFIDM010000007.1:19697276-19710108 GCA_023159025.1 Thereuonema tuberculata | reverse complement strand
TCAGCTGTTCTGATTGTACTGGTTGATTTGGAGGCTTGAGAAAATTAGTTCAGGTAACTGATTTCAATTTCAACAAGTTTTGCAAACTTAAACTTTGTAATGATTGTATTTAACAAGTGAGTTTATTTAATTTTGGTGTTCTTAATCTGAATAAGGAAATCCTTTTTTTCTCATCTTTTTTCACTGCAAATCTTAAAAATATAACTAAATAGAAACAGCAGAAATATTCAAGTTTTACTTCAATCCTTTTGCAAAGTCATTGAAATCAATGTAATCATCGTTTATTTTTTTATATTTTTATGAAATTTGTTGTTTGCTTTTCCTTCTCTGTATGTTCTGATTCCTTGCTTGAGCATCCAACAATAATTGATGATCACATTGATGTTCCATGTCCGTCGTATAAAGGAGATTTAAGATCAATGCCCTTTATATCTTAATGGAATCGTTTGCCTTGCTCTTCGCTCAGGCAAATAATGATGCAAATGAGAATGTAAAAAATGAATTTTCAGATTCATATTCCAACCCAAATTCTTGACTGCATCTAGCATTTTGTCTAAAACATTTCTTTGTAATTTGATTCTTTCTCATTGCCAAGAATGTAATGACATCTCTAAAATTCCCCATGTTATTTTTATGTTGTGCTCATTGTAGTTTCAGATGTAATATCAAACAAGAATTTTCTGATATTGAAACCAGTAAAGCCTTCGTTAACTCTGCTTCTTTGACAACTGGGAAGCAGTTTTTTTTCCTTGTTTAGTCTTGACGATTGTTTCACATTAAACCAAGCTTAACATGAAGAAAACTGGCATTTGACAGAGTAAAGTGGAAAAATGTAACACAAGGTGTAGGACAAGCCATAACACGTACAACAGCGTACTGGCTCCGTGGCAATCCGGATCCAGACGCGTGTTAAACGACTCAAAGAAGAAGAAGAAGAACGTGAAGAAATGGGAGAAGTATAACAAGACTGGTGTGCTTCTCAGAAGTGACAACCAAGGTTTTCTTGAGGCAGCAGGTCCTTTTAAATCTAGGGAAGGGATTATTCTTTACTGTTCCGTTCGCAAATAAAACATGGAAATTTGATGTATCCAGATTGTTAACCGAAACTGAACAAAAGACACAACTTTTAGTAAGTTGCCAAAAACTTACTAAGTGCCTATGTTTGATTCTGGATAAAAGCAATTCAAGATTTTCTTACGATTCTTTAAGGAGACCTGAATGAGTAATGGAATATGAACCAAATTAACATTGTGAAGGAGAACATCCTTAAACGTTTCTTTGAGGCATCAATGTATAGTTTTCATTCATTTGAGTATCCAAGCTTTAACATCGATTCAGGAATACTGTTGTAGCACAAGAAAAATAAGGAGTGTGTTCCATTCTCAATGTCTTATAGTAGTAATAATGATGTTTCTGAGGTGAGCAGGTTTTTTTCACTAAGTTAAGTTTCTAAACTTCAGCTGAGTCTAAGAAGAAAAAGAACTCGTGATAAGTCATTCAGCTGATACTAAGCTAAGGTCCCTAGGAGATGTGTATGGATTAGGGATTTCTGAATCAAATTTGGATGAAAGCAAATCAAGACATTCAATTAAAAGAAAGGGAAATATTGAGAATGCACAATTTTCATTCACGCCTTGAGCTATCGTCCAAGTTCCGGTTGATGAACAGTAGATCAATATGAACCTGACGATAGCTCAAGGCACAAATGGGAAATTGCGCTTTCTCAATATTTCCCTTTTTTATGTTTCAATTTGTGCACATCAAATTCCCCCAACCAAGGCAATCCAGTCATAAAGAAGTTGGAAGTTCTCGCCCATTGTTGGTAAATTGGCTGACCTGATGATTAGATAAGTACTTTCCTTGTTTGTTTGTTTTTTTTTAGTGATTTATCCTTTTACATTTTAAGAGCAAAAGTAGTGGTCACTCCTGTTCTTGCCACACCATTGTATTCCAAAACGGTAATATTTTTTTACGGTTTACCCATTGGCAAGATTGTTTGATGTAAGTTCTGCAGGTCTTACGCAGAGTCCCAGGTTTATCTTGATCACCAAATTTCATTGCAGAATGTACACAAATATGCTTTTTTTGACAAAAGCTTTGCTTCACTCTAATGTACTTACCACAAACCTTGTGTGAACTATTTACCAAGTCTCAATATGACATGGTGAAACTGCCAATAAAGCAATTTTGTAAAGCCATCACTATATGCATGAAAGACTAGGTTCCGTGCTGTAGGCAAAAAGTACCTAGATACCCCTCTGGAGAAGTGGATGTAGTTTTATCTCGTGTTATGACGTCATAGAATGAGATAAAAGTTGTCACCGCAGCATCAGGTATTAGATAGACAATGAGTAAGTCAGCAGAACTGAGTGATTTCGAACGTGGCATGATGATTGGATACCATTGGTGCAGCTACAATTGCCGTGATCAACAATAAATGATGTCATTATAAAATGGAAACGCCTGGGAATGACAACAGTAGGAAATCACAACCATGGAACCCTGAAGAGGGTAGCACGATCATTATTAAACAGTGCTTCTCAAACATTTTTTGCTTCTCTGTGCACTTTTATATTTCCAGAAATCTCACAGCACAACAAACCTCGTTCCTAAAATTCTGCGGCAAAACAAACTTTTTTCATTATTAATAGAATCCTTTAAAAAACAACTTACAAATGAATACAAGAATCTATTTTAAGCATTTAAAGATACCCTGAAATATATTTTCTAAGCAGATTTGAATGAGAATTAAACACAATTTAGTTCAATTTCTGTTTGGAAAGGTTATTTGATGTCGGCATTTATAAATGTTGATTGTAGATGCATTCTCAGATGTTGATTATAGATGCATTTCTCGTGGCACATCGGTTGAGGAGTTCTCTATTAATCAGTAAAAGAAAATGTGATGATAGATGTCAATACAATTGATATCCTGCCACTCAACACTTGTACAATCTAGGAATTTTGAAGATCATCTTAATCTGCCAAGTTTAAGATTTCCAAAAATATTAGTTGCAAAGGAAAAAACAATTCTGAAATTCCAGTCTCCTTACAGAAATTGTGGAAACAAAAAATACATTTTTTTGTAGCCCACCAATACCAATGTTTTTTTTTTTTTTTTTAATTAAATCTTTTCATACATTAATGTGCATAAGAAAATTATCAGAGAAGTGATATTTTTTTTTTTAATTTCCTGAAAATGATAAAGATTTTAAATAGTTTTTAATGAAAAACTTAAACATTTTTCATTTTTTTTTCACCTTAAAATAAACAGTTTTTTTTTTTTTTATGGAAACTGTTAATACTTACAACGGAGTACAGTGGAACCCCGCCATTCGTCCGCCTCTCTATTCGTACAACTCGTTATTCGTCCAACTTTTTCAAGTAAAATTCAACTCTCCATTCGTACGCTTGCTCGCGATTCGGACAGCGTGACCTTGTTAGTGGCCGCGCCACGCGGTCGTTTCAGCCCAGTCTCGTGTCAGCTTCCGTACGCTACGCATCATCCATGCAAGCTTCGTGAAACTTTGTGCTATTTTATTGTGATTTTTTATTATTTTATTAAAAATAGTGCAGCCATGGGTCCAAAAAAGATTACTGATTCAACCAAGCCTAAAAGGAAAGCAGTGAGAACGACAATCTATATTACTAAAATCGTTTATTTCTCTGTCTGTCTGTCTGTCCGGCGCAGTTTTCTGTGAGAATGAAAAATAGAAAGAATTTTTTCAATGAAACATCCGCGACAGGAATCGAACCTGCAACCTTCTGATCCGAAGTCAGACATCTTACCCATTAGGCCATGGGAACTACAACTCTCTTCATATTGCTTTTTTGACTTATCTGTCAAAACTGAACTGACTTTGACTGAAAAGTAACAATTGTAATTAAAAAGAAAGTCAAAAAAGAAAGAAGCAGTATGTCATTAGGTAGAATACTGAGAAATCAGTATTTGTAACTTAAAAACCACTGAAAAGTATCTATTGGAATTGGATAAACGAGATGAGCGAGAGTGTCGATAACATCAATCGAATAATAAGTCTAAGAATACAAGGAGAG
The DNA here is from genome assembly GCA_023159025.1 of Thereuonema tuberculata. Taxonomy (NCBI): domain Eukaryota; kingdom Metazoa; phylum Arthropoda; class Chilopoda; order Scutigeromorpha; family Scutigeridae; genus Thereuonema; species Thereuonema tuberculata. Next base: position 19,706,052 of record JAFIDM010000007.1, on the reverse strand, counting down.
ACTACAGAGCATACAAGTGCGAATAAAATTGACACTTCTGATAATTCACCACACGAACATCTCTATATGCCCGAGTGTCTGAACGCATTGAATCTCAGCGGAATTCCTCAACATCGTTTGTCATTGAAGATTGGATCTCCAATAATTTTGTTGCGAAACATCAATCCCAAGTTTGCATACTGCAGTGGAACTCAACTTAAATGCTGTTCATTCGATAATGATCTCATAGAAACCGAAATTATAACAGAACTCACAAAGGAGATTTTGTTTTCATCCATAGGATGTCTATGGAACCATGCGGTAATCTACTTCCATTCACTTTCACAAGAAAACAATTTCCGATCAGACCTTCTTATGCGATATTTATCAATAAAGCTCAAGGACAAACTCTAAATAAAGTTGCCATATAATTGGAAAACGTTGTCTTAACTCACATACAACTTTAGGTCTTTGAGTCACAATTCAACAGAATTTGGTTATCTTCACTCTAAAGAATACTCACAATCAATTTGTTGCGAAGAATTTCGTATACAAGCTATGATCTTCATTTATCATCTATATCAACTAACGTCCATCTGAAATCTCTTCTTCAAATATCTATATCGAACAATCTGATGGCCTAGCTAATAGATATAGATAATTTTCACTATTTGTAACTCAAAAACCACTGAAAAGTATCAATTGGAATTGGATAAAAAAGAACAGAAAAAAAAAATAATCACTATTTCTATTAGGTAGAATACTGAAAAATTGCTATTTGTTACTCAAAAACAATCACTATTTCTAACTCAAAAACCACTGTAAAGTATCAATGGAAATAAAAAAAAGAGACTCAAGAAAGAAAGAAGCACTATTTCTATTAAGTAGAATACTGAAGGCTCACTATTTGTAGCTCAAAAGCGACTGAAAATTGTATCTATATTACGAAAATCTTTTATTTCTCTGTCGGTCTGGTGCAATTATTGTAATTTACAAAAATAGAAATAATTTCTACAAGTTATCTACTGGAATCCAACATGCAACCTTCTGCTCCGAAGTTAGACGTCTTAGGCATTAGACCACAGGGATTACATTCTAATCTGTATAAAATATAAAAATATATCACAGATATATGATTCACACGCTGATTCTAAAAGCAGTCGTGAATTGAGAGAATATATACATCAAAAATTAAAATAAAAAAAAACTTTAAAAAAATTTTAGTTTTATTTTACTTGATGTAATTTGTGTGTGTGTTTTTTTTAATAAATAACAAATTGTTTTCCGTTACATACGCGAGGCTTCCGGAGCGAAGCGACGGGTAGCCGACTAGTTGAATTGAAAAAAGAACTCGTTGCGAAGTTTGAAAGTGGAACTCGTGTCTCTGACCTGGCATGGCGGAATCAACCGTATCGTTTTCATAGTTTTTGTGTATTTTATACTTAAAATACTATTATTAAGGTTTAAATAAGCAATCATCTGTGGGTCTGGAACGGATGAATCCAATTTACATTATGTCTTATGTGAAAAAATGATTCGCCATTCGTACAAATCGCCATTCGAACTGCCTCCTGGAACGGATTGTGTACGAATAGCGGGGTTCCACTGTATTTAAATTTAAACAACAAAAAAATCAGCTCTTGATTCTTCCTTTGAACTGAGAAATTAAAAAAAAAAGAACCTGAGATAGTTTAATAGTAATTAATTTTCCCATTAATTAATTTTGGAGAATTTGATCCATTTTAAAAACGGTAAAAATTTGAAAATTGCGTTCTTAGAAATTAATCAAAGAAATTCGAGTTCTTATTAAGACCCTGAATCAAAATGCTTATAAAACTTTTTGTAAAAAAAAAAAAAAAGGAAATTTGATCTTTGATAAACAAATTGTTATAGCCAAGATAAGAAAACGCAATCAAAATCCACTGGAAGCTTTGTTCCTGAAAGCGAGATTCGCTCTTTATATGCACCATCACGATGCTCAGTTCCAATGCGCTGTAGCTTCGGCTGTATTCATTCATTGGGTGCGAATGTTTGATCATTTGCATATTCGGTCGAAATGTTTTTGCATGTGAAGTTTCATTACTATCGGATTACTGTTTCGGGCTTGTCGATTTTTTTGTCCTAGAGTGTACATTCCTGAGAATATCTTCTCTGCATTGCACCAGTGATAGTTAGTTGACCTCAATCGCCTATCTCTGCTTTAATGTCTCATGATTCGTATTTTAAAAGTGAAAATAGAAAAATATAAAAGAAAATCGCATTCCAAGTCTTTCGCGCCAAAAGATAAAACAATACTAACCTAACTTGTTACTTTTTGATAGAACAGTCATTTTTTTTATGCAGGATTGTTTGAGAAAGACTCATTGGAACTCCCACGAATAAACTTCAAATTTTAAAATGATTTTAAAATTTTACCAAATGGATAAGTTATCCAAGATAATGTTTTACTGGAATCAATTATCTATTATTACGCTACCACACGAGGCACACATTAGAAAATAACTGTTTGGAATTGAGATTTTCTGCACATTTTTAATTTTCAACTTTATGAATGCATTTTAAACTAAAACTCCATACACTCCATATCTTAGTATTTAAAATTGTTTTATTCAAATACGCGAATTTTCGAGACGAAATTGTATCGTCATCCCTTCTTCAAGCGAAAAATTAAAATATTCTTTGGAATAAATACAACAAAATAGTATTGAACATAAAACCAATTAAAAACATACAGTTGTTGTTATAATGAAAGATCATACAAGTTCGCTTTATTACTTATAACAATTTTGAAAAATAAATATTTAACAACTAAATAAGATTTCCAATAAAAACAAAATTATTAACACTTTAGATCAACAAATTCAATTGTTTTCACAATAATATATCCACATCCACAAATAATAATATTTTAAATACTAAGATATGGAGTTTTTGTTTAAAATAGTAATATGAAAAGGAAGGAATTAATAGAAGAATTCGGAACTTTCATGAATGCATTTTAACTTAGAGCTAGATTTTTTAATATAAATACTTCATTTATTAATATTTATTTTTACATAAAAATTTTGATGATTTTATTTAGTTACACCTTCAAAAAAATTAAAATTTTTAAAATTTTCTCATTTTTTTTCAGGAATTTTTAAAATATATTTAATAGCCTAATAATTTTCTTAAATTATTTTAGAATATTCCGTTGTAGGAATTAGTTTTTTTTTTTCAGTATTAAAAAAAAAAAAATGGTGTAGCTCGATTAAAATGGGATTTAAGCCAAAAAAAATATATTGTCTGTTTTCACAATTTTTTGCTAGGAGTCTGGAACCTTTTTTTCTTTCTGGGAAACATCGCTTTGGCAATCTTAATCTTTGCAGTGAATCTTAACTTCATAGTTACAATCTTAATATAAAAATGAATGTTTCTTCGTTTGTTTGTCCCGTATGCGTTCCTATACCATTCATCAGATTGCGATGAAATTTTGGTGAGTTGTTGTGCGCACGCCCGCGAAGGTTTCTGATCAGTAGAACTATTTTACAATAGGCGCGAGTCGTTTCAACAAATGAGTGTATTTCCGGTTTCAGTGTTTGCAGTTTCCGGTGCGACTCGCATTTGTGATGAACATCAACAAAGACAGGGACAACACATGAACAGCTGTATGTGGCCTGCTCACGCGTCGGAAAACCTTCTGATGAGTAGCATTGCAATGCATAATGGGTACAGCTAGTATTATAAAAAATAAAATAAAAAAAAAATTCAGAGAGTGAAGCACAAAGCGTAATACAGAATCCTTCCGGAATTTGTTACCTTTCTAAATCTACACACATATCTTAAATTACAGCTTAAAAGCTGTAAATTACAATTTGAGCAATAACTGTGCTTGTTATACAACTTGTTAGAGCTTCCTGTATTACCAATGTAGATTTTATGACAAGTCCGATATTCTAATTTATATACAACTCCCATACAATAAAGAATATTTACTACTTTCTCTTTCCTTTTTTTAAACAAACTGTTACCCTTCTAATAGTTTATTTTCATATTATTTTCTGTAAATACCTCTCTTACATTCTTATTACAGAAAATATGAAAATCATCTATTACAAGGGTAACAGTTTGTTTAAAAAAAGGAAAGAGAAAGTAGTAAATATTCTTTATTGTATGAGAGTTGTATATAAATTAGAATATCGGACTTGTCATGAAATCTACATTGGTAATACAGGAAGAGCGGTAGATGAACGCCTGACGGAACATATTAGAGCGTTCCAAAATAATCAGCCAGGGTTATCAGATTGGGCTAATCATGTTATAAATTTATCACATAATCCAGATCCGATAGTGGAAATTATTTGTAATGCAAAAGAGAAAAATGAAAGATATATGATAGAATCGGGACTAATCAATATAGCAAATTGTTTCAATAGAGATAAATCATTAAGAATGAATACAATTTCATTCGGTTTATTTAAGAAAATTGTAAAAAGAAACAAACACATTAAATCTGTATTAAATTTAACTTAATTATGAGTGTAATAAGGATTTATATTAATCTTGTAGTTCAAAAAAAGTGAATGTATTATTTTAAAACAATTATATTGCAATTGTTTCCTTCATAGATATCTACAGTTGATTGATACGAGGAGTTGCTGTAGTGTTTTTATTTCTTTGTTTTATTTATATTGTAACTTTGTTGTAATATATTTCTTTAATTTGAATTATTATACTTCACTTCTGTTTTTTAAAATGGAAGAAAGATGTATATTTTATTTTTTCTACTGAAGAAAATACCCGTTCAGGGTGTAGAAATATTGAGAAACCATGAAGATGTTTAATACTGTAAGAAACGATGTTTTTTATTTGTTTATATATTAGAAGAAGTAAGTTGTTACGAATTATGTTGATCATTGTTTAACCGACAATCATAAGTGTCTTTAAATGTTACGTACTTTAAAACCCTAACATAACTACAGTGGTTTAAAATTACTATTTTTAAAACAGTGAGTATAAAGAAGCACGGCACTCCCAGATAGCAGAAAAAGTGCCGGGACAGCGCCACTACACCCCTGATGTACTTAACTAACGAAAAATGGCACGTAAGACAAGATGAGTGTTTGTTAGTCTTTGTATCAAAACTTTCATCCATTTATCTGAAGCTATTGTCTTTGATAATCTCGTTATTGAACTTTGATAAGCGTTTGTATAAGCTTTGTTCCAGGTAAGATCATCTTCAGAATTGAATGCTTTTACGATTTACAGTTTTTAGATTTAGATTACAGATACAGATTGCGAGTTCTCATTGACGAACAAAAAAAAGCAAAGTTCAGAAAAGACTGGAAAGAAGAAAAACATTACGAAATGTTACCATTGTGTAATCGGTCGTTGAAGATTAACTGTATCTCAATAAATTTTAACAGTTTTGTTCTTCAAAAATTAGTGTTGATTAAAGAAAACATCAAAATTTCTCTGCAGTTGACTTTACTCGTATTAGAATCTCATTTAATTTTCCTTTGAGAAAAGTAAAAAATGACTTCAATATATAGACAACTGCAATGGCTCGTCAAAGTCACGTCCCTACGCTCAGTACGATCATCATGTTGTTAGGTAGATTTGTAAGCGAAAAATCATATTCTGACATTCAATAATATCCTTACATAAAAATACGATTAACATCTTCCAAAATCCTATGGAATTGTTGAATTTGACATCTTTTAAATTAACTAACTCAGTCGAATCGCAAATTTTGAAACGAAAATATTCACTTTGCGTATATCGCTTTGTTCAGATGCATTATTATGTAAGATTTACAAGTAACTTTTTTTTTTCTGACAGAATCTCGTATTTAAGTGATGAAAACATTTCGTCGTTTTCATTTTGTTTTTATTTTTTTTTTTGTTATTATTCTTACATCACCTTTCCCAGTTTCGCTGTGTAATGCATTATTAATATACAAAATACAACCGATAGAGGGCGCTAAGTGAATTCAGAAAGTTACTTAAGTCACAACGGCACTTATTCTCATGTGTGTCATTTTACTTATTTATAGTTTAAGTTTTTCGGAATCTGCAATAGAAGTCAAAAACCTGTGGCTCTGACATCCTCACATCAGGACAATGACAGATTCGAACCAATGTTTTTTTTTTTCAGGTTTCCCTTTGTCTCTATATAGCGAAAAGGAATTTATAACCCGTTCTAGATTATATTTAAAATGAGAATTGCTTCATTTCAGTTTGCGGAGCATCGTTCCAGATCAATCGAAAAACTTTTCCTTAAATCCTTGTAGATACCCGGTATTTTGGCCCCGTCCCTTTGGCCTTCCTCAAGAGATGCTGAGCGTTACGTATGTCAGTGTCTCGGAGAAGCCGTCTCCGTTGCTTGCCATGTCTCAGGAAGGAAGTCAACGGGGAGAGCTTCTCGAGACTCTGACATAGGAAAAGCGCCAAACAATCAAGTAATACTCAACATCTGAAGAAGGCAAAGGGATTGGATCGAAATATTGAATATCGCCCGGAGTGGGAAAAATTCTTCATTGAAGAGTATATCCAAGCACGTATGATAGTATCACTTAAGGTTAAAGCATTTATCCTGTCTACTCTGTGTATTGAAGATAGGTAACGCAGGAAGTACGGCTCCAGCTATCACCAGCCGAATGGATCGAAGTTAGTCACAAAAGAAGTCTAACTTCAGGTAATGGTACCCATTAATCTTTAACTCCAGTTAATGGTACCCATTTGACAGAGGCCCTGGTGAACCCTGATATCTATATAGAGAATTAATGACCTGTGGAAAAAAAAACCCTCGACCTCCACCAGAAATTGGACCCAGCCCAAAATTATATCACTTTCAAGCAAAAATGCATAACAAGAGTAAATCTGAATACGAACGTTGCTTATCGTACGAAACTAAAAACACGTCTTACGTTCTCGATAAGCTTGTAATTTTTCTATTTTTCACGACCTTTACGTAACGATTGTTAAGTTTATCTCTTGTTTTCTGATCAATCTCCTTTCGTCTTCAATATTTATGAGAACAGGAAGACTCGATAACACCCACACCAATACATGCAAATAGAATCAGCCATTAATCACTAAACCAATGAAGTGTTAGTAGCAAAACTAATGAATTAAACAACACTGGATCAATTATAAAATGGGAAGAGAAATAATTAAGGCTTTGCTGGTGCTGCAAACGAAGAGTTTATGGAAAAGTTTGGAGTGAATATCATTCATTGAATTTATTTGATTAGACAAGCATATATCGAATTAAAAGATCAAAAACTGTGTAAGGTATAGCTTATGTTCTTTTGTATCAGGTATTTGTTCTTTATGCAATCTTCTCAATTCCTTCTTATATTTGAAATTATAAAAGAAAAACTTCCATCTTCTTTAATCCAAACGATATTTCGGTTCTATGAACGAGAATCTTCGTCAGGTTTATATTTGAGAAAAAGAAAAACTTTCTTCTTCTTCCTCTACAACTTTTCTAATCGTTACGAATACAAAGTTTAAAAATTTTACAAAATTAAATAATCAATTCTCGCTTAATCATTACAAAACCTTGTTTAAAATAAGTTATTTCTGCTTATTACTAAAGATGATACAAACAATACAAAGCTTTGTTCAATTACAATCAATCCACAATAAACAAAATTTTGTTCAAATTTTAACCACTAGATGTAGAAATTAATGGTGTAGCTTTTAAAAAGGCCAGATACACAAAAATTAAAAAACGTTAAAACACATTAAAATCTCGACCAGGTTTCGATCGGATCTGCCGATCTTTTACAAGATTTGAAAAAGATCGACAGGTCCGATCGAAACCTGGTCGAGATATTAAGATTTTTGATATGTTTTTATGTTTTTTAAATATTGTGTATCTGGCCTTTTTTAAAATTACACCTTCAACCTACAATTACAAATATTTTTGATCGATTGTAATTGAACAAAGCTTTGTGTTGTTTGTATCATCTTTAGTAATAAGCAGAAATAAGTTATTTTAAATTGAGCTTTATAAGCGAGAATTGATTATTTAATTTTGTAAAAATTTTAAACTTTGTATTCGTAACGATTAGAAAAGTTGTAGAGGAAGAAGAAGAAAGTTTTTCTTTTCCTCAAATATAAACCTGAAGATGATTATCGTTCATCATCATCATCATGATGTGCGATCTTCGTATATACGAAGTTACGCGGTCTACGGAACCTAGTGACCCCCGAAGGGCGAACCCCTAGGAGAAGCCGTAGATATACTAGGGAACAGATACTGGGGGTGGTTTCCCGTTGCCTTCCCCCAGGACGCCATTAAGGAATGACGTCAGACCGAAGAGAAAGTGAAGAAGAGGCTGGACAACACAGGAAAGGAAATTGAAACAGCCATGCCCTTGCCGGGATTCGAACCCAGGAACTGGCGCACTGGACGGCACGGCTGGCCGCCGCCGAGACCGCACGACCACGCCAGCACGGCGATTCTCGTTCAAAGAACCGAAATATCGTGTGGATTAAAGATGATGTTTATTAGTTCGTAGGAGTTTTTCTCCTAACAAGTAATCAAGGAGTAATCAAAGTTTTGTTCTTTTTATTTTTTAAATTTTCTTTTCAGTTCATCTTCTTGGAAGATTTCTCAAAAAAAAAAAAAAAAAAACTGTGGCAAAGTTTTTTGACAAAAGGACAAGGTTGTTAACCGTCCGAAGATAGTAGTTATTTTGACCACCTTCTTATTAAATTCATCTTGCATCTTACTTATTTCTAAGGTTGACTGTTTTTAGACACATTAAAAGGTGGACCTAGTGTTTATCAGTGCAGTAGTGACATCT
>JAFIDM010000007.1:19670681-19686257 GCA_023159025.1 Thereuonema tuberculata | reverse complement strand
GAAAATTATGGAAGTAGATAGTCTTTGGGATTTATCGTTATAAATCACAATCTCAAATAAGCAGGTAAATAATAACATAAATAAAAAAAAGGCAGGATGCAGAGAATACACTGAATTTAAGGAAGGGAGGGAGGGTAGTGACGTAGCTAGTGTCTTTGCCGCCCGGGATGGTTCTTGAGTTTGCCTCTACTCTTAATACACAACAAACATACTTATACAAAAGTGAAAATGATGTATAGTATGTTATCCGACTACTTCAGAAGATCAAAAGTGCCATCTGGGACAGACTGTTCCTCCGTCCCCCTTAGCTACACTAGTGAGGGAGGAGTACCGTTTTCAACCTGAAATCAAAGAGTGGTTAGTAGAAAAGTTTGAGAAATACTACTGCTGACTAATCGAGAAGGGAGAAATATGAAAATAATCAAAATGGAGACCCGATAACAGATATCAACAGGATTCTCAAAAAATCGAAGACAAAATAAATTCCTGTTTGAATAAAAGCAAGTTGTGGTTATTAATGATAAGATTATCAACCACTGAAGATAAAATCTAAGAAAGTGATCTGAACCAGACTCAGTAAAAAAAGCAATCCAGTTCATGGTATCAGTATTTTGGTCTGAAAGAGATAAATGACACAAGTTTAGTCTAAAAAAATATGTTTTTATTATTATTGTTGTTGCAATTTGTACCATATCAACAGCACTAGCCTTTAACAACAATTAAAACTTTTTAAATTTATAATTACATATTTACCATTTCATAATTAATTTGAATCATTTACATTTACCATCAAAATATAATAATAAAAGGGTCTGTACACTCACAAGCAAATGAAATTTCAGGATTTTTCTTACTTTTCTGTAAAAAGCGATGTGTGTCAGATAGAAGTAAGAAATTTAAGTATGTGCAATGATATCAGGTAAATTAACTTTTTACAGAAAGTAAAACCCTTGATTGCCCTTTGATGAATGATGTTAATTAATCTTCGGTTTACACTATCTGTCTCTCCTCTTTTTTTTTTTTGTTAGATTATACGTAATTGTGTTACCGATTCTAAACTTGTAAAGATATACCAAAAAAAATTCCAAGTTTTTTTTGGATTTTTTCAGATTCTGTACAAACCCTGGACAATCGCCGAACTCCTTTAAATATTAAGAAAGTTTGTTGATTTTATACACATAATTTACATGTAAAAGAGAAGGTTAAAAAGAACCGATATAAAGAATTTAAGCCTGGAAGACATCCCACTCAACAAACTCTAAAAACCTGAGCAAAAAAAAAACCAAAAAACTTAGGAACAAGAAAGAGCAAAAAAATTAAAAACATGATCAGAATACAAAGAAAAATGTTGGGAAAATGAATAATATTAGAACAGTGGCGTGCTTGCTGAAAGTATTTTCATAAACGATTTCTCGAAATCATTCATAAATCTGATTCTTAGAAATAGAAAAAAATTGATACAGCTTTTTCCTTTGGCAAGTGGCAATTATACAATAAATATAATTTACATTTTTTTTTGTGATCAGCATAAATATTACAAAAACTTAACAACAAATGAAAAATGATTCATTTTACATCATTATTTTCTGACTTTATTCCAATTTTATAAAAATGAATGATCACTAAATTACTTGCGTAAAAATTAATTCCATTTTTGCGAATCAAGCAAACGTTAAAAATTCAAGCTTCAAAATAATGTCTTTGGAAATTCAATGAAATCACTTACAAATACCCTTGACGTTCTCTCGATTTTGTTGATTGCTAACGATTCTTAAAAAGTTTTTCGATGGATTCTGATTACGTTCTATTCCAACAACTGCCCCATTTCGTTTGGAGCAAAATAAATTGATTGCACAAATATTAACAAAGAAATCACATTAAAAAAAAATACACTTTGTTTCTGAACAGTTTAAGATAACGATGAGCAATAATGTTTCTATTAAAAAGACCTTCGTTTCTTCAGATACTTCCAGAAATGCCAATTGCTTACAACGAAGAGAGTAATAAAATACAGAAAAATTGACGATTTTACCCAATTCTCAGATAACCCCTATTTCCAAAACATATCCTCTAAACTTACGGGAGACTTGAAAATATCAAAGTATCGTGCTTAATCAAATAGAATCTAATAGACAAAGAACCTCCTTTTGTTTCATCTAAGTGTATCAGGGGTATTTATTAGTTATTCACAGAAAGAGTGCAATGTGTTTGTTTAAATATTATAACACAAGGTTACTAAGAATGATAATAGAAAGGAAATGTCACACAAAAATGAAGGGCATATTTATGTATTAGAAATATAATTTGTTTGTTTTTTTTAAAAAATCACATTTCTGAGTTTATAAGAAATCTCGATAGCAATTTTATCCTACTTTTATCCCAAAGCTTATGTATACATTGGTTTTCTGATAAAAGAAATATTTATTAATTCTCTCTGCTTTTCCCATCATTGCTCATATCATCATAAACTCAGTGTATTAAATACTGTACAAAGTAATAGAATATAACAGAAGAAAAACAAAATGGTTAAGTAATGGATATGTTCCACTAACTTTTGCCATCTATAGAAAGACTAGAATAACCTTTATAAAATACCATCTAAGTTTGATTTTTTTTTTTCTTCTTTTCACTTTTTCTTAAGTGCAAAATAGAAACGGCTCAAAAATAGCATCTAGTACCATTTTCTTTGAAAAAACAAATCCGTCAATTTGATTACGACTGGATGGTAAAAACCCTCTTCTAGGATCTATGACATTTGCCCAATACTCTCCTTTTGTTGTGATTCGATTTTAAACTGTGCTCATTACAATTAACTAAAGGCTTTTGTTCCCCCCCCCCCCCTATGTTTCCACCTGACGTAGTAAAAACGTTACTAATTCAGAAACAGATATCTTGAATTGTAAACGGTAAGAACAAGAATAAAAGATACTTACAGAATGAATTGGTTTACGATGAATTTATATCCAACGGTTTTGAAGTTTTGTACAGACTTCGCCTTTGGAAAATTGGAAAGACACATCCAACAATAAAACCCAAGAACACGGAGGGGAGTTTAATTACAGTGACGGGCATTCTGCCTACAAGTGATAGGATTATAGGCTTAAAAGGCAGAAAGAAGAGAATCGGCTTCTTAAAACTAAATTATGTGCCTTAAAAATCTATAATGCTGTCAGTGACAGGCAAAATGCTTGTCACTATTGCTAAATTATCCTTTTTCTATTCAAGTGTTTACTTTGTTGTGTTGTCCGAGATATTGGTAACATTCGATGAATTTGAAGTATGCGACCACATGAAAGCTGTTAATTTTAAAATTCTTTTTAAACCAATCCATTCAGCTTCATTTTTATTCTTTTAATTTATAATTCCATAAACACACATTAAACCTAATTTTGTCACAGAATTATTTGTAGTCAGTCGCTAGAAACAGATACTTTTTTTTTTACTATATATAGGATTTGCAGCTTACTTTTAAATAATAAATAATAATGTTTTAAACTGGCAGTTATGTCACTTAATTAAAAATACCTGATTTATTTTTGTGCATTTTTTGTGTTTTCGTGAACGCTAATGACCCAGCAAAAGATTACAACTAAAATCAAACTGTAAAAAAAAAAAAATTCAATGACAAAATGGAGTTCTGCATTTAAAAAGGATATTGACAGCACAATGAAGCAATGAGGAATGCCACAATAGAGTTCCCCTTATCTGAAGATTATTCGTTGTTGTCAGTGTCACCTCGAAGACCCTCCAGGGAACAGAGCAAAGTAAGAGGTTTTCATGCAATAGTACACTGCAGTGGCCGCAGTGGCTGTCAGTGTCCATACAAGCAAACGATAGGCAGACTGGTGCCTAGTAATCCACATTGGAAATATAAAGTTTCCATTGCGAAGGGCAAGTCCATGTCTCAGCAGTGACCGCACAGTCACCTTTTCTTTAGGAACATCCTGAGTCTTCTTCCGCTGTCGGATCTCTGATCCAGAATAAGCTTCTGGCTCCTTTAGACCCATAAATCTACATAATAAAAAAAAAAACCACATTCAATAACATTAAAAAAAAAATATCAAATGGTAATTACCTTAAGAGTAGAAAAATCGCACAGTTGCATTTTTTTACTTTTGTTTTATTTTCCTGGCGATTCGCAATTGTTTTGAATCAAAATAATGTCAATTTAAAGATCGTTTCATCACCTATCTAATGATACCACTTAAGAGTGTATTGCGTGTCAGCAGAGTGCTTTTTGGAAGAATCTCTAGCCTACCAGAAAACCTCGTTTTCGTACAGCCTGGAAAATGGTGATTAAAACAAAATTCAATACAAACATTTATAAAACCATCTTTATTAATAACGGGTATTCCCTCCTCTAGCCTTAATTACGGTTCTCGTTCGATTTTTCATCGATTTTATCAATTTGGGGTGTTGTTCTATTCTTGTTATTGTCTTGGTTTTGAAGGGAAAATACACACTTAAGGGGTATCATTTGGATAGGTGATGAAACGATCTTTAAATTGATATTATTTTGATTCAAACAAAAATTGAAAAAATAATAAAAAAGTAAAAAAATGCAACTGTGCGATTTTTCTGTTCTCAAGTGTATTTCATAAATTTATCTGTTATTTAATTTACTTGAAAAAGTCCTTTTGAATAAAAAAAAATACAGCGTTACCTTGATTTTACGTAATAGCATTTTACATTTTCCTGCGATATACTTTAAAAATATTTAGACTTAATTCATTTTATGCACATTATACAAAATTTTCCTGACATTTACGATACCTTAAATTGAAATTCTAGCATTTTGTGATATGTCAGCAACTTTTACCATAAAACATTTGCTTTGCAGGATGTTTGCAGGAAACTTTCTGTGCACGAATTCATAAAGTGAATCTGATGACAAGTCATTATTACCATTACATTGTTTCCTCCCACTCTTGTTGTGTTTACTTTTGCTTTTATTGTTATCTACTGAAGGGATTAATACTTTGTATTTTGGATTTGTGATTTTTAAATAATTTTCCTTTTTACTTTGTGCATTTGGAATAATGACAGAAAAAAGAAAAGAAAGAAAAAAGCTTTGTAACTTGAAATGAAATGAAAGTTTCTATTTTTTTTAAAAAAGAAATGTTTGCATACAAGAACTAGAATGTCTCTCTTTAGGAACTTCGATTTCAACTTTAAACACTGTTGTAAAAAAATACCACTAGGAGTTGAAAACTTCAATATCATTTACAATTTAGAAAATATCGTTTATAAAAACAGAATAACAAATTAAAAAAAAAAGCAAACTTCAGATTTTTTTAAAGTATAAGAGTTAACGCACTTGTCTATTGGCTGAAGGAGCTGGGTTCAATTCCTAGCTGATTGAGAGATTTTGTTTCTCACGGTTTATTGCTTCACCAGAAGGGCTCAACCAGCCCTCTGTCAAATGGGTGCTGGGTTTCCTCACAGGAGTTAACACAAACAGGCTTCAGACTGGCCCAATTATTTCAACCTACAAGTTAGTCTCTCCATTATCTCTAAACGGCAATATTTCGTAAGACTTTTACTTACTTTTTCAAGCCTACTTACTAACACCATGGGAAGAGATTTAATTTAGACAAAGATTGGACATTTACTGAAAAAATAAGAAAATACTGAAAAATAAGACACTGAAGAATTGAACTTTAAGAAAACAATAAAATGGAAGTGTGGATCATTGTTATCAACAGGTTTCACGTTTTGATTATTAATATAATCCACGTTTTATTTGTTTAATTTAGAATTCTTGTTTTGTGATTGATTTTATTTTAATTTTGATTTGGGAAGGAGGGAAATGGTTTCCTCTTCCCATGATGTTAGTAAGTAGGCTTGAAAAAGTAAGATGATTAGTCTTACGAAATATTGCCATTTAGAGATTAAGGAGATTATGGAGTTTTATAGTAATTGAAGTTAATAAAAGGAGTTTATGAAGAAGATTTTACAAGTTAGTCCTCATCATCACTGGAATCTTATTCCCTGTGTTTGTCTAACATCAAAATAAAGAAACATCTGTGGTGCTTTACAATGAAATTTTGCTTCGATGATCAATTTCAGCCTTTTTCAATGTAATTTCATATTCCATTTAGGATCTACAAAATGTTTGAACTAATGTATGATATCCAAGTTATAAACAAAATAGGAGTATAGTTGTAATTAGGTTATCTGACAATTCTGACTGACCATTAAATAACCAAGTCTTTTGGCTAACAGCCGAAAAATCATACAAGATAGTTTTAAAAGAATGAGCTCAATGCCATGAAAACGGAAAAAAAAAAGGTAATTTTAGTAAGAATTCTGCAATGTGTAAATTTAACGTGTAACAATAACATAAGAATTTTTTTAAAAACGCACAAGACTAAGAGTTCACCGATTTGTTTTTTTGGTTTTTTTTTTTTTGAAATTGTGATACCGGGAATCCAAGATGAACCATTTCTTAAAAATAGATCAGTGAACTCTCAGTCTTGTACATTTTTTAAAAAATTTCTTTCTCATGTTATTGTTGTATGCACGTTAAATTTATGCATTGTATATTTTCTTGTTTAACAATTAATCCCTTACATGCTAAGCGATTGCTAGCGGGGATTAATCGACTGACCTTGTATTCTTTATTTAAGTTTTGATGTTCTTTTAATTGGAGGGCCGTTTTGATGTTTATTTTTGTTCTTTTTATATGTTTTCCGAGTTCACTGAGATGTAAGATACTGGACGGATCCAACTGACGAAGGTCAGGAAACCAGAAATGGTCCATCTTGGATTCCCAGTATCCCAATTTCAAAAAATAGATCAGTAAACTCTCAGTCTTGTGCATTTTTAAAATTTCTTTCTCAAGTAAGAATTCTGCTTATTTATCCTATTATTTACTTATGAAAAATTTTACAAAAGAAATTAAGCGAATTCCAATGTGTAGTACTTACCCTTGAATATTAAGGGCATTGACTTCTGAAGCTAACTGATCTGGAGGATACTGAAGAAACAAATCCCCTGTCTTGACAATCAGATCTTCAAAAGGCAGATTGTCAGGAACATTGGATAACAAAGCATGCATTGCCGACATCTCACATTCCACAGCCAGGACTTCATCTTGGCGATGTAAAACAATCTGCAAAAATAGAAAAATTCTCAAACAATATATCTAATTTAAAAAAAAATAAATAATAAATAACTTTTTGTTATTGCTTTTTAAAACCTATTAACTTACTAATAACTTACTATAATTTACTAAGTTAAAACCTATAACTTACTAATTTCTTAGAAATTAATTACTGTTTTGGTTATTGTCTAATTTATTGCACCGAAGTAAAGTATACTCACTGCTGCTGCTAAATATACTGGCATCAAAGGGTGACAAGCCAAAAAGAAGTCGTACAATCGAACAATGTGCTTATAATCATTTAATACGTGTCCAAACCATGTGATCAGCCAACTAAGACAGAAGATCGTTCCTACACCGGCGCTGAAAGACAAGCAAATAGAATGTAATAAGTCAAGTTTTTCAAATAGGTGTCAGTTCAATTTGTTTATAAAGTTCTTTTCGAATTATAAGAATTAGAAAACTAAAAAAATTAAATGAAAAAGGCATCGATATACTGTATTTAAAACATATCCTTTTTCTGATTACTGGAAACACACAAAAAAAATGTTACTGGAAATTCTGTTAATGACTAAACAGCCAAGAAATTAAAATATCCTAAAAGCTGTAGCTGGAAAAACTTTAGATTTAATGCGAATAAAAATATTCAGACGAACTTTATTTCAAAAATCAAAATCGATCTAGCTTTGAGAAAAGATTTTAAAACTACAATAAAAGTTCATATTTAACAATGAGATATTCCTGATTTTTTCCCCATACATTATAAGCTTTGCAAATTGTAGTCCTATATCTTTGGCTGTGATCTGGAATTAGGAAACTTTGTCTAATATTTTACAAAAGATACAATATTAAATCTCTTAATCGATGTCACTAATCGCTTAGTGGAGTGCACGTTAACAAAAGTGATTCAACCCAAAATAAAAAGTGATTTTAAATAACAATAAGAAATTGATTATCCTTTTAATTTACATCAAGAGAGAGAACTTAGTTCGACGCCAGTCAATAGATGTCAACCGTATTTAATGAAATAAAAAAATAATCGAATTTGAAATTTCAATTTCTGTTAGAGAATATTACCTTGTTTTGGAAACAATGTGTTACTTAACAAATTATCAAAAAATACTATAAATGAACTGCCAAAGAGGATGAAGCAAGGTTGTCTCAGTTTACAGTACAATTAGGACAGAGAGCCACAGTTTTTGCAGTTTTATATGTATTAGCGGAATCTATCAAATAATGATGAAAATGTGTGTACTGAAGGGCAGATGAACTCTCTGTAAGTTACACATAATAGAAATGAAATTTTTTGATGAAAAATAAATTTCTATTCAATAGTGTAATTTACAAATTAATTAATGATATATTATTTGATATTTTTTATTAACATTAAATATTAATTCTGATTATAAATTAAATTTCTAATTAGGTATGATTCACAATCATTTACATTCTTTTTTTTTTATTTTAAAGTTCATTTTCTACTGTTTAGATACATTCAATTACTAATGAATCAGCAAAAACAAAATACATCTAAAGAGAAGATAAAAATAATAAAATGTAATCTTCGAAAAATTGCAAAAAAGAAATAAAAACTCGCTTCTTATTTAAAAATTATTTAAAGATTAAGATCTTATTTAACTAACTTTTCCATATGCTCCCTTAGTTGTGAATTAACTTGCCCCAGAATAGGATATAAATAATTCAATGTCTGGGAGGTTTTTACCATCGTAGCTTCCATGAAGTCCCTAAACAAAAAAACAAAAAAAGAAAACTTTATTAAAAAAAAATACAACGAAACAAAATCACAATTTTCAACTGCATTGAAATTTAAGCTCGGCAGGCATTAATAAAACAATAAATAGAGAGAAAAGGAATAAAATACATTTGACGGATACTTGCAATTTTGAAATTGGACAGTTTCAAAATTTTAAACACACTAGGAGAGAAGCGTAATTTTATTCATATCAAATAAATAACGAACTTCGATAAACTCCCTATTACAATCTATATTTAATCACTATATTTCATTTTCTTTAAGCAAGAAATCTTCAGATGATGGAGGAGAGGAAAAGTTATCCCTATTTCTCAAAAATTCGTTTTACATTTAGAATTTCATCTGTAACAATTCGTAGACATACATTATTACCTATTGTTATTCATGGACAGTATGCCTACGAATTGTTAGTTTGTTACAGATGAAATTCTAAATGAAGTTTAAATAAATCCTCCATCACCTGAGAAAGTTTTCTTGCTTAAAAAAACGAAACATAGCGATTAAATGTAGATTATAATAGGAGTTTATTGAAGTTTTATTTGATATGAAGAGATTTGAATTTTCGGAAACATTATATGGTGTAACTTTATTCATCTTCATTACTCCAATAAGGCCATTTTATCCTTATTATCTCCATTTATTATTTCAACTGTTAAGTATTTATTTGGTAAAATCTAAAACAATGAGGTCTCAGGAAGCATGCAAAAAAAAAAAAAATCAGAAAGAATTGAATTTTACACAGAATGACTAAATAGACTTGTTCATGTATTACAGGCAATTATTAATTCACCAACTCTTGCACTGATGTCTTCAAGGAATATGTTAATAATAATGTAAAAATTAATCAGATATCTGACTTCATTTAAATCTACATAATAAATAAATCTTAAAAATTTAAATACCGTAAATGGGTAAGCGACAGTTTCTCAACCAACTGAAATGCCAGTTCATCTCCAACAGCCAACAGGAATGTGATGCAGATATCGTGATAGCCCTAGAAATAAGTACAGAAATGGAGCCGTTTAGCACAGAAAAAATATTGTGGCCGAAAATAAAAAATGCAAGAAAAAGTCTTCAATATAAAAGAAAATAACAGCTTAGAAAATAAAAATTACAACAACTGTGAAACTTACACAAATATACAATCGATTTTTAAAATGGTTCAAATTATTTCTTTTTGAAATTTTATCCCAAATTTTACTACAAGATAGTTTCATGTAATTTTATGATCCTAAGTTGTTTTCTGTAAATATTTCAGCTTTCTAAAAATGTATCTTCCTGTTGTATTTCTTTTTAAAAGTTTTGTATTTTTGAGAACTTGACAAATGTCATTAAAAAAAAATACTAATGATTTACATTTACTTGTTAAAAATAGTTATAAAAGTTAACAATCTAGTGCTGGTGACAACTGACAAAGAAAACGATGGCATCATAACAATCAATTTGGCATTAGAATCACAAATTTATTGCCCGACTGATAATAGAAAATAAATATGTGAATTTAATAGCTTGAAAAGAAAGTGAGAAAAAGCACTGAAAAATAGTCTATTCATTACTGAAGGAAAATATAAATTTAAGTTAGCTGCTCAAAAATTTAAAACAATTTTATTTCCATTTCGGAAGTAGAAAAAATCTCAAAAGAAAAAAAAAACCAAATTGAGATTCATAATTTGGGCTAACTTAATTTGTAATTTATTTCCATCAACTCTGCTAAATTTATGCAAATAATTACTGGGGAAAAAGTTTTCATCAATGCTACGTTTTTTAATCAAAATAATTTAACGTCAACAAAATAATATAGAGACGAAGACACCAATGCACAAATTGTGGATTAAAAAAATTATAAAATATTAAAAATGTATGCTTTTTGTATTTTGTTCTCACTAATTAAAGGTTCGTTAAGGAACCGAAACCAGTTGTGGGCCTCTGTATTTTTTAATATGTTATAAATGTTTTAATCCACAATTTGTGCTTAGGTGCCCTTCATCACTGCGTTTTTTACTTCCAACTTGCTACAGTATGATAGAGTAGCGCACTATCGCCCAATGCTTCATGAAGCTCAGCATGACACTCAGTATACAGGTTCCTCTGGTTCATCCTCTTAATTACAGTAATCAGTAATAAAATTACTTTCCTTTTAAAATACACTTTTCAACAATATTCATCATTTTTTTTTAATGAAAACTTATGGATTACAGAACAGTATTGCAATAAAAAGAAGAAAGGCACATTTTTCAATCAATTTGTATCTGAAATGTAAAAATGTTTAAGATTTATTAGTTTCAGATTACTGAAATTTATGTTTCACTGCCTATCATCGTCTATAATGTCTCATTATATCATGTGTGTCAGTGAATGTGAAACGTAATTTCAATCTGATTGATAACCATCTTGGCAGATGAACATTAGGAAGATTTCAATTACTGTTTAATTAAAGTGTAATCACCTTTCATTGCCAAGTAGTGACGGAAACATCTTCTTTTTAACAGACTTCCTTCATTTCACCTTACTGGACTTTTGAGAACAGTTTTGGAAGTCATGGGTTAAGTCAGTTCAATCTACAGAAATAGGATAGCATTTTGTGCCAGATAGTTGGAAGACAGAAGATTTCCCGTCTTTCAGTGGAAAAAAAAAAAATCTTCATGATACAAAAAGATTGTGTAATTAAAATTTGTAATCTGAGTTAATATCTCAAGCAATCCAGGTGCCCATCTACGATTCAAGTTCAATTCTGGCAGGAGTAAGGAATTTTTTTTCATTTGATATTTAATTAAAGCTCTTCAAATAGGGGTCTAAATCCTTTCCCAGAATAAAAGATAGATAAGTGTTGGCTTCAATATTAATTGAGAATTAAGGCCTATTAACCCAATGACCTGTAATGGTCTGTGTAAGGGGACTTTTAATTAAAATTTATTTATAATAATATACATCAATTTTTAAAAATATTGTTCATCAGTATTTACTTGCAATCACTGAATTTCAATATACATTATTGCTAGGCTTTTAAAAATTTCCTGGAATTTACGGAGGATAATTAATGATAACAAATTGCGACTTTTTTCTTTCTTTTTTTATTTTCTAAATTTGCTGAGCCATTTCTTTTATCTTGAATGCTTAGTGAAGCTTACTGGAAATAATCAAACATGGAGGCTTTCTTTTCTTTTTTTTTTTTTAATATATAAAGCAGAATCTAAAGGATAAAATACAAATCCTTGAATAAGAACTTACAAAAAAAAATTAAATAATAATAAATAAAATAAAATAAAAAAAAACAAACACACAAAATATAGTCACGCAACGTGGTGTACCAAAACACTGTTAAAATTTAATGGGAGATAAAAGCACCAAGACAAATCTTCTTTGTCAATGAATGTATGTCCAAGGATGGCAACCTTCAGTGCTAGAGGGCACTATTGCCTGGCCACCAAGATCACCCGATTTAACATGTATTGATTTCTTCCTATGGGAACACAAAGAGCCTCATGTACGTGACTCTGATTGACTCACATAAAGAACTTGAAGCAAGAATCACTGTTGTCACTTCAACTGTTCAAGAAATGCCAGAAATCTTTTCAAAATGTATGGCAATTAGAGATGGGCAAAGTCGTTCTATTTACTGAACTAGTTCTTTTGAGATAGTTCTTTTTATTGAACTAGTTCAAATGAACTAAGTCGTTCTTTTTACCTTAACACCCCCCCAAAAAAAAGGTAGCTTCTCAAATACTTTTACAACCAAAAAAAAAAAAAAGGTTCTCAAATACGAAATAAACCAATTCCAATAGCCAATAGTGGAATGGTAAAAGAACGGACTAGTTCATTTGAACTAGGTCATTCATGAACTATAGTTGTTTTATACGAACTACCCATCCCTAATGGCAATTAATGCTTTGACACTGTCATGCATACATTGCTGTTGCCAGCCGCATTATGAGCCCCTTCTCTGAATAAGCATGTTGGTCACACTTGTTTACATTCATTTAGGTGTGTCTTGGTGTTCCATATCTCCTCTCTAACTGATTGCAATGCTACTAAATAGTGTCTTCCAGCATCAAAGCTTGATGTTAGTAGACATACATTCAAAGAAGAAATAGATTTGCTTTAGTGATTAAAATTTATACAGTGAGTTTTGATACACCCTGTATATAGGATGTCTACAAATGATTGGAGTGATTTCATGATTGTACTATGGATGTATTACTTAATATATCATCAAAAAAAATGTACAGAGACATAGAGAAACACTCCAAGTTTTTGTTCCATTTTAAAGATGTTGATATGTGTACCACTAGTGACTCTGCAGACATCAATCTGTAATCAAGTTCGCCCCATACTCGATGTAGCAAGTCCCTGTCAATTCCAGCAAAAGCACTGCAGATGGGAGTTCGCAGTTCTGGCAGATCAACCGGTAAGGGTGGCGCAAACACTGTATCTTTCACACAAAAAAAAAGTCACAAGGAGTGAAATCAGGGGAGCGTGGAGGCCATGGCAGCAGTGCACGATCATCATTCGCATTACGACCAATCTATTGGTTTCGCAGTTCAAGAAGTCATGAACGTCATGATGGAAATGTGGTGGAGCACCATCTTGTTGTAACAGATTGACTTGCATAGAATTCAAGGACAACATATGCTTCTTCATTGTTCGGCACCATTTTGCAATTGCAGGGCTCTTGGTGTTGGAGGTGGAAACATATGCCTGCCGGGCAATTCAAACAAAACTTTGAGAGATGTTTGTCTTATAATAATAAACTCGATCAGCAGAACTCTTGAATGTAGGTATTACAAGGTCATGAAACCACTCCAATCATTTGTAGACACCCTGTAGTAGCTGCCAATTTAAAATTGTCCTGGTTTATTTTGGTTTCTCATACTAGTTGAAGTGAATTAATTCATGCAGAATTTTGTTCTTTCTAATTCGAGTATATCTAATTTTCACAAAAATCAGGGTCATGTGATAAACTTACCAACTTAAATAAAAGATGAAATATAGTGAATAATTTTATATAGTACGAGTAAATCAAATAAGGTAAATTTATATATTTTTAAACTATTATATATTTTACCTGATAATAATGAAGCTCTGGATGTTTCAGCAATATTCTCACAATGAGATAAATTAATTGATCTTGAAGGGCCATCCTTCGCAATTCTTCAATGCCTAAAAAGTTAAAAATTAAAATGGAATAATTAACATGAAAATAACAAGTGCATTTAAAAAAATAATAAGAATTTAGTGAATTTTAAATGTGTTTGTAAATGAGGAAAATTTAAATTCCATCAACAATAAAAGGATTTGATACAATCAATTTTTATTGCAGTTATTTATTATTAGAAATTTTTCTACAAATGCAAAGAAAAATATAAGTATTACTAAATTAAGTTTCATTATTTCTTTGAAGTTTTCAACTTATATAGTTACATTACAACCTCATTTATCCTGCCCTCATTGATCCGGATCAGATTTGTAGACATTTTTTTTTATTTAATGTTCACATAGATAATAATTTTAACTATGATAACAAGAACATAACTATAAGTACACCAAACATTCGCTTTTTTATTTTGATTAAATCTACAGTTCCTGCATAGATTGTACAATAAATTATGGTAATAAAATGCTTTTTGTCGAGTTTAAGAAAGCTTTACTAGAGTGTCACAGGGCGTTGAAGCTACAAAATATAGTTTTTTATCGTAATAAACGGTAAGTCTGTTTATTTAAAGATTTGTTTTGCTTATTACCCATATTATCCGGATTTTCGATTTCCTGGATTGCCTTTGGTCCCAGTTAGTCCAGATAAACGAGGTTGTAGTGCATATTCCTGTTACCACAATTTCTGCTACAAAGTAGTCACAAATGCAACTATGGTTCTTTTTAGCATTTTGAGCGTGGGAAGAAGTATATGAATTCCAATCATTTTTACCATCTATAGATGTGTATTTAAAAATTAACTGGAATAAACATCTCAGTATTTTAGGGTAAAATTCTCTTCAACTCAGTTTCTAAAACATGATCTTATTTGTTAGCAGTTTCTAACAATTACCACTGTTTGTTGTTCAATAAAAATGTCAAATGTTTTACTAAATTTTGTTGTTGGATATATTATAATTCAGAATTAAGTCTTTGCAATAGGCCAGTGAAATGATTAAATCTAAAGCATAGAAAAGAACTCCGTGGGAGCAAAACTAATAAGATGAAATAAATTAATTAATTACTTCTTCTTCACTGATAATACAACATTTCGATTATCCTTTGCCAACCTTCTTCAAATATAATCTGTTAAGTTTAAAAACATCAACAATATCTAATATCTCGTGAAATTAATCAACTGTTAAATACAAAATATATCAAACTGAATGGATAACAATTGTTGGAAACAAACACATCTACCTCCCAATTATTTACATCGTAGAGGAACACTGAAAACATAAAAAGCATAATAGACAAAAGGATTTCAGTATGATGTAAATAATCGGGAGGTAGATGTGTTTGTTTCCAACAATTGACATCCATTCAGTACGAAATATTTTGTAATTCATAAGTGATTAATTTCATGGAATGTTATATATTGTTGATGTCAGGAGCCGAGGGGGCCCGGGCCCCTCCCAAAATAATGAAGATATGTCCTCCCAACTTTTTTTGGTTGAACAGATAGGTTTTCATTGTTTTTTTGTTTGGTTGAATAGATTTTTTGTCCCGG
>JAFIDM010000007.1:19633027-19670581 GCA_023159025.1 Thereuonema tuberculata | reverse complement strand
CCCCCCCCCCCCCCCCGAAAATATATTCTATATACGCCACTGGTTGATTTTTTTAAGCTTAACGGATTTGTAACAGATTATATTTGAAGAAGGATGGTAAGGATTCCAACCAAAATATCGTATCGTCAGTGAAGAAGAAGTAAATAATTTATAGAATGGTATAAAGTGTCAATGATTTACAGTTTAATCATATGCAGTTTAGGACATTAGTAAAATTACTGATAGTAAGATTTACATTAATATGAGTAGCACCAGTGGCATTACCATCTTTAGGAAGTGCCTCCATGTTTGTTAAGCTTAGAAACTCCCAGGAAGTTATTTATAAAAATAAGAAATGGGATTTCAATGAGTGTGATACATAATGGTTGGGTATTCTTAGTATGGACTAGAGTTAGGAATTAAATAAAAGGAGTTGAATTTCAAGCTCTTACAAAGCCTAGAAATCCATAACAGGTTGTCTTTGCAGGTGGAATATACTTTCACAAAAACTAAGCCATGAGAATACCATTGCAAGCAATTACAAAAATGACAAATACTGTAAAAGGAAATGAAAATCTATGCAGAACAAAAACATGAAATTGTGTGATGAAAGTCGAGGGGTGAAAATATTTTCTTGCAATACTCACAATGGCTTCTACAAACTAAGGAAACAAAGATGGCCTGAGGCATTTGAAAGATAACTCACGGGGCAGTATTCTTAAGAAGTGGTACATGTGTAACACCAATAAACTGAGGTTTTCATTGTCTTATGAAACACTTAAATAGAATTAACGAGTGAAAACAATTCCAATCTTGTAGCAATTCCTACTGTAACTCACCAGGAGGAAATCGGCGTAAACATCTGTTTACATCTAAGACTACTTGATTATAATCTCGATAATTCTTGATTTCTGCCATAGCTAAAGAAGGAAAGACAAAAACAATTTGAATGAATGAATTAACAAAAAAATAACAACAACACAGTATTTGTTACAATTACAGTAATTTCACACTTATTTCCACTACTGGAATTAAATCCAAGTTTTTAACTACAAACTTAAAGTTACGAAATCTATTAACATCTGAAATTTAAAAGTTAATTTCAAAATCCCATCATGTCACCTGAAATTTGTTAAACATTACCAGTTAATTTTGTTTGCTTGCTACTTTTAAAACTACAATTTTCCCTTCTAGTTATATGTATCTTCTTTTTTCATTTTTTTTTTAGTTATTTCTTTATAAGTTATAAATTAGGCCTGTAAGAAATATCAATGCCATTCCTTCACTAAATTACAAAATGAATAGTTACTGTTTTATACAAAGATTTTTTATAAAAACAGCCTTTTTAGTGGCCCCTAGGTTACAGCTTACCTGTAAAACATAGGGGACCGCTCTTGCTTTTATGGTTGCTGTATGTCACACTCTGTAGTGGCCAAACGGTTAGAGATATTAGAATGAAACCTTCACAATTGTGTTCAGCATCAAAAAGTAGGTGACAACGTCCAAAAAATCAGACCTCTAGGACCACTCCCTGACTGGAAGTTGGGGGGTCAAAAGTGGTATGCTTGCTGGATGTCACACTCTGTAGTGGCCAAACAGTTAGAGATATTAGAATGAAACCTTCACCATTGTGTTCAGCATCAAAACGTAGGTGACCAGGTCCAAAAAATCAGACCTCTAGGACCACTCCCTGACTGGATTTTGAGGGGTCAAAAGTGGTCGTTTCCGATAAAGAGGAAAACGTTGATAGACGTTCCCCCAATATCGACCCTTCTGAACACATTTTGATTATAAAATTGTGCTCATTAATGGGGCCGCTTTGCTTTTGACACTGTCTAAAAGCATTAAAACTTATCTTTCAATGAGCAAAAATAATAATGTTTATGAAAATTATATTCAAAATAACGTAATATCAAAGATAAAATGCAAATGCACTTACTGGGTTTTTCAGACCGTTCTTCAGGATCTATGGACAGAAGTTTTGGCCAGACAAGTCCTCGAATATCATCCGATATAAGTCCACCCCTGGAAATGGCATGTTGCTGTAAAACTGTAATATCCACAGGATCTGAAGAGTAGGCTTTTTCCAACAGTACTAACTTGTTATTCCATTCGTTGTCGACATCTCCCAGGGAAAAACCTTCAAAAGAAAGTAAAGTAATTGAATTAAATGCTGTCTATAAACACAACGAGAACAAAATTTCACAATGAACGTTTCTAATTTTTAATTCCATTTCTAATCTGAAGTAAATGGAAACTAGAAATGCTTAAAAAATTAACTGTATTTACACTTTGTCTGTAAGTGTATGGTAAGGATTAAGGTTCTATATACATATTTTTTTAATTTTTTTTTTATTTAAAATACCAAGAAATTACAGTCCTGCTAGGTTC
Source organism: Thereuonema tuberculata (assembly GCA_023159025.1). Lineage (NCBI taxonomy): Eukaryota > Metazoa > Arthropoda > Chilopoda > Scutigeromorpha > Scutigeridae > Thereuonema > Thereuonema tuberculata. The sequence continues at coordinate 19,668,211 of JAFIDM010000007.1, read as the reverse complement.
TATTTCTAGATCCTTGTGTAGGTGCTGAAGTTACATAATAATTGCATTACATTAATACAAAATCAAATTAAATTAACAATAAAATAGTTGAATAAATCAAAATAAAAAAATAACGAAACAAAATAAAGAACAATAAAATTAACCCTTCTATAATACAATAGAAATTCAATACTCAAAAATAAAATGTGAGTAAAAAATAACTAAAACAATACTAAAAGAAAACAAACATAATGATTTTAATTTTAATGACAACCATTTATACCGTAAACCAATGTCATTTTAATTAAGGTTCTAATATTAAGATAATTTTATGAGTCTGTTAATAATATATACTTATATAAATAAAATGAATTCATAATATAAATATTCATATTGCTGGAAAAGTAATAAAGAAAATATTTCCCAATGTTATTATTTTTTTTTTTTACTGTGCTTAAAAAACAAGCAAATGAAGTTGCTTGTAATATTAATTCACTTTAAAATAAGAAAAATGTATCGTAAGTCAACACTTAATGTTTAATCATGTTCTTATTTTGGTGTCTTTTAAAATCAAGGTATCTCTCCAATCAGGATGAACTCTGATACATTCAAAGGAACTCAGATAACTTACTAGATCTTTTCAGATAATTTGGCTTCTTTGAAACATTTCTGAATGAATTAGTTATTTTATTATGTAAAATTAAGCCAAACCAAAATTTGTAATGTAATGCTTTATATATGTAGAAACAACTGCTTTTTCATTTGTAAAACTAGTATTAATTATTAGGAAGACGCTTATTTGAGAATAAATGTTGTAATATATTTCGAAAACTCCAAATTCTTCATTTCAAATAAATAACAAACTTTGATAAACTCCTTTTACAAATTATACTTAATCACTGTATTTCGTTTCGTTTAAGCAAGAAACTTCTTCAGGCGATGGAGGACAGGAAAAATTATCCCTTTTCGTCAAAATTTGTTTCATATTTAGAATTTTGACGAAAAGGGATAATTTTTCCTGTTCTCCATCGCCTGAAGAAGTTTTCTTGCTTAAAGAAAACGAAATACAGTGATTAAATATAATTTGTAAAAGGAGTTTATCAAAGTTTGTTGTTTAAACGTTGTAATATTTACTAATAAATAACGGAAGTACAATGTAAACCAACTGAAAGCATACAACCTGAAATTTTTCGGCTCATTTTCTTTTATAATAAATTAGAAACCAAAAGTGTAAAGACGAGGTCTTTGATGATACATTTCCTTTGAGTTTTGTCTCAGTAACAACAACAGCAGCAAAACATGCAATGAGAGCACATCCACAGTTCCACTTCAAGAATGAAGAACAATATAATTAGAATTAATTGAGAGCAGACCTAAGTAACTTTTTATGACGTACGGAAGAAAAAAAAATGAATAATAAAATCATTACAAGTTTTCCACTTATTACGAATAGGATTTACGATTTGTATTTCTTCTCAAGACTTCATTTTATGCATACTTTAGGAGAGAATACAATAACAGGTTTGTAAATAGTGGAAATAATTTTTAATGAAACGAAAATATTCATGTAGAATCTTATACGAGACGTTTATATAAACCTCCAAATAGGACACTTTTATAGAAATGATTCAGACTTTGGAGATAAATTTAAAAATGAAAATGAGAAGATATTTTGTATTTTTCCGACTGCCAGCATTGAAGGAGTCGAATTTCACGCAAAACAAACAGGAATAATGAAAATATGAAACTCGAATACGTCATCCTCGTGAATCAACAGATAATTTTCACCTCATTACTTTTTGCTTTCTTTTTCATAGATTTTGCAATGGCCATCCAAATAAAGGAAATAATCCATCTTAAAGTATATTTTGACTAACATGAATGTCATCTACGGGGTGTAAATTTATATTCAGGAATATATATATTCTCATGTATGTTCCCTTATCGAAGATCACGTTATAGATTAAGCTTCATTTGGTTCGTCATATGACTTTTTACATGAACACGAAACAATATCAGCACCCTATTTCACTAAAGCTAATATCAACATGTATGTTTAAAACGGACAAAATTGTAATAAGATCTTTACACTTCCTTAGTCGTCTCTTTCTTCGTAATTTCTTCTCGGTAGGAATAGATTCGGTCGTTTTGCTTTCGATTTCATCTCGGGGAGAAGACAAATGAACCCTCCGTTTTCGAACATTCTGCTCAAGAATCGACATCTTCAATGGACTCAGTCAGTATTCGAAGGCATTATGTTACTGTTAGGAGAATATTCGAAGAACCCACTTGAGTTGTTTGCCTAATGATAGACTACATAGCGAGATAATATTCTGATAGAAATATACTGACGGCCATGTTGGTTAGTGCGAGTCATCTCCTACAGATGGCGCCACTAGTTTGAAATGACTCAATTCATTGCGGTAAATTAGATCAAGAATATATTGCAAATTATTCACTTATTTTCATCAGAATTCGTCTTTATTCAGAAATTTGCGTAATCATTAATGATTAGTATTTTCTAAAGATTAATGTAAGAAAACTTTCAAAGAGCATGTTTCTACGTAGTGATTTGTAATCCGTAATCCTTAATCCTTAATCCTTTATGAATACAATTTCAGTTTTTAAAAGAAATCAATAATTGAAGAAATAATAATCAATAAAAAGAATTAATAATGAAAAAAAAAAAACCGCCAACAAATTATTTGGCTTCTTCAACCAATTAGTTGGCATTCTTTACCTAGGGTCCACAGAACTACTGTTTAGAGTATAGAGAAAAAAATGAAAATTACTTATCATAATTACCTAATAATTAACAGAGAATTGAATATAGTATATATATAACGCTTCCAAAGTTAGAAAACCTATGGTTTATACTAATAACTGAATCATATGGAAGAATTTAATGTCAAAAATATTGGAATTATGCAAAATTAAAAAGAAAAGCTCTTAATGATAAATCTGTTGAAGTCGTTCTTTAAAAATCAATTTCTCTTTCACAAGAGGAATGACAAAGACATATAATTATATATATGTATTTGGGAAGGAGTTGAAAAAAAGGAATTGAAACCGAAAGTTGGAACAAATTTCGCCCTCATTGCGCATGCGCGTTGTCAGCAAAACTTGATAAAATTCTCCCATTATCGACTGGTTCCACTAAAACGCTGCAGATTCAGCAAGTGAAATTTTAAGTTTTAATATTAAGTCTTTACGTCGTTATCAGGGATTAATATCTATCGGACCAAAGCTCGTAATTTCATCGTGGAAGCGGGAGCAGCTGTGTTTGGGGGCGTGGATTGTCTTTTTTTTTTTTCCTCCCTCAGGAACTAGCACGTGGTATTCATGTGTGTTTATCTCCTGTGAGAAGATGGCGTCGCCCGAAACATCCACTCCCCGTCTAAGACGGACTAAAAGTATGAACACAGCCGAACAAATTACACATGAGGCGAAGAAAGAAAGAGCCAAACAACCGGATAAGCCGTAAGTTTCTTAAAACATATTACAAATTTCCTTAAAACGAATAAAAAAGCGGAGCGAAAATAGCTGCAAACCTGTTGATGCAATGTATATATTGAAGAGAACCCGAAAAACTTCAAATGCCGCATTTTTCCTTTTTAGCTTTTTCTTTTTTTCCAAATTAATTCGAAGGGAAAAAAATTCTCAAAATATAATTTAGTCTGAAAGAAGTATTATCTGATTTTGTTTGGAAAGGCTTTCGTCTCTCAGACTTATTTAATTAATTTTATCTTTAAAATAGTATTAAGTTACAAAAATGCTGTCGGCTTGTTTTCGAAGAAGGTTTTCGGAGCTGAATCATCATCAAATTTCATCATTTCTTGTATTAATCGTTAAAAACATACAAAAACTTATTTGAAATTTATATAATGGGTTACGATTATTATAGTAGCATTAAGAGCTGATCAAGGTTTCTAAAAAAAATTGCTAAATATTTATAGATCTTAAGAAAAAGTAATGTATTCACCGTGGCATAATTTTGTTTTTAATTTTTTATATTATTTATATTTAATGGATAATCAGAGCTCTGTGTTTACGCTGCCGGCTCAATTTAATCGTAGCTACAAATAATAATTGAATTTATTAAATAAAAATCATATTAAATTGTGATGGACAAAACAGAACCAGAGTTTTATCTGTCTTTTTTTTTTTTTTGGGTCAATAAATTGATTGATTTTTAATTGAGCTTTACTTGTTGACAAAAATATTTATTTGGGCGCGGAACGTTTACCCTGTAATTCAAAAATTGGATGTAAAAGAAAGTCATAGTTTCAACTAGTGCGTTATTACTGCGTTCAAAGCTGGAAACGACGAAACAATATCCTTTACCTTTTGACGGAAGAGGTTGCGTAAGATCCGGTGAATGACAGAGAAAACAATCTGTACTCACTAATTAATATCTGTGGCTCCCGAGAGATCGTACCATTTTTGTTATAGTATGTTTTTTTTTTTAAAGAAAAATATATGTTAGAAATGGTGTCTCAAAGGCAGAAATGATAATCTAAAAAATAAAAATTAATAGTCATTTAAAGAAAAAACTGAAACTGCTTTAATTAAAAAGTTTCAGTGAAATGTTTGTATATGAAAAACACGATTTATAGTGAAAGGGAAAAATGAGATCAATTTGACCTAATTTTGTTTCGTCAATATCTGACCTTCTTCCCCTTTTTCTTTTGTTTGGAGAAACCCTTCATGCAATACGAATCCTCACGACATACATGTGTGTCTTTTGTTTATGTCAGAGGTCACAACCTCACTTCATCCTGAGTTGAAATAAGGTGATGAGAATTGTATGGGACCGCATTTGCAGGATTTCATGAAATAATCATCATTGAATTTTAATAAATTCCACTGTTTTTTTTTTGTTTTGTTTTTTAAATTCATAATCTACTTCTCTGAAATTAATAAAAATTCAATATTAAACTGTTTTTCTGATCAAATTTCATAGCATTTCCTGAGTTGAAACTTCATGAAAACGCGCACGTTCGAACAAAACCTGTCTGTCCACAGATCGTTAGTGAGTGAAGGTACACTAAAAACCTAGTAAAAAATAAAATAAAATCTCGTTTTGATAGGACATTACAGTGCCCTAATAATGTACCTGAATAAAAAGAAAAGTCCCGACTAATCAACGCCCAGCCCAAACCCTTGGACCTAGAAAGCTGAAATTTTGCACAGAGGTTCCTTTATGATGTAGACAAGGAATAAGACCGGATTTTTAGAAATTCCCACGGGATAGTGAATAAAGAGGATTTATATTTTCGCTTTAAAGTTGCCTTATCGATATAGAGGTGTGTGGCGCCAACGCGCAATACATCTGAGTTATCCCGAGAAGGCCACAACGGGCTGGGAACTCATATTTTTCGATCTCGATATTAATTTGCTAAATACAGTCAGACCTCTATTTAACGAAGTCGCTAAATCCCGAAAAAAAGTTCGTTATATGGAAAATTCGTTAAATAGAGATTCACCTTTTATTATTCAATATTATTAAAAAAAGTAATAATTTTAATGACGTAAAGCATACATTACCACATGCGTACTTAAATTTACTAATAAAGTCTATTAATTTTGTCCAAGTTTTTTTTTGTTTTTTTGTTTTTGCTCTTAGTATGTCTCGTATCTTTGCAATGCACCAAAAACCCCTTCAGTATTTTCTTCGAATTGTAATCCGCGTCGGATTGTTTCAAATGATTTTAACATTTCATCATACGAAGGTTTTTTTTGATTTCTGCATCATAATCATTTCCATTTTCATCATCTTCATCTTCATCGCAATTCATTGCTGTATTGTTTTTATTTTTCACACTGACAAAATATCCGATTCATTTAGTGTTTCCGAGGTCTCAACTTCAAAATCAAGTGAAAGATAACCATCAATCAGCACATCATCGTTAATTTTTTCTTTTTCCCTCAGCTGTATCCATATTTCTTTCATTTCCTCTAAGGGAATATTAATAATAAAAACATTTCAATGAGGGGAAAAAAAAAGATACCACAAAAAAGTTCGTTAAATAGAAAATGCAGTTCGCTATTTGGAGGTTATTTTACGAAGAAATTAGCAAAATGTTCTTGGTTCCAAAGAAAAGTTCGCAAAAAAAGAAATTCGCAAAATAGATAGAGGTCCGACTGTATTTTTTTTTTTTTTTTTTTATGCTATGTATGCAAGGGTTCCGGAGCTAAGCGACGGTACCCGGCTAGTACTGTATATTTTTAAATGAAATAAATAGTATACAATTTAAAAATCTTAGCACATTTTCCTAACATTATTTCCTCCAGCCATGTTGCGTAGGAATTTAGGAAGAAAATGAATTGGGATTCTTTTTTCTTAATCGCAATATGCTATAAATAATGCTATATTCTACATTTGAAGTTTTTTTTATCGTTGGAAATTGACTGTTATCGTCTAGCGAATAAATGACATAGTTATTCAAGATAAGCAATGATAAAAAGATAGAAAGGCTCTTTAAGATTTCATTACTTATCGTTCATGTACTTATTGTTATTTTTAATAGAAAAAATTATCACCGCGGGGTGGGTTATATGTAATATGTCAAGAACTCTCAACACATTTCCAGACGATTACATCCGATTACGATTACTGTTCCACAACGCATATAATATTCTCCCGAGTTACCGAACGATTATTTAATCGATAATTGCTTCTGGACTTGAAGTAATTTTGCATCAACATAAGCGAGTCATAATAGAAAGAGCAAGATAAGGGACCTTCGTTGTTATATCAACAAACACAAACTTACATCTTTTTAAGTTTTTTTTTTTTTTTTTTTTTTTTTATTAACAGTTCTTTTATTGTTGATGAGGGACAGATGTTTATTTCAATATCGTAGACCAGCGGTTGGTTCCTACACCTCCTCGACATTGACAGTCTCCTTTTTACTTTGGTTGGAGCCGGAGATCGTTTGGATTATAATCGAAGGAGGTACTGCTGCTCTTGATACATTGGATTTCGTGAACATTTTAAAAAAGCCACCACTCAAACTAAGAAATTTGAAGACCCGTAGTCTAAACACGCCCAGAATGATATAACGAAAGCACAAAGAGTTGAATAATGAACATACTTTTCGTTTTCAAAAAACAGACCTACGCCTGGGGGACGATTTTACTCCGCAGAGGGGTGATACGCTGAGATGGGTACTTTCTTAAGAAATTCTTTTGGACATTTTCGCTTTTAAGAAAAAAATAACGGAGGAGCATTTTTGCAATAGTATTTATTCTTTCCATAATTCTTTCCTGAAAAGCGCAAATAGAACGCAGCTACCGGTAAACTAACTGATAAAAAGTAAACAACCCCTATTTCCATGAAATCGAAGGAGACCTGACGCATGCGCAAAAGCGTTGAAGGCTCTCGTAAACAAAACCGAACAGTACCTATAATTCTTCATGCCTTACCAATTTTAAGATTTGCCTACCAAATTTAACAAAGTGTATGTAATTAACATACTCAGGGTGTCTACAGGATCAGGGAAATCAGGGAATCAGGGAATTATCAGGGAATTTTGTTATTCTGGAAAAAATCAGGGAATTATCAGGGAATTTTGCAATTATTACTTAAAATCAGGGAAATTTATGATCTTTTGCCAAGCGCGAGCTTTTATCTTAAGGGAGCATTCAAGGTCAGGCGTCACGTCGATCCCCTCTTTCCCGCCGGCCGGTCTAATGGTATTGAATAGTGACGTCATATCCTGTACTATATTCCCGCCACTGAAACTGAAACCGAAACTTACTACGAGGAATATTAGATATTGGTGTACAAAGACAAATTAAGTAAAAACAAGATATTTGAACTCAACCTTTCTTGGACGCACTCGTGCAACTGATTTGGTGAATTCGTTTGATGAGGCTACTAAACCTCTGGATTTGAAGAAACTTCTACAAATCTCGATGGATGGGCCTAACGTAAATCAAAAGTTTGTTAAAGAACTTTCGTGCTCTTTAAAGGAAACTAAGGAAGATGCTGAAGTACTGAATATTGGCTGATGTGGACTACATGCATTGAACATAGCTTTCAAAACAGGAGTGTTAGTTACGGACTGGAAGATTATGGAGTTTCATCGAGCTTTATATTACTTGTTCAAAGATTCCCCAGCAAGAAGAACATTATTTACGGAATATACAAATTCACAAATATTTCCAAAAAAGTTTTGCTTTGTTAGGTGGGTTGAGAACACTGGTGTAACAGAACGATCATTGCAGCTTATCCCATTGCTAAGGAAGTTTATAGAAGGAATAGAGAAGGACAAAATGGCTCCAAATTCAAAAAGTTTTAAGGAAGTTAAAAGTGCTATTTATGATTCTCTCTTACCAGCAAAGCTTGCTTTTTTTCATTTAGTTGCTTCGGATTTTGCTTAAGGGAGTACCAAACAGATGCTACCTTAATACCATTTCTTTATTCTGACCTAAGTAATTTGTCACTAAAATTCATGCAGCGCTTTCTTAAAAAAGAGGCATTAAGCAAAAATATTACAAGCATAGACGTGAAGGACAAATCAAATTTTCTGCCAGTTAAACAAATAGATATTGGTTTATCTGCTCAAAGCAATTTGAAAAAGGCGAAAGTATCTGATTTGCAAATAGCTGAATTTAAAGTTGACTGTAGACGCATATTGATTCAATGTTTACTGAAACTCCAAAGTAAATCTCCCCTTATTTACAAGCTGACTAAAGCAGTGTCCTGTTTTGACCCTAAAATAGCAATAAATGAAAATATATTTTCATGTAGTTTATCAAGTCTGTTGGTAATTCTTTCTGAAAAAAACTGGATATCATGAACTTTAGCTAAGAAAGCTAAGAATCAATTAAAACAAATATGTTCACAGCCAGAAAATATCTCAAAGTTAAAGATGTATAAAAGATCGACTGCACGTATTGATAATTTCTGGTGTAGTTTGATATCTGCTGAAGAAAATGGAGCACCTGAAGCTATGACAGTGATACAGTTAGTCATGGTATTGTCGCATGGCAATGCAAGCTTAGAAAAAGGTTTTTCTATAAACAAAGATACTTTAGAGCAGAATATCAAAGAAGAAACTATGATTGCCAGAAGATCCATTTATGATAGTGTATTGTCTAAAGGTGGCATAAATAACATTGAAATTACTAAGAAGATGGTCCTTGATGTAAGAAATGCAAGAGCTAAGTATTCCGAGGCAATGGAACAAAAAAAGAAAGAAAATCAAGAATTGGCAGTAGCTGTTAGAAGAAAAAGAGAGGCTGAACTTGAACTGAAAGGGCTTAATGACAAAAAAATTAAAATCTTAGAAGCAGCACAAAAGGCATCTGAAATGATTGAAAATGAAATTGCTGCGATAAAGCTTTCAAAAATTTAAATAACCAGTATCATGCTGTACATTACAATGAATCTTGAATTCCGTTGAATTTAATTTTGTGTATATTGTTGCAATAAATCTTTTAAAAAGTAAGATATTGTAAACTCATTAATTTATAATTTTTTATTTCTCTCTTCTTTTTTTAAGTATTTCATCATTACTGTTTTTATAGAATTTTTTGCTTATTCTTTTATTATACTTAGATAAAATAGTAAATAGTTACCAAGTAGTTAAAATCAGGGAATTTTTCTCTTAAGATCAGGGAATTTTTAAGAAATTGTTCGTGATATCAGGGAAAAATCAGGGAATTTTTTTATTCAGATTTTGTAGACACCCTGATACTAGATCACTTACATTTATCGTCCCTAATCTCGCTTTGGAATCTGCTCTTAACTTGGACGCCTTATGTGGATAATTAACCTTTGTACCGCAATAACTCTTCGGCTAAGAAGTGTTACGAGCAGTATCAAATGGTTAAAAAGTGTGCCCCTAAAGTAGTGGAAGATCAAATGTTGAGTAGGACTTGTGATATGTTATTTGATTTATTGTTTAATTTATTCCATCCCGTATTTCAATAAGTCCTACGAGAGAGGTGAAAATACCTCGAAAAAGTGCTATTATAGATAAATTATCAAAGTAATAATAATAATAATGAATCCACTGAGATGTCAAACTGACAAATTAATATTTACATTTTTATTTTATTTTTTTTATTTCTAGATATGCCTGATTAATTAGAATCAATTTATCTAATCGTAAGTAAAGTGGATGCTTTTCCCATAACTGGAACAAATTATTAAGAGTTGTAGATAGCTAGAACATTCGATCGGTTTTCATGAGTACAATTTAAAATATTCGCTGTTAAACATCCTACACAATATTTAATAAGAATTTGTTTTTTTATTTTCTAATTCCAACTGAAATAATATAAAACAATTATTGTTTTTCTAAGGAAAATTTGTCTGTACGTGTCTTGTTCCAATAACAGTGAAAGGGTCATTTTGAAAACACATTTCCAGACAAGATGTAATCAAACATTGTCTACGAAAAGGTTTCCTTGGGAATCCCTGTCGAAAAATTTGCGCGGGAAAGTCGAAAAATTTCATAAAAAAATAAGCATTTGGAAGCAAAACAATGAACGACTATTGCTGTATGAACTGTTAGCAATCGGCTATCATTTGCGCATGCTATAGTATGTTTAAAGTGAACTAGATTTAGGCACCAACCCTTCTCTTTATGCTAATGGTGTTTTCCAGAGCAGTGCAATTTGATAGTAAATCTAAAGGTCGAATCCCGTTGCAGATGTGTAATTTTGAACAGTCAACGACAAATGGTGTCCAGTAGCCAGTTGCGTGGTTTCCACCTATTGTTGTACTTAGTGGTTACATTGTAGCAATAAACATTGCAATTTGCAATATTTTACAGTGTCGGAAACTCAGTGGAGCCTCCAAAGCTTAAGTAAACAATAAAAAAAAAATCACTGAAAATATTGGCGCGTGTTGGAATTTGTTAGTTCTAGTCGATGACAACTTTATTAGATCCAATTTAAAACAACTTTGTATTCTCTCAGCAGAAAATGACGTATCTTTTTTATTTCCTGTAAATGTAAACGATTCTATTATTAAAATAATAACAGTTTATTAATAGTAATAATAGCTTTCATGATAGAAATATGAATGCTGAACATTTTACGACCAAAAGAAAATTTCAATTCCTAATAATGAAATGAAGAAATGCAGTCGGACTTCTATTTAACGAAATAGAAATCCCGAAAAAAGATTCGTTATATGGAAATGTCGCTAAATAGAGATTCACCTTTTAAAATTACTTTAAACTACATAAAACAGATTTAAAATAAACAAACAATAAAATTAATAAAAAAAAAGTAATAATTTTCCTGACAGAGCATATATTACCACATCTCATCTCATCCATTACAGCTTCCAACCTCAGGCTGGGTCTGTTGGGAACATAAGCCTCTCCACCTAGTTCTTATCTCCCACCATCTTTCCGCTGTCACCCTGTTCCAGTTCTCCCCCCTCTTTCGGACACATTCCTCCACTCCTCTAATCCATTTATCTCTTGGTCTTCCCCTTGGTCTTTTCTTCTGTATTCTCATCTCATGCATCCTCCTGGGAATCCTCTTCTCCTCCATTCTCTTTAGTGCCCATATCACCTCAATCTAGATGCCTCAATCCTTTCCTGCAGGGGCTCCTCTTTCACTATCTCCCTAATCCTTTCGTTCCTCACCCTACCACATGCGCACTTAAATTTTACTTTAGTCTGTTAATTTTGTCTGAGGTTTTTTTTTTTTTTTTTTTTTGAAATGTGTTTTTGCTCATAGTTCGTTTCGCATCTTTGCAATGCACCAAAAACCCCATCAGGCGTATTTTCTTCATATTGTAATCCGCGTCGGATTGTTTCAAATGATTTTAGCACTTCATCATAAGAAGATTTTTTGATTTCTGCATCATGATCATCTTCATCGCAATTCATAGTTGTATTGTTGTTACTTTTCACACTGTCAAAAATATCCGATTCAGTTAGTGTTTCCGAGGTCCCAACTTCAAAATCAAGTGTAAGATAATCATCAATCAGCAAATCATCGTTAATTTCTTCTTTTTCCCTCAGCTGTATCCAAATTTCTTTCATTTCCTCTAAGGGAATATTAATAATAAAAACATTTCAAGGAGAGAAAAAAAAATAGATACCACGAAAAAGTTCGTTAAATAGAAAATGCACTTCGCTATTTGGAGGTTATTTTATGAAGAAATTAGCAAAATGTTCTTGGTTCCAAAGAAAAGTTCGCTAAATAAAGAAATTCGCAAAATAGAGTTTCGTTAAATAGAGATCCGACTGTAATTCAGATGCGCAGTTTGAATTTTTATGCTTTAAAAAAAATTCATTGAGGCCTGCGCACTGCTGGCACATGAATATTCTCACCAATTTTTCATTGGTGAATTTTCCATTGTGTATTTCTTCCTTTGAGGCACCACTGCGCTTCCGATGTAAAGTTACTTTCTTCAGTATTTGTTTCTCTTCATAGGAGGCAGAAGTTTGACTGTCACCTTAGGTGGTTCCTGGATAACAATATTCCAACGACAGTAAAGCAATAAAAATACGCCATCATAGAGTGTGCCTCTATGATCAGTGATCCAAAAACGGATCCGGGGACACAACAACAATGAAAATAAAACTATACGAAATTTAAAACAAATGGCAACCACATTTTTGAATTTTACTAGGCATGTTAAATTCTTTCTTATTTAAACTATACGAAATTTGTTTTTAACAAGGTTTCATTTTCGGGCTAAAAAAATGGGGGGGGGGGGGGCTTTTGATTTTCAAACTCCACACATTTTAAAAGTTTGTAAGTTAAAGTTTGTCTGCTTAAGAAGAATAAAAATAGAATATTTATTTGTATTTCACTATAAACTTAGCATTTTGAAGAAAGTGTGTCGGTTGAAAGACATTGCAGCAAAAATAAATAAATAATTCTCGAATTTCAGGGGTGTTTTTTTTCCCCTTTAGACGGTATTTAATTTATTGATCACAGTTGTCGATCTTAGTAGATTACTAAAACTACAACTAAATATCGTGATACTGCAGGGTGCCAATGTCCGTTTACTTATAGTCTTCATTCTATAAGATCGAATATATATCTATAATATTAAATTTACAACCTAACTGTTCAGTTAAAAATCATTAGATCACTGTTTAAGTGATTAAATTGTTTTTATATATTTTTTTATTATAAATAATATCAGAAATTTAATGTATTAATTCTGTGCTAAAAAAAAAATGTTTCTTGAATCGAAAGAAAACAACCTTGTGAAATTCCTTATTAAAAATATGTAGTTTTTACTAGAAAGTAAAAAAATACCTAAGTCAACCAGGAGATAAGTTATCTGATGAGTTATTTGTTTTCCAAGATTAAGATAGATAAATTTGTGTCTCTAACAAAAAATGTTTCTAAAAAAAAAAAAAAAAAAAAAAAAAAAAAAAAAAAAAAAAAGTGTTGATTATGATAAGTCCTTTTTGGTTATTGACACGAGAAATTGTCAACTAAATATTTATCAGGAAGAGCGTTGTTTAGTTTTTTTTTTTTGTTTTTTTTTTTTTATAATTTCCCGTCGTTGTTTTGAAAACATTTCCACAGTTGCGATGCTCTCATTAATATTTTTAGAATTTGTTTGGAATTCAGATCGGAAATTAATAGTGAAATCGTTAAAGCTACTGTTCGGTTTTGTTGAAGAGCTTTCAACGCTTTTGCGCATGCGTCAGGTATCCTTCGTTTTCTTCAAAATAGGGGTGAGAAGCAATAAAGAGGGGATATTTACTTTTTATCAGTGTTAGTTTACTAGTAGCTGCATTCTATTTGCGCTTTTCGGGAAAGAATAAATACTATTGCAAAAATAACGGGTACCAAAAAAAACCACAGGTCTTAGGAAAGTGCCCATCTCAGCGTATCATCCCTTTGCGGGGTAGAATCGTCCGCGAGTCTGGTTCTCGCTTTTGAAAACGAACAGTACCGTATAGTTGTAAAGGATTCGTTAAATTAAAGTTGTTATGGCACAGAATTGAAATATTTTACACTTATAAGCTACGATTTTAAATTAAATAAAAGAAAAACCAGTGATTTTTTTTAAATTAAAATATTCAATTTCACTTTAACAGTGAAATATTTAGAATTGTCCAAAAGTAGAAAAATTATTTATTTCTACACCAAATAAAAATTATAACAATAATCCCTATTTGCAGAAGAAAGGAAAAAAAAAATATGAAGACGCCGACGAAGTTTATCTGATGCCAGTTAATTATAAAACCGCTGGAAGAGACCTGTATACGCAAAGACAGGTTAACAACTGGAGAAAACACGATGAAAAAACGGATTCTTGAAAATGTAATTATTAAAAAAGAAAAAAAAAAAAGTCTCTTATATAGTTTTCCAGATCTGTCTTGTGTGTCACGTAACGTAACGCTCTCCTCCTGTGTTCCTAGGAATGCATTCATTTTAATTTTCTATCTATTTGATTATAAATATATAATCCTATATTTCCTATAGTCCAAATACGCTTATCTGGAGTAAAAACTGTCACATTGTTATCCCGTCATTGTTGACGGGGTGTATGTGCTAGTAAATAACAGGGCCGTCGCGTGGTTTGTTGGCGCCCGGGGCAAGATTTCGTTAGGCGCCCCCTGAATCTCCAATTCAACAACCAAAAAAACGGAATCTCCTTTTGCCGTTGCCGCGGCGCTCAGGAGTATCCCCCCGCCCACGCGACGGCCCTGGGTTTAAAACGGACATTTTTAAACGGTAATTACAATAATGGAAGAGATTCACAACTGAATGAAGATTAAGAAGAAGAAAAAAATTGGTTTGCTTAAAATATAGCGCGTTTAACACGCAATCTATATTAATAAAAAAACTGCGTGCGCGCGTATGTCCGCAACAAAGTTCTCACGCGCGTTGCTGGGGGCAACAGGAATATTGTTGCTTGGTCGACTCAACTGCGGAAATTTCCGACTGTTACAAATAGATTTCAATATTATATTTACATATAGTTTTAGAATTCATTTTTAGTGTTAGTTGCTGTAATTTGTGTTGTTGAATAAATAAAATGTTCTCCAATTACATCACCGAAGCTTCGGGAGCAACTATGTAGTTATGTAATTAATAATTAATTATGGAATAAAATATTACTACTTATTATTTTTATTTCAGTCCTTTCTCAGGTGAAAAAAATAAATAAATGAAGCGATAGTAATAGTAAGTTCCTGAATGAACTTAAAGCCTGCTTTCTTATAACTTTGAATTTTCTCTTTGTTTTTTAAAATTGTAAAATAAATACAAATTTGAAACCATTTATTTTTAAATTATGATATCTGCTGATACAAACAGTACAAATTTAATTAAATCCCATAAATTGTCTGAATCTCATTTGGGTTTTCATTTACTATTTAACTTTCTGGATTCTGATGTTTATTTTAAAGTTAGAGTTTTAAAGTGCATTTTTTTTCTTCATTTTTTGACACTTGATGATAAGTAATACACGCTGTTTACCGGCGATTACTTTCAGCTGATGATCGCCAATGATTCTTGAATTGGCCATTCTGAGATGTCATCTAATAAATACTTGGTCGCAATCATTATTGATTAAGTAATATACTTTTGTTACTTTTAATTTTATTTGTAATTGAAAATAAAAAAGAAATGGAAAAATGTTCTAAAAACATCATTTATTGTGAACCAATAAAATTGAACAATTTAATTTATTTAGTGTTTTTTTAAATTGATGCATCTTATATGTATATCAATATCAAAATTTACTATTATTTTTTTTTTAATTAAATAAAATAAAAAATAAAAGAATTTCAGAAAAAATTGGGATGATTTCCTTTACAAAATTTACTACCTTTTCAATCACAACATGTAGAGTTTTAGAGTAATCTTAATAATTTGAGGAACAATTTATTAAATTTAATTGTGAGATATTTAAGAAATTGTAATGAGATTTATTGCATTATTACCTTATATTTTCGCAGAATGAAACACTGCCTTTTTTTTATACTACACTAGAATTATACTAAATATTTATTATTATTGTTACAAATGTGTGTCTTGTCTTGTTTCAGATGCCATAGTCCCAGCGATTCTTTATTAAGTTCTTCCAGTGGTTATAATAACTATAGGGGATTCTTGAATTTATGTATAGTTCTTTTGGTGAGTAAAATCTTCATCTCTCTTTTATTCTAGTGTATGTAATAATATAAAAGAAAGAAATGATCAAATTATTTGATTTCTAAGGAATTCTTAAACTAATCATTGAAAAGGGAAAACGGACATTATAATATTTCTAATTTCTGTTCCTTATCTGTATGTGGAGTTAGGAGATCAATTTTAGTGTTGAGCTAAAGTTAACAGTGACGCTGTTTGTAAATAGTGTTTAGAGATTTGATGTGATTGCAGCAACTTGGAATGTCCATAGGTTTACTGGTGAACTGAACTGAAATTCATGTTGTAATGATCCGTAACTTCCCACGTAACACAAAGCAATGGCCCAACAATTGGGCCGTGGTTGGCATTGTTGGGGAATGGTTGGCCAACGTTGGGCCAATGCTTTGTGTTACGTAGGTTACTATTTAAAAAATTTAGGAAAATTGTAAAAAACACAAAATAAAAAACAACGTTGCATTGCAATTCAAATCAATTATTGAACTTTCAATGAAAGCAGCCTTTCAGCTTTTTTCCCTAGATCTAGTGTTAGAACATTATTACTTTCGAAATTAAGTTTCAAAAGTATGGCAGACCTTTCTGATTCTTGTGAAGAAATGAGTTAAAAAAAAAAATGTGAAGTGTGATTTTTATAATGTTTCGGTAATTGTCAACTAAAGTGAAAAATCCATTCTTTTACACATGTAGGATTTTAATGATATAGGACACAAAGATGAAGGTTAGTTGAAAACCAAAGGCTCACTGATCAGAACTGGATATGAGTTTGTCATTAAGAAATGGTCACTATTTAATTGGGTCAAATTTTTCTAGTTTTCTATTGTTAGCTGGAATAAGTTAAGATCAGATGGCCAAGCCAGTACTCTCCTGCCTCTAACTCCTGACAAAGAAATCCAGTCCCCGTTTTTATAGAGGTTGTATTTACTCTCAGTTCATCCAAACCACTGAGCTATTCACCACAGTTGTTTTAAACTTAATTTCTAATATTTTTTTAATCTTTTAAAATTTCATTAATTTTTTTTTCTCTCTCTTTTTTTTTTTTTTACCCTTTAGGCTCTTTCAAATGGACGAGTGGCGCTTGAAAATATTATTAAGTAAGATATCTCTTCAAATAAGTTACCATAGTATCTATATGTATCGATGTACAGTACGACCCAAAACAAACGACACTGAACGATTTCATCACATGAAAGATGGCACTGCGAGATGAACACGTAGGCTGTTGTTGTCTTTGGAACAGGAATGATTGTGGATGTGAAATTAATCAGTGTTGCTGTGAAACTGATATTAACTATCGAAGAGAAAGTGTTTATTGTGGAGCACTATTTTCTAAGATACAGAACATGGCAATGGATCTAGCAGCACTAGACTTTGCTACGGAATTTTGGGGAGCGTTTTAACCGTCCAGCACCCACGAACAAGGTTATGCTATCCGTCGAATCAGAAGTGTACTCACACAGCAGAAAGGTTGCATCGGCCTGTAACAGTAACGATGAATGAAAATCACTCTTAGGGTAATGGAACAACTTCTCTTCTGGGACATGGTGGACAACCTACGCAACTGCTGTGAGTACTGCTTAGAGCGCCAAGGAGATCACATTGATCATATATTTGTCAACAACCACCGTTGATTATTCTTTCGGTTGCAGCATTTTCTGTTCAAAACGGTTCAGTGTTGTTTATTTAGGGCCGTACTCTATATATTATCAATTTTAAGTCATAGTTGATTATTAATTCGGAGGGGAAAGGAAGTGAAAATGGTTTTCAACTCTAGAAAAATTCAAAAAAAAAATAATAAAAATAAAGTTTAAATTTATAACTTAAGTTTTTTTTTTTTTTAAATAAACAATTTCCTACTGAATTTCTTGTGTATTTAGTCAGAAAAATTATCTTCATTACACAAGCTAATAATCTTCAGATTCTTATATTGATAAGTAAATTGATACAATGAAATCCCTGTATCTGCTGTTTATTTTCCAAGGTTTCACTCGACCACAATCCGAAAAAATTAAATAGAAAATTCCAGAAAAGCAGTAAACATCATAATTTAAATTGTGGTCCATTCTCAGTAATGTGATGAAATCTTGTATGGTCCCTCCCAGGACATTAATCATTCCTTTGTCCAGCTTCAAGGCCACATACACCTGCCTGGTATTTGACCACATTCATCATACAGAACAAGAACTATTTTTAGAGAGAGACCACATTAAAGTAACTTTTATTATTATAATTATTCTATTATTAGTTATTGTTGTTAAAGTCTTAATGTGGCTAATTTATAAATTAAACTTTTATCATAGGTATGTACAGTATAAGTATCTACTATCTGCGTTTCAGGTGTCCGCTGGGGGGGGGGGGGGACTTGGAATCTATTCCCTGCAGATACGTGGTCCTACTATTTTTAAAAAAATTGGTGGTGATTTTGGCTTTTATCATGAAGGAAAGGTCTCTACAAAACAAAACTCTGAAAATATAGAACTGCTTATGGTCTTAGCAGTTACTATTCAGGCATTAGATGATATGTCTAAATACTGGGTGAAGAGCTAGTTTGGATGTTTCACTTTCTTCTTATTTTTTATCACTTTCCATAGGTATAATGTCAACTGCCTCCTATGTTGTATCTACGCATTGATTTTTGGCAAATTAATCCATACAAATTGCCATCTTATTGAGGCCAAAGGCATAATTGCCTAGAACTTTATGCTTGCTTTTTTTATTTTTCAATAATGTCCTTGCAGTGTTTCTTTCAGTTTTAATTAATAATTTCATATTAAAAGAAGCTTGAATCTTTTATTTCAGGTATGGTATCTTAGTTGATCCAGTCCAGTCCATTCGGATAATGTTTAGTGAACCACTTCACTGGCCCTTAATATCACTAGTTATAGGTAAGAGATTATTACAATATAATAAAAAGCCAATGCTAAATAAAATCATCAAATTCATCATGTGATATAAAAACTAAAAGTGCTTAAAATTGCACCTAAGTACGGGAGGAAGTCAGTAATTAACATTCTCTATTTTTTTTCTCTGAATGTATTTACCATAGCAAGAAATGAGTATGCAGTTATGTTAGGGTATGATATACACTACTTTTCCACATAGTCTCCAAGTTTGTTGATGTACTTGTCCAAGCGCAAAATGTACTTTCCCATGCCACTCAGGTAAAAATCGGGTCTTTGCCTATGGCACCACTCACGAACGGCAGATTTCACATCGTTGTCGGTTTTGTACTTCTTCCCACGGATGTTGCTTCAGGTGTGGTAAAAGGTGAAAGTCCCACGGAGCTAAATCAGAGCTAAACGCTGGGTGTTCCAACACTTTCCGAGTTCCACCCCTCTAAAGAGAGAAACAGTGGCTCCAGCAATATGAGGTCAAGCGATGTCATGTAACAGCCTTTCTGCAGAAGGCAGTCCACCAGGTCTCTTGCGACGAATGGCTTCATTCTGCTTTCGAAGAGTATCCATACATGGTACATTGACGACGAAGTGAAATCCGCAGTTTGTGAGTGGTGCAGTAAGGAAAGCCCTGACTTCTACTGCAGCTGCATGGAAAAGTATGTTTCACGCTTGGAGAAGTTCATCAACAAACTTGGCGACTAAGTGGAAAAGTAATGTATATCATATCCTAAAATATCAGCATGCACATTTCTTGTTATGCTAAACACATTCAGAAAATTAGGAAGTGTTAATTATTGCCTTCCCCTTGTAATTTAAAATAATAAAATAAAAATTGAAAATAATTCAATTTTTAATTTTTTTTTTATTAATCTTTAATTTATTTTTTTAAAGTATATAGTATATAATTTACATGTTAAAATTGCTGCAATCATGGTATAAAATTATTTAATATTCGCATCTTGCCAAACTTATTTCAGAACATAAACACTTAAATTGAAATGATGAATTGTGTAAAGTTATAAGATGTAACTTTACATCTTATAACTTACATCTTATAACACTCCAATTCGTAACTAATTAAACAATTTAAACATAACAAAGTTTAAGTGTAATCTGTTATAATATTACTTATTGGAAGATTTGGGATATGTATAAATATAAAATAGGTTCATTTTTAGTAATCCTATAGGGAGGAACTATTGGGGAACTATCGGAAGTCAGAACGAGTCACATCTCTTTGGACTCTCCATGGCCTGGAGATTTGGGGGGAGGGGGGGAATCCCCTAATTCTTAACTAATTGAACAATTTAAATTCAACTTTAACACATGGAATGAATATTTATTAAAAATCGAATAACAAATAAAAAATATCTCATATTTAAAAAAATAACAAAAAACGTATTACCATAAGCCAGGACATTTCAATGTGCGGAAAACTGCAAGATCATCTTCAGCTGAAAAACTGCCAAACAAAACTGCCTCCTTCTGCTAACTTCTGTTTCCTTTACAATCCTTTCTTTGCTCTTTGTTTGGCAGTTTTTCAGCTGGAGATGATCCTGCAGTTTTCCGCAGATCGAAACATCTTGGCTTATGGTAGTAGGTTATTTTTTATTATTTTTTAAATATGTGCTATTTTTTTTTTGTTTCTTATTTGATTTTTGACAAACAGTTTAAACATAACAAAGTTTAAGTGTAATCTATGGTTAAACATTACTGATTAGAAGATTTGGGTTCGTTTTTAGCAACTTCAGTTCAGGTCATGTCCAGTTTCAGGTACCCATTGTCTCATTACCCATTGGGTCAGGATAATAGTGGTAAAGAGTCCAAATTGGGATCTATCTTAACTGAATCCGCTATGCTGAGAACGGATATGATTTCTCTCACCCAATATAGTCCCTAACTCATTCAGAACTGAGGGTCTAGACATATTAAATGAACTCAATACTGACATCACTTAAAAAAAAAACATAGTTATTTGCCTAGTGATAGTAAGATTTTCGATATAAGAAATAGATTTTAAATTTAAAGCCAAAAATTGGTGCTCTCACCAAAATATTTTTTTTCTTTTTTAGGTAGCAATATATTTATAGCAATTTGTTATGAAGTTGAAAAAAAATTATCAAAGGTATGGCCTTTTTAATTGTTTTGTTTGTTAATGAACTTGTACATAGTAGCTTATTTATTTTTCATTTCTAAGAATATGAGTATTAAAAATTAAAGTCTATTTAGGGGAAACCCGCAGACCTTTGCACAGCCAGCTAAAAGAGCACAGTTAATAAATGCAATTTCCTTTATAATACTGCTGAACATGCCTGTAGATTTCGCCATAAGTTAGATCTCAACAATGTGAGAATTGTTGCCTTAATGATAACTACTTAAGGAAGTTTATAGAATATTTTTTTATTTTGAAACACAAATTGTATAACACCAAGGTCTCTCTCCCTATGATTATGGAATTTAATTTTAATGATTTATTAACATTTGAAATTTTATCATTATCTGTTCCATACCTCCTTCGTAGGTCTTTTCTCCTACAGCATTTATTATCTTCAATATCTCTAAATTAAATGTAATAATTTACATTTATTATAAAAGCAAATTTTCAAGGGAATGTCGTTCCCTCTTTCTCAAGCCTATTTACAATAATGAGTTCGTGAAATTTTTTTGAAAATAAAAGAACTGTAAAGGAACGTATGATAGAACACGGTTACTACATAGAAAATCAATTAATAGATAAATCAGAGTTTGCTGAACATTGTAAGAAAAAAACGCACTGCGTTAATAGTGAAATTAAAATTTTGTGTGTGGAGAAAGAAACAAAAACACGAAAAATGATTGAAAGCATGTGCATTCATAACACAAAGGAAGGAAATATCAATAGGAGTGAAGGAATTGAAGTCAATGAATATTTTGTGAGAATAGCAAAAGTTTTTATTGAGAAGCTGTGTACAAATTGTAATAATAAGGTTATAATAGAAGAATTAGCAATAATTAACAAATAGAAAGTTTTTTAGGAAATTGTTAATAATAGAAAGT
Source organism: Thereuonema tuberculata (assembly GCA_023159025.1). NCBI lineage: Eukaryota > Metazoa > Arthropoda > Chilopoda > Scutigeromorpha > Scutigeridae > Thereuonema > Thereuonema tuberculata. Next base: position 19,646,201 of record JAFIDM010000007.1, on the reverse strand, counting down.
TGTGATATTATTATTTATTATTAACAAAATGTATATGTAAGACATATAACAACATGTGAATACTGATAGCATGTAATAATTTGATTGTTCAAAAAAATTTCACGAACTCATTATTGTAAATAGGCTTGAGAAAGAGGGAACGACATTCCCTTGAAAATTTGCTTTTATAATAAATGTAAATTATTACATTTAATTTAGAGATGTTGAAGATCTTTTATCATTATCAATTTTATTTTTGTTTTTTTCCGCATCTCTTTGAATAATTAATGGTAGCTTATGATCTGATGTCTTGACGACAATTGGTTTTCCTGAATGGAAACCATGATGATTGGTTAGCCATATATTGGCTAACTGTTGTCCTCTACTTGCATTCCATCTGAAGATAATTAGCAGAAGCTAGTTAAAACATGGTTATGGCTCATCTTTTTATCTAATTTATTATTTTAAGTGTTGTTGTTATTTGTATATTCACTAGTTATCTTCGCACATGTTAAACTTTTTAATCATGAGTATTTTCAGAATGTACTGGGATGATTAAAAAGATCTATTATTTTAAAGAAGAATAATATCAATCTGATAAGCATGTGAGAGAGACGTAGTGGTAACTTTCCTTAGGATTGTATTAAAAATAAACTGGGCTTCCATCATCGTCTCACAGTAGTAGCTATGTTAAAACTAGTATTATTGAGTAAATGTTTCCTGTGCCCATGGAGTTTTATTGCTTACAGTCAAATGCACAATGGTTTGAAGTTTATGAATGAGACTGAAGGCATAGTATGAAGCCTTGGAATAAGGTTTTATCCAAGTCAGATATTCAAAATGCTACACTTTTGCTTGAATGATAGAAAACTCTTTTAGGAACCTCATTTGGGGGGGGGGGGGGTTGGATGGTATGATGGTCAAATTCATTAAATCAGTGGGGGCTGTGATCTTCTAAATAATTTACTTTAAAAAAAAAAAGTCAGCCTTAGCCACAGTCTCATACAACTTAAAACTTCCTCTTTTATATGTAGTAGAATTATTAACAATTTAAAAATGGTGGATCAACCAAATGGAAGATAAATTATTAGGTCTAGTCCTTGGCATTTATTATTAACAATTTAGATCTTTTTTTTAATTTGTTTTTGTTATTTTATTTGGAAGGAATATTCTTAAAATTTTATTATATTTTTTTAATTATAAATGTTAATTCAAGAATGCCGAATTGATCGTCTCTCCCTTAGTTTCCATTGGAAGAATTCTTCTATTAATTATTGGTGGAAATCAAAAGAGAAGAAAACATATCTTGTATTAACACAGTCATGTTTTGTATTTTAACAGAATGAAATTCCAGAGAAAATAGCTTTAATTATTCACATAATAAATCTGGCAACAATCCTGATTTTCCCTCCGGTTGTTGTCTTCCTGAAGGATCTTCATCCAGGTAAACGTATTTCTTACTGTATATTTACAAGTATAGAATTTCAGCCTTTGTGGCAAAAGAAAAAAAAAACTCATTTTAAAAATTAAATAAATAAATAAAATAATGCTTTTTTTTTTTTTTTAACTAAATATATCCTTTTCCAATTTAATATTACTTTAATTTCTTCATTAGCAAAAAATAGCTACATACATAATTTTTTGTGTTAAACTGTGATGACAAGCTTTCTAGATAATCCTGTATCAAATGTTTCTTGATATAATGATAAGCTTAATATCTATTAAAACGAAAATGATATTTTTTAATTTTATCAATTCTTTAAAACAAATTGAAATGCTTAAAATGTTCCCACAACAGTTGTATACTTGTAAGAAATTAATGGCAAAAGTAATCAACAAATTGGGTCTGCAAGGGATTAATCTCAGAAACTTAAGATAGTTCGGTTCTCATGTGGGTTTCGTGATGGTGGACGATCTGCGCTGGGCAGGTTTTCTCGGGGTTCTCCCGTTTCCCCTGCATTTCTCCCACCATACTTTCTCAGTCTTTCTCTCCATCTGTCCTTATTTCCGTGGGATAGTACAATAGACCTCCGGTCGCAGTGCTTGGCTTCTGCCACCGACCTTCACTACATACATACATATATACATAACTTAAGATATCAAAGCCAGTGTGTTAATATGTCAACTCTGCAAATTTGATAGTTAGCTACCTAGTTAACTAGATTCCTATGTTAAAATGATTTGATTATAAATCATTATTGCCATCTAGAATTGGTTTTCGAAAACAACACCATGTTGCATAAATTAAGACAATAATTCAGACTTTGCATATTAATTAATTTAGTATTAATTTTTTTTTTTTAACTTTTAGAAGAGGGATGTGATTTAACACCAATAATACACAAGCCTTGAAAATAATAATCCTAACATAATGAATGGAGGGTAAAATAACTTTAACAATGTATCAGATAAATAATTGTTGCTATTTTGTATTGTTGATTACTGTATACTTATTGTATATAGTGGCACAATTAGACAGTTGTGTGTCAATATAACTTGAACTGGGTTAGACTAAAAGCTAGTATATTACTCCCATACTATTAGAATTACTTTATAGGAACTTATATAATTTTGAATTTTGGAAATATCAATACATTCATGTTTGGGAAAATTGCAACACCATGAAGGAACCATCAGAATGGAAGGAAATTTATTACACACATTACTAATAGTGATACAAACAAACGATTAAGGTTTCAGAACAATACAACAACCGTACTTGCTAAAAATCAGTTTGGTATAAAGCCTCCACGAGCTGCAATAAGAGCTTCTATATGTCATGGCATCGAATCAAACAGACCTTGGATGTGTTCCTGGGATATCGCCTGCCAGGCTTCTTTCTGAGTCCACAGTTCGAAGATATTGGCTGCTGGATGACAATGACAGGCTAGTTACCGAGTGACCAATCCCAGACATATTCAATAGGTGACATATCGAGCAAACATGCAGGCCAGGGAAGAAGGGGTATCTGCCTTTCTTCGAAGATGACTGGGACATTTCTGGCAGCCTGTGGTTGGGTGTTGTCTTGTTGGCTCCAGAAGTGTGGGTGTGTTCGTGAACCCAATGTAGCCTGAGGCATTAAAGGTTCAAGCCCAAGGGAATGCATTTCTCTGTGCAGCAGACGCCATCGAATCATGGAACCAGACAATGTCAGACCTGTTGCAGCATTCCGACATTGTGCTAACATTCGAGAAGGTGAACGGTCTGTCACTGCCATGCAGTTGAGGTGTCTATCATCCTGTGGTGTCATCGCATTTTGTGGTCCACTTCCGGATATTTGATTCTTCCTGTTCTCATCAGCCCACTGCTTGCACACTTGCATCGCTGTCGTGGCATTATACCCCGTATGGGCAGCAATTTCTCGGTATAATCCTCCTTCACTCAAGTCGATCATTTGGCCCCCTGCAGACTCCATAGCTTGCTTATAAGGTGCCCTTTGACATCAATGAGACATACTGACTCCAGTAGGCATGTTTACAGCTCACTGAAAAACTACTTGCCTGGATCCACAACAGTCCTCTACTTATGCGCTCTTGCACGACAGTGCAGAGAGCGCTGCTGAGTTTAGGCATGCACAATCATACCCACATTTTAATCATTTGCATATCATACTATACATTTCCTGTAAGTATCACTTCATTTGCACGTTTCCTTCATGGTGTTGCATTTTTCATAAACTTGAGTGTAGAAGCAAAATAATATAACTTTCCTATTTGATCATAACGTGTTTACTTTGTATTTATTTCCATTTTTATTACTTAATAGTTTTTTTTTTTTTTATCAAAATATGAAGGCGTTTTGAAAGTTATTAAAATATTTTTATGGATAGTTCTTTTAAATCAGTTCTTCTAATCTCTTGTGATCAGTAGACTTCAGTTTCTTTCAAAGGATACAACTGTTGAGCTTCTTTAGCTACAAGAAAAGTATTTGAAAGGTATACGAGCCAAAATACAACAATTTTTTATTAATTGTAGAGAAAGTTGTCTCCAAATAGTTTTAATAATAATTAAAAAAAAAGGCTTCATAAAGATAACAAGGAATGAAGACTTTGAGACATAAAATTCTTTGTCAAGTAATATCTTCTGCCTTTGGCCCTAATTGGGCTGTCTTTTCTTTCATGCAAAATTCCACAGAAAATGGATTTATTTTCTTCTCCATCTCCTTCACATTAAAACCTCATGTTTGTGTTTAATTTTATTCTATAATTTCTTTAACTTAATTTTTGTATTTTCAGCGGGCGCTTCGCTGACTCTTGCTATTTACAGCATAATGTTCCTGAAACTGATATCTTACATTGCTGTGAACAGATGGTGTCGAATTGATAAAACTAATCCTAATGGCCGCCCTCGAACTCATTCAATAACAGGTAAAAGAGTAATTTACGATAATTCATTTCATGTTTTAAAAATACCTACTAACAATAAGCTTTTAATACTACATAAATAAATAAAAGCATATAAAAAATATTATAATGTGAAATAAAGAGAAAAAGGGATTAAAGAGGATTTCAAGTCAACTGACCAATCAAATCGTCAGATTACTTCGTAACATTCAAATAAAAAATTTATTAAATTTTCATAATGCAGAAATATTCCATAATTTTTTTAAGGGAAAAATCACTGGTCAGTTCTCCTCCCACCTGCTTCCAGGGCCTGTACCACTGGACTACCAGACCCTGTATCATGAATTCTTTAGTTCATTTAAATAGATTGCTTTGGTTTTATATCAGTCTTAAATAAAAATTCATTTGTTTTCAACAAATGCTCTTTGTCTTCTTTTTAACACTTGCCGATGAAATTCAAGTAAGTTTTAAAAATATCTTTTTATCGAACAGAGATTAATTAATTATTTGATTTTTGGTTTCATCATTTTCTACAGTTTCTTGATTTTTGCTTTAGTCTTTGTAAAATAGATGAATAAAACATTATCTACTAATTATATTAAAAGAAAAAAAATATGATAAAATACTTAACCCAACAGATAGAATTCACTCTTGAAATGTTAACGTGCAGGAAATATGTGATAATAAGAATTTTTATGCATTGAATAAAACAGTTCAATCAAATAATAATAATAAAAAAAAAAACCAGATACAAAATGAATTCTATCCAGCAAACAGTTTTAAATAAGCCTCAGGAAGTCAGGGGGAAAAGTTTGTCAGTTTATAAAGACAAATATTAATTATAGCTTCTCAGAATGTTTGTAATATCGTCTACACTTCCTCTTATCAACTTCTCTGCCATTCCAGATTAATGAATCCTGATTTAATATCGTAATTAAAGACACATTTTTTTTCTAAATATACTGTAAAAGTAAAAACCTTAAGGAAAAATAGACATGCTTGAATTTTTAATTTTGCTCTTCTGTGTCTCTTTCAGTTCTATTTAAGTTATTTAAGAGGGAGTTTACCTATCAATGTACCAAATTTATGTATCTGATTTTAATACATCAAATTGTATATATATGAAGTACATATGATTTGTATTAATAGTCGTCCCTCAGTAAATGCTTTCTTTTTAATTAAATGTAAATTATTAATTTGTGTTTATACATAATAGATACAAATATGTAATTCTGTCTGACAAGCTACCACTAATGATGTTATTTCCAAGGGCTTGCATTCCCAATTAAAGCTTAAGGAACCCAGTCTGTATTCTTCTTAACAAATATCAGTGAACTTAGCTTTATTATCAACATTTTTAAAAAATTCTACTCAATAAAGATATATCAGGATTGAACATATTGGATATCCTTCTGTATATACACAATTGTTTTTGCTTTGCGCTAAAAACATGTGTACATTTAAACTTAATAATTAGAAATCAGTTGGTTTGATTTTTGTATTTTCAGAAATGAGCAATTCATTTCAGTTTAAAATAACAACAAAAAAAAAACAAAAAACTTTAAGATCAGGTTAATACCATTTTTCAATACAACTATGTTTGAGAGTTTTACCTATAAATTGTTACTACTTCATAAAAATTGAGAATACAGCAACCCCTCGTTATATCGCGCTTCCCGGGAGACAAGCAAAAAACCGCGATATAACCGAATGCGCGATATAACGAGCGACCTGATAAATATTATACTTTTGATGTTTTTATGCTCTCAACAAAGTTTTTAAACTGAAACACAATTTTTTCTATTGCGTTCAGTTTAACTTTAACTGATAAACCTACTCTCTTAGCAGCCATTTTAACCTAAGAACCATTTGAAGCTAACCAAATTGAATAAAGTCTCATAGCCCCGACGCATTCCAGCAAGTGCCTCAGCCAATGAGATGCGACCTACCCACCTGTTAACATTTGGAGCACTCCCCCCCCACCCCTCCCCTTTTTCTTTGTCTGTCGGAGATCTTGACCATGTGTCTCATGTCGATTTTAAGAAAAGTACACATGGAAAAAAAACGGGGGAAAAATTGGGAGACATGCTATAATGCGCGATGTATCCGAATGCGCGATATAGCGAGGGGTTACTGTATTATATTTCCTAGTCTGGAACACTATAATATATTGTAAAGTACAAATTATAAAAGGTACATCTAAATACTATGTAAAGTCCAAAATTCAGCAGCTTGAATGACCTTGTCGTTTACAGTAAATAATCATCAATAGTACAAAGTTCTTGAGGTTGCTGCAAAACATCAGATGTTCAGAACTCTGGGATTGTCACAGTCACAAGACTTCAGCAATGGAGCCCCACTTCTTCAGGTTTTGTTTACATCTTGACATACACCTGTTCTCAATCTGTTTAGGGTTTTACAGGGTCCATGTGGGAGGTGATGCCCAGCAGCAAGTTCCTCCATGACATTACTTGACTTCCTTGACTCATAAAAAAGACGAGAAAACCAAAGGCATGCAGTGAACATTGATTTAGAATTATTGCGGTACATGACTTATCATCTCAAGATATAAGACTCAAGATAGCTGTAAGGAAGGAACAGAACTTCTCTTTTATATTCAGCATTGTTCTTTATCAGGTTGTTTCTGGTGATTTCTTGGCTTCACTTCAGCTGTTCTAAGGCATTACCTTCAATTTCAGCCATGCTTTGACATAAACTGGAAGGAGTTGACTGAACAAATCTAGTCCGCTCGTTGCATTTGACCGATGAAACTGTCCCTTCTGGCTCTTTGAAATACATTCCTATAAATTTTAAATGTGCTTTTAGTCTTCCATATTTGAGAGAATGGAAAAGTATGAGAGAGAAACAGACAAGAGATACAGTGTTTGTTGTACTCGTGGAGAACTGACAATTAGGAAATTTTTACAAAACTGAATTAACTTTTTCTTTATTGTATCAAAGTTGGTGTTTAATCAAAGTAAAGTTTGTACATAACCTTTCTTTTCAAATTTTATTTTAGATTTTGGCTTGAGAGGAAAGTTAACTTAGTAATATTTTCTGTGAACAGTTTTAAGTTCGAGAATCACTAAAATTAAGTAATTATAAATTTATTAATAAATATAAAATTTTGAAATACGATTAAAGTCTAATAGCATTCTAATTCTTTTTAGAGCCAATTGTTGCCAATGGAAAAATTGAGAATTCTCTAGTCACCTATCCAGACAATATTTATCTTAGAGGTATAGTAATTTTTATTTCTTTTCTTTTTTTTAAAGAAAATTATTTTTCAAATGTTATTTGTGAATTCTGATCTAATAAAATTAAATTAAAAAGAAAAAAAAAAGAATGGAATTGAAAATTATATATCGAACAGGCAAAACTCAAAGCATACCCTTCGAGTTTAACAAAGTAATCATTTGCAAGATAGAAATTTAGAAAGTATAAAATATAAGAATAAAATTAACGTATATTACTAAACATAAAACCGGACAGTGATGTGAAATTTGAAAAAATAAAAAAAGAATATATATAAAAGGAACAAGGTCTTAAAATATTGTATTTTTGTTTTTCTAAATTTTAATTCTACTTTTGTCACTAATGCCGCTGATGATGTGAAGATAATTTGGCCGTATCTTCACAGAAACAGTGATATGATTTTTGTATCGGCATTTTTCAAATTTCACCTCACTGTCTGGCTATGTATATATATTTGCGAAAGGCAAGTCTTCTCCATTCATTCCTCATTTGCATGAAGAACCATGTTGAAGCAGATTCCCTTGGACTTCATTTCTTATCATCGTTTTATTTTCTGCTGCCTGCCTTCTGGCACTTTACTTGCCCTTTCAATTAACAAGGTTATATCCCACAGAAGAGAACCCCAGTGCTATAAACTAATCACAGAAACAATGGAGGGGCAATCCAGTTGAAGGGAGAAGAAAAGTTCCAGGAGGTTGTTTGCCACATACCTTGGATGGCGTGTTTCCTCCTTTAAACAATAGATCGGTAAAAAGAGTTAATTTAGACTCTTTCTCCTTCACATTATTTACACTTTTTTCCCCCTCCCCAATCTATTTCCCTTTCATTCAAGGCTAGATGAGAGCCACTGTTTAAAAGTTATTTAAATTCCTATTATCTTTAGAAAATTACTCATGAAATCATTGAAATGGTTGCATAACATTAGAATGAGCAACAGAACATCATAGTCTTAACAATTGAGTGGGTGTAATTATAAAATATTCTAAAACAGTCTTTTTCATCTTATTTTCTAGATTTATATTACTTTTTGCTTGCTCCAACCTTGAGTTACGAGTTGAATTTTCCAAGATCTAGTAGGATTAGGAAAAGATTTGTACTGAATCGTGTACTAGAAATGGTAAGAATTGTTGCACTTTGAAATAAAGTAAGTAAATCTGTAAGTAGTTTGGTTTAGAATCACTGAAGGATAATTTTTCAAGACAAGAAAAATATAAGAGAAATTTTCACTCACTCATAAATAATGTGCTGTAAAAACTTAAAAAGAATCATTTCCTAAATATGTTGAATTATTCGATCTATAAATTAAATATAGTAAACATCCATTAGTCCGACATCCAATGGCTCAGCATGCCTGACAGTCCGGTATGCTGTAAATGAGATGAATGAACGATCCTGGTGCTGATGAGATCGTTTAACATTTACTACAATAGACTGATTGATTTTATATGAATTTTCATTTTGCATTTTTTCAAATTTTGATTTAAATTTACAGCCTTAAGGTTATTAAATTACTATTACTGTATTAATGTAATTTTTTTAATTAATTTTTTTTTTAAATTCTAACTCGAATATTGTTTATTTTTCATATCGCATAAAGTGTTACGACGTCTATGTAATGTTCACACTAATAAATATCAAATTAATTACTCACTAAGATAATTGGTTTTTTTTTTTTAATTAATTTTTTTCCATTTTTTACTGTGTTTTAGTTTGTTATCCGATAATCCGGCACCGTCAAATTCCCGAACGTGTCGGATTATTGGAAGTTTACTATATAGTTGAAATGATAAATTTGTTTCTTTATTTTTCAATTGGCCACAGTATCTGGCATTGCTTTGTGAAATTCAATGTTTTGTTGATTGTATTTCTCTCCGTCTCCCTAAAATCTGCATGAGTTAGAGAAAACATTTGCAGTTCAGATGTTTATGATGAAATAGTCACTGTAGGGATCCAAAAATGGGACTATAAGAATCCTGTTGTCAGGGAGAACTTTTTCCAGCTTCCCTCTATCGTGCCTACTCTCTTAGACCCCAGTTTTAAAATTTTGAAAAAAAAAATATGAGAAAGTACACCAATAACATTTAACATTAAATTTCTTTCTAGGGATTTTCTTATCTGTGATCCTAACTCATCTGATTCTGCTGTTGCATTCAATATTAACTTTATTTACGAGATCTCTTTCATGCTTCAAGCAGAAACACAAGCCAATTTAAACTGAAATAAAAGTAATAAACAATTACAAGTAATAATGAACTCAAAAAGAAAGAGTAGCCACTTAAAAATTTAATGCATTCAGAATTAGTTACTATTGAATATTTTTATACTAAGTTTAGATTAAAAATTGTTTTCTAATGTTTGTTGTAGATCTTTTTATCGCAACTGATGCTTGGTTTGATTCAACAATGGATGGTTCCAACTATTAAGAATTCTATGACTCCTTTTAAGGTAAATATTACTAAAAATTTATAAATCTGTGACGTGTTGATGCCAGCTGTTGTAAGTAAATCTTTAAAAAAAAAAAAATGCAAGTTAAGTAAATGTGTGCTTAATGTATTGACATTTATCCATAGTAATATACTGTAATATACTATTTATTTTTCTTTGAAAACATTACTGTTTGTGTGTATATCCTTTCAATAGATGGATGGATTCAGATTATTAGCCCCTGTATTAAACCAACTATTTAATGTAATCTGTCAAAATGTACTTAAATTTAAAATAGATTTCAAATGACTACAGGAGAATAAAGAGAATGGGGTGGATGTATGAAGTCTGGGATCTTGAATCTCAAACAGGAGTTTGTCTTCCAGTCCATTTATTTTGAAAGCTCACTGTTATCAAAGTAATACCCAGTGAATTTTTAATGTAAACAAGATTGCGTTCTCTAACTCCATTGGAACGTCAATCAGAGAACCCTTAATACTTCTGTTATGCTCTCATTTTGCCTGAGATGTTATGTAAGTGACTTTCTATTTCAGCCAATTTGATCACTGTAGTCCTTTGTAGTCTTTCAGCAAACTGTAGTAAGACTTGTATATTGCTTGTTAAATAATGTACACTATTAGATCTGCTTCCTGTCTAACAACATAAGATGCAATGATCTTTGTGTCTAATGCATGTATCACAATCACATATTTTTCCTTATCTTTTGTATTTGTTTTTCCTTTCCTGTGAATATTTGCTTAAATTGCAAAATTTAATTCCTATTTAGCAACTCCCCAACACTTCAGCCCCTACTATAATTTCAATCATCTTGCATACACTTAGCTTCCATACAGTGATGGATTACTGTCTAACATTGGTATGGTTTAAAGCAAATAATGATTTCTTCACTGAATAAATTGGTTAATTCTTTTAAGGGAACAAATGAAAAACTTGACAGGAATCTAACTTCATTAAAAAAAGAAAAAGAAAAGGTGAATGAAAGTTGCTTATTTTACTCGTCAGTTTTCTTTGTTGATAAAACTTCAGTCTGTTGTTTTGTCAACTGTACATCCAATTTCTTTAAAACAGTGATTCTTCCAAAATTTGTTGATCAATTGAAGGCAGATGTTTTGCTAAATTCTTCTACATCTGTTTAATGTATAGTTTCTGGCATCCACATATGAATATGCCTTTTGAGAGTTTACTGACATTATTATTTCCTGCACACAGTAAAATACAAGTCTGAACATGCAAAGATTATAGAAAAGTTAAAAAACGAGCAATATGGGATCAAATGTATGAACTATATTTTTGATAATTTATATTGATTCATGTGTATGGGTGTATAGTTATAAAAATGTTAAACAAGCTTAATTTAGAAGTCCTTTTTGGGATTCATCAGTCTGATCTGCCCTCCCCAGTAATAAACCCAGAAAGGCTTGATCAAAAGTGGGAGTCACGCCCGCACCTGACAGTGACCCCCAAAACCAAAAAACTACAATACAGAATACATGCTACAGTGTACCCAAAAGACCTTTCTCCTAATAATTGATAGGACTAAGAGGCTTTTGATAGTAAAGAAACAAACAACTGAAAAGGTAAATTAACCTAAATAAAGAAGCTTTCTTGATCAGTCCCAAGGAGAACGAAACGGCCGTTCCCCATTTCCTCTGAAGATAGACTTGCAAGGCGTTATTGTTTATTCTTGTGCAACCTTGAGATCTGCTTTGAATAATTTTCTGCATGTTACATTTCTTTGTTTAAGTTAATTTATATTTTAGTTGTTTGTTTCTTTACAATCAAAAGTCATTTCTTTACAATCAAAAGTAGCTTAGTCCTATCAATTATTAAGAAAAAGATCTTTTGGTGCACTGTAGCACTTATTCTTTATTGTTGTTTTTATGTTTTGGGGGTCACTGTCGGTGTGGGGTGCCCTCCACTTATGTTGACGCCTTTCTAGGTTTATTATCAGAGAGGGCTGATGGATCCCAAACAGGACAAAATGACTGTTCCGGATTCCCTCTGATGATAGTCGAAAGGCATTATTGTTTATTTATGTGCATCCTTGTTTTCTGTTTTTAACTTAATTTAGTCTTTAAAAAATATAAAGTTAATTGATTCATTGATTGATTCATTTTTTTTTCTTCTTTTTAGGATTTGGATTATTCCAGAATGTTGGAAAGACTTTTAAAGTTAGCTGTAAGGATTTGCATTTTTTTCTTAGTCAATATTACTTTTACTTTTGATATCGGAGATCTAATTGTTTGTTTTGATCTTAGATATTCAGTCTTTTTTTTTTACATTTTTTTTTTTTATAATGATTATTAAAATATTGTTGTTAGTTTTTTTTTATATCATGTTTTACTTTATTTAAAATTGCAAAAATAATTGAAAGGAATGAGATGGTTTCATTTATATAAATATTGCAAAATTGAATAATTTCCTGCAACTTTGCAAAGAGCAGTATAATGTTCACAAACAGAGCAAGACTGTTATCGGTTGTTTTGATTCGGTCATTTACTGCTTTATTGGTTTGTGACTTTTAATGAATCTGCAATTGTTTACAGTGGAGAAACAGACCCTAACTTTCTTTGTTAGATGCTTCGAATTCATTCAGTTCTATTGCGTTGTACTTTTTGTTTATTTTTTCTGGTAATATTTAACACAGTTTATAATAATAGTTGGAGGTGGCGGGTTCGATCCCCAGCCTCAGCATAGGTCGGGGATTTTTCTACGCTCCATTCTCCTCCAAACGGGTCCTAGGATCTACCCAGCCCTCTGTAGAATGGGTACCAGGTTTCTTTCCTGGGGGTACAGGTGGGCGAGCGTTGGGCTAATCACCTGAGGTCATCTCAGTCCAGGGCCACTGAAACGTTGGAGCCTTACCTCCAGCGTCCCAATGGGCCACAGTGGGATACCTAACCTATAATAATGCTGCATTTCAATTTCTATATCTTATCTACTAATAAATGGGATGAATTTCGTAAATGAATTCGCATCCTTTCTTTACGGAGACAAGCATAGGTCAAGGAATAAAGAAATCTGCAGAGTTAATAAATCTTTTTACCTTTGACGTTTTACAGAGTCCATAACTCTTTTTTTTTTTTTAGTCTGAATTAAACATTGAACAAAGTCAATAAATCTTTTACCTGAATAGTCTGAATTAAACATTGG
>JAFIDM010000007.1:19588425-19603250 GCA_023159025.1 Thereuonema tuberculata | reverse complement strand
TTTTTTTTTTTTTTTGGTTGTTAAAATTTTTGAAATCTCACCAAGGGGGAGGGGGGGTCCAAATTTTTTAAAAAACATCTCACATAATTAATGGACGGCCCCCAAGGCTCTCTCTCCGCTTTCTGTGCCTGCTTTTCGCTTTCGCGCCAAAAACATAAGTTTCACTTTTGATTATCCAATCCGATTGTTTCATTTTCATCACCTGATCTTCTTATTCCTACCAGTGTGTATTTTACTTTCTCACCACTTTCCCACGAGAAACAAAACCCAGATAAAATCACGTGATCACTAGATCGAAATCACAATTTCTTTTGCGAAGTTTTTCTGTCTTTTCGCTCATATTGGTTTCTAAATAAACTCAAACCAAAATAATATCTAACTATTAAAAATATCTAAATAATAAATCACAAGAGTTTACCAAAAACAAAAATTCAAATACCTAATTACAACAATACAATTATTAAAATTCAAAATATATTCCCTTAGAGAACAAGATTTTTCTGTTGTCATGTTGCCACTTCCACAACATGACAATACCTAACTTTAAAAAATACGTTATGTACATCAAACTTATTTTTTTCAAATTTTGTTGTTTTATTTTTGCCGTTGCCGCGGCGCCCCCCTTACCGCGGCGCCCAGGGCGATCGCCCCGGCCGCCCTGCCCACCCGACGGCCCTGGTAACAACCATTCCATTAACATGTCAAGGTAGTTGGAGCCTGTCACAGTGTTTTCTGCGAAGAAGAATGGGCCGTACACTGCGTTCACCGAAATGGCACAAAAACCATTTACTTTCGGAGAATTTTGCACTCTTCCACTGACATGAAAGGTGGCCTCATCATTGAAGATTATGGTGTCACTAAGTTCTCAACTTCACATCGCCTGACAGAATGCCTCATGATGATAGTGGTCATTCGTTGCACATCAAACGTTGCAGCCTCTGCAGGCGATATGGACGCATGTGTAGGTGTTTCAACAGCCCGTGCCATGCAGTCGTCTGCGGGATGCTCAGTTCTGCACTTCGTCTGCGCACTTTTTTATTAGGGCACGTGTATCGAATGCATTGCACATGCATCTCAGAGACTGTCGGTCGGCCACTCGACTTGCCCTTACAAATGCACCCTTTTGCTTAAATTGATCATACCATTTACGATTGGAGTTCATACCATTTATGAATGCCAGGTGGTCATTCTGAAATTTGGTGCAAAACCCATGCTGTACCACCATCACTGACCTGGTTGCTTGATATTCTAAAATACAGTATGCCTTTTCCTCACCTATCAATGCCAAGTTGTCAATAACACCATATGGCGAGCGGCAGCGGCAATCCTTTGTTATACGGCACAACAGCCACTGACCCACTGCTGTCACATTTGCCAGGATTGTACATACCGGGATTACAGTTTTCATATCACTATTATAGGTCATATTTCAGTTCTGAGATATATATAAAAAAAAAAAAACCCAACTTGAGCATGTGCTCTATCCAACTGTACCATTCGTCGCATCATAACTGGGTCATTCCACAGAAAACTTACCTTTTTACGTACAAGGCAATTATTTACTTAAGAAATATTCAAAGTTCTTCTTTCAGTGATTATAAACAGCAATACAAACGAAGGAAGATATGAACATTGGTATTCTTTGTTCTTTCATTTTATTTCTATTAAATTTTTAAACAATAGTGAAGATATGTATACCTCCGTTACGTGTCACAAGTGCTTCGTCAGAAGGGTGGTTAATTATTTCATGAATTTAAGGAAATATTGAATAAGTGAGTCACATTGTATTTCTTACATTAAAAGGTGAACTTCAGTTCGACATAAAAAAAATGAGAAAATGTTAGCTTGAACATATGTTTTTAGGTTTGAAAGTTTGTCACAGACTTTCCCTGTATCCTCCGTTCTGAAGATATTTTAACAAATTCCCATTAGATGGCATTGGTATTCACAAAGAGTGGATGAAGGAGGAAAAGACGCCACTTTGTTTTAGCTCTATCTTGTGTTTGGAGTAAAATAGTATGGTTTAACTATATTCTATCTAACAGTTTCTTCAGGATTCTCAAGACGGTTCTAATCTTTGTGTATCCTCCATTCTCAACTTAGACAAATAAATAACATTGAGAAAATACATAGAACTTGTTGAAGTTATTCTTAAATACGATTCAATTACATTTTAAAGGATGTTCACGAGCTAACCTCACAATAAGCATGACAAACTAGGGAAATTTTGCAGAAATGTATCTTCCGTATATGTATCCTCCGTTACATTAACATTGAAAGGAGGATATTAATTTCGTAACAGAGGGTACAAAATCATTTATTTAAATACTATGAGTCTCAATAATTGATTTAGTGTGTGTACTATATTGTTTATTATCATTATCTCAATAATTAATTTAAAATATTTATGATTTTGGAATATTTGTTTATTATTATCGGTAAATTTCTTTTCTGCTATTTTGCGATAAGTTAATGTTCTGTTTAACCACTCAGTTTCAGAATAAATTGAAATTTTACTTAAATTATGAGTTATGCTTTTAAAATTGGTAGATTTCATTACTGTATCTTATACTCTGTTACAGTTGTGTATCCTCGTCCATATCAAAATTTTATTTTATTCCTTATTTCATGAAAAAGGAAGAAACAATGTAACAATTCATTTTATAATTCATAGAAGCAATAATACTGCTTAGAAAATAAATTTCAGATTTGTTTGTGAATATTTTTTTTTTTCACATTTTTGCCTCTTAAAAGTTACGTTTTCTGTGGAATGACCGAACTACAATAACTACAGGAAATTTTTGAAATCGTTCAAATCATTTTTGCTCACTCTCTATTAAATTTCAATAAATGCAATGCTTTTTTATAATCCTAAGAGCACAGACAGTGTGAGAAAAAAAGAATAGAAAAGTTTAAAGAAAAAGAAAGACAAGCAACATGAGCACCTGCAGGATTTTTTCCAGGGAGGTATAAAGTATATTGACAATGTAACAAAAGCCTGTAAAAATTTTGCCTTATATTGTGAAATTATATAAAGCTAGCAAAAATATCCATGCCTCATGCAATTACAAAAAAAGAGTTGTCCTGATGAGGATGACAAAGAGATTGTAAAATACAGTAGCACCTCGATTATCCGACACACTTTTAACCGGACCCTCGTTTAAGGATCCTCGTCGGTTTCCTTAATTTTTTTTTTTTGGTAAAGAAACAATTTCTTCCCCTCCATCCCCCTTGTGCTCTCTCTTATGCGGAATTTTCGAGTTACCGACGGAGGTCCGGTCACGACAACGTCGGTTAATCGAGGTTCTACTGTATGTTCACTTTAAAACTTTCTAGTTGATAAAAATGTCACAGGGTAGTTACAAATTAATGTTATATTCCTATTTTGTAACTTAATAAGCCCACGTATCAAATTAATATCAAGATCAGAGAATATAAGACTTTCCACCCCTATCCTTTCAGACCTTCCCCAGTTGGTAAAAAAATCATGTGATGATTACAAAGTAATGTTATTCTTATTTTATAACCTAAAAACCCCGTAATGTACTCTTCAAGCAATTTTCCCTCCTCTTGATGCAATTATCGAAAATTTGTCGAATACATATGTTTTAGATTTTGACAAAGAACACTCATGCGAAATTTCTTGGTTATGGAGATATGCATACCTTCAAGAAAGTTAGCCCCCCACCCCTCCACCGTTTCCATCTTTTAGATCCAAATATATAAAATTTGTTAAATATGTATCTTTTCAAAGAAAATTGAAAAAAAAAAAAAAACCATTCATGTGAAATTTCAAGTTTCCAACTAAAGCGGTTTCAGAGATACGCATACTCTTCAAGAAAGTTTGTTTACACCCCTTAGTCCAGATCTGGATTTTCGTTGTTCTTAAATTAAGAGCATTTAAATAAAAAGAAAAAGTTAAAAGGATATTATTGAAGAGTAATTCTGCAAAGTTTGGTCCAGATTGATCAAAGGACCTAGAGTGTGCTGTATAGCGAACAAACAAACAAACTTCCTCCTTTATCTTCATCTTATATATATATATAAAGTAATTAGTTATAATAAAATATATCAGTTTTCTGTCTTTAGTCCTCTTGATAAAAAAAAATCCTATGATTTTCGTTTAAATTAAAAATTCCTTTGTGGCGCAAATGCTCCCCCCCCCCCAATCTTGTCAGTATGCGCAGATGCCCCTTGGCAAGAAACAGGTCGTTTGTCATACTCCCATTAAAATGGCAATAGTTAATTAGTCAGTTTAGCTCAGCAAGTTTCTGTGTTTTGTAAAATAGTAAGTGCAAAGGCTACTATGCATAAAAAGTAGTCATCCTGTGTTATTGGAGGTGAAGGTGGTTATTTGAGCTTACAGGGCTCATAAAAAGGCAGAGATATGGCATCACTGTTTCTTTGGCCATTTGCGCCTAGATTGAGATAAGCATAGCAAGACCTTCCTTCAGCCCTAGCAAAGAAATCCATCCCCATTTTAAAAAGGGTACAATGAACTCTAGGACCCATAAATTGAGAAATAATTCTGGAAAAATACTAATCTTTAGGGATCAAATAAGTTGACTTATCCAGCCCACAAATCACTGTATATGACTGTGCCACAGGCATTATATCATTTGTAATGAGCAAAACGAACAAGCTATGTACATAATTTTGATTTAAAGTTAAATTAACAACGCTTCTTAACTTATAGCCTGTAAGGTAATTTAAGTTGGATGTCCAGGTAATAGACACTGAGTTTCACGCCAATGCTGTAAAGAGAATTTAAATCATTGTTTTCAATTTCATACCACCGATCTCTTAATCATTGTATCAATAGTCATTGAAATGAAAATCTTTTGTTATACCAGTGATAACGTTTCAATCTTCAAGTCATCTTGAAGTAGATATTGTTACAATATCATTACCATTGCTGAAGATTTCGTATTTTATGAAAAAGGATAAAAGTAAATTGGATTGGATAAAGAACAATGGGCAGAAATGTATGGGAAGTTGCTCCACTCTTGTGTAGTGATAAAAAAGATCTCCTTAAATAGAACATATTTTACTATTACGACTCGTTGCAATTATTAATCCGTTCGGAGTTATATACGTCTAGATATGACTTTTCTAGTTGACATCGTAATTCTCGAATTTATTATGTAATTAACTTTTAATAATTATTATACGTAATTAATATTATAATTTATTTAAAGTAAATAATAATTATTTACATGATGTAATAAATGAAAATAATATTTACTGTTACTGAAAATAATTATTAAATGATAATTAAATAATAAATCCGGGATTAAATCATATCTAGAATTATATAACTCCAAATGGACTAATAATTTAGACAAGTTGAATAATAAAAAATGTTCTATTGATGGAGATCTTTCCTTACGTTTATATCTTATCATTATACAATGGTGGGGCAGATCTGCCCATTCTCCTTTAAGGCTTTCATATTTCTTTGTAAGATTTGATGATTCGATAAAGAGGGAATCAGTGGATAAGGGGGAAGAGTTTTCAAGCAAAAGTCAAATATTTTGTTAAGATGACCTGCTCCTAATTTGATCTGAATATGAACCTATGGACCAAAATTAAACATCAAGTTAGAACATTGCATTAAGAAATTAATTGAAAAAAAGCTATTGTACAAAAAACGTATTATAATGTAACTGTCATTGATAATCTGTTCTGTCATCCTCTACTTATTATTTCACTTTTTTGTTTTTGTTTTGTTTTTCTTTCAGACAAGATTCAACTAAACACTGCATTGAATGTAATAAATGCATTGCCCACTTTGATCATCATTGCATCTGGCTCAACACCTGCATTGGGGGACAGAACTACAGGTAAACTGAATGCCAATTTTAATTTTCAGTAGAAACATGATCTTACGTAATCTGGAAAAAAAAAACCCCAATGGTTTGATAGAATAATTTCATAGAATTGTTTCATAGTTGTAGGGATGTTGCATGCTCATGATTACAAATGGTCACTTGCTTCCCAGTGATGTTACTATTATTAAATTTGCAAATGAATTGATGTTTGAGTTTGAATAACAACACCAGTTCCTTGATGTAGAAAAACAGTAGAATTTCAGTAGCTGAGAACCTAATTGCTTTATTTTATTGATAGTAGTAGTACTATTAATTATTTCTTTTTATTTTTGAATTTTCATTTTTCAAAAACTGTTCATTTTGATGTTGGATATTGAATTTTGTTGCAATTTTGGATTTGTTTGAATGATACTATCGTAGATTCAGACTTACATTTTTTTTTAGAAAGAAGTTTGTGGGTACTATAGTTACTGAACTAAATTTAACATGAAATATAAATCTCAATCTATCTTTTCCCTCTCTCAGACAAATGTATCATCTACAGTTATTACACTAGCATTACATTATAAAATAACAAAATAATATAATTGTAAAAAAATATATATATAACTTCATGTATATTTTCTGTAATAATTAATATAAGAAAATACCCTCAGAACCTACATATAGATTCAATTAAGAATCTCATAGGACTGAAATTGTAAATTTATAATAAATGCACAGGTTATCATTATCTGAAGCATAAGACCATTGACATGGATACATGGAGGGCACTCTACATGGGGGCAAACCAGTCTTTGGAAAACCAACGACGACGATCATTTAACAATAGCTTACATACATTTATTTATTTATTGAATTTTTATTATTTCAGGGAATTTTATACGTACATATGCATCTGTTTTCTGATGATGATATGGATCTTAAGCAGTAATACCCTTGTCTTCATTATGTTCTTTGTAAATAAAAGTTGGCTTGGTCTCTACAGCAATGAAGGTTAGTTTCTATATTCTACTTTAGAAACAATATTTTTAAAATTATCTAAAATTCAGTTTAATTTTGTAAAGAAAGAAATTAATTTTGGAGTGTTTTATGAATGTTTGCTGATTATTAAATTGTTCAACTGTTATATACATGTTATATACACTGTCCGGCCACTTTATTAGGTGCATCTACTTAGTAGCGGGTTGGGCCTCCTTTAGCCCTCGAAACAGCCTGAATTCGTTGAGGGATGGATTCCACAAGATGCTGAAAACATTGTTGAGGTATTGTGTACCATGCAGACAAAGAGTGTGTCACGCATTTCCTGAAGATTTGATGGAGGTGAGGCTTGGAGCGAACAGTCCTTTCCAGCTCATCCCACAAATTTTCAATCGGGCTGAGATCCGGGGACTCAGCGGGCCACTGCAGCAAGGAAAAGTCATCGCCGTGTTCCTCAAACCATCCCATAGTGATGCGGGCTTTGTGCACCGGTGCATTATCCTGCTGGAAGTAGCCATCTGGATGAGGATAAACTGTTAAGATGTACGGTTGCACTTCGTCAGCTACGATGTTTAGGTACGCTCTAGTATCCTGACGTGCCTCCAGAGGTATCAATGGCCCCAACGTGTGCCAGGAAAACATCCCCCACACCATGACACTGCTCCCACTGCCCATATCATTTGTGCATACAGCAGGGGTGTACCTAATAAAATGATCAGACAGTGTATATATTACATTAAACTAAATATACAACTTTGAAAGTTAATCAATATTTAAGTATGACAATTATTTTGAATGCAGATTACTTATAACTTTTGTTGTCTTGAATTTGAAATGTGTACAAACAGTAATTCTTCCTAGATACAGTAACACTTGGTTTTGTCTACTGGCAACCTTTTCTCCTTTTCCAATTTACCCTGCTCTTCTTTCCTCTTTCCCTTGCTTTTGTTTTCATTTTCCTTCATGATTTACCTTTCACATGTTTAATTCTAGGTAATAATGACATCTGTATTTTTGTTTTTCCTTTCTTATAAATATCTTACACATTTATCTAACTGTTACATTGATAATTTTGAGCTTTTTCTTAACAGAGTTTATCATCTTTAACCTTTTCTTTAATTTTAAGACAGACTTAAACATTTACTTAAAAATTACATTTTTTAAAGCAAGACGTCCCTTCCTCCATTGTACAGTTTTTTCTTTCCAATCACAGGTAAACCTTCCCATGACAACAAAGACACAGGCATCACCAACACAACCCTCACACCTCCTTTCTCCTTCGACAACAGCACATCTGAAGTGTTTCTGCAGGAAAGTAAGTACATCATTTTTAAGTTGAATACTTTAACAAAATATTTTGATATTAAAAAAAAAATGATAAATCAGTTGGTGCATTGGATTTTTTTTTTTATTTTTTAATAAAAGTAACAAAAAATGAAAATAAAACAACAAAAAAAACCCATAACAAAGCTAACTAACAGGCATGGTGGATTTAGTATATTGTTTGGAACCTCTACTTGCTTCTATTTTTTGAATCTATGATAGATTATCCAAACCTCTATAAATGCCTACTTCCTCCGCCCACCAAATTACAGTATCTATTTTTAGTTCACTGGTCAGTATACTGAAATATTAATCATGACGCCTAATGCATTCATTTCTATTTACTTGTTTGTAGTGTAGCAGAAATGAGTCTTCCTTTTCTTTACAGTAGTAAAACTTTGCGTACAGTAATTTAATTGTAGGCAATTTACATTTATTTTGTATTGACTGGGTATTATCATGAATGAATGATTTCTTTGCTTTTTCTTCAAAGTCTTCTATATCCATAATTACTAATTTGTTTTCTTTGTCTGATTTGCAAATGATTCTAGAATCGTCTTCTTTTATTTTCTTTATCAATTTTTCTTCATTTAGTGAAATATTTCTTCTTTTTTAAAATTCTCATAAATCTGGAAGATTTCATCTTTATCTTCTTTTAATAGGTCTTTAATTTTTTCTTTAATTTTCTCTATTTCTGTTAAAACTTTAATTTTTTTGATAGCAGAGTTAACATTAAAATCCAGTCCTTTATTTAATGCTTTTATTTCATCTTTTTGAAGTCTGATTTTCCTTAAGTTCACTACGTAGTTAGATTTCTTATATAAATGAATGAATGATATTATTCCAAGCTATTTGAAACCATGGTCTCAATTAGTTTGGATAATCGATATTGTACTGTATGTACTGTGTGGCAAAAACAAGGCAAGGCTTCTTTATTTGCCTGAGTTTCAGAAATGATTCTTATTTTTAGTAGTGTTACTTTGAATTAAATTTAAGCTTGAAAGCTATTTATTTAATTGTTTTTAATATATTCAGTTAATACTGATTTTAATAAACATTACACTACAGATATCTTGAACTAGTGTCAACTAATGAGAAACCTTTTATTATTAATCATAACTCATTTATTTTTCATTTTTCAACTTTTTATATTTTCCTTCATATTTTTAAGTTTTATTTTAAATATTCTTTTATTCTAAATGCTGTTTTCATATCAGTTTATTTTGTAAATAACTATTCAAATATTTTTTTTTTAACAAATTGTGATACAAATGATTTAGTAACATTAATACCCTTTACAGTTAGACTTTACCAAGATCTACTTTAGACTAATATTAAACTATATTGATGAGTTATAATAGTGTTACTATATATTTTATAAATGTTTATATAAAATTTATGCGCTTGTTTAATTCATTTTTGAACAGCATGAATGCAGGCACATAAATCAGTTTTGTCTCGTTTGTAATGATTTTTCTTAATTTTTTTCAATGTCTTATCAACAATTAATATTGAAATGAATGTTAATAAAAGGAAATGAGCTTCTTTTGACAGAAATAAGTGTTTCATTATAATATTGATTCTAAGGCTTTTGTGAGGAAATGATTTTTTTTATTGAATTTCCTCAACTTAAGATGTTTGAATAAATTATTTCATAAATTTTGCATTGAATTTTATTTGATTGCCATCCAGAATTCACAAAAAGAAACATTCTTTATGAAATTTAAATTACAAATTCAAATCTTTAAATTTATTAATAACCAATCATTTAACAAATTATTTAAATGTTGTTCTTATTTTGCTCTTATTATATTTTATTTCCGAATTTTTATAAGATATCTGATCCCATTCTGTACAGGAGAGTTTACAGTTTTTGGTTATTACTAGGAACTTAACGATTCCTTGCTTTCTTCGTTTAATGTTTTGCACAATGAAGTAGGATTTGAGATACTCCGTACAGTTTCTCTGATTGAAAGGAGAGAAAATTTGAGAGCAAATTTGTTTTTATTTTGTTAAAAATTGGCTTACAGCCATTCTGGAGGGATTATTGATTTAAAAAAAATTGATTTTTTTGTTATCAGCTTTTTACTTTTTTCCATATTCAATAGTTATCCATAATATTTAATTAACATATTTGTCATAGGATTGCATAGACTGAAAAATAGTTTCTTTTGTTCTGCATTTTTCTGTGGCATTTAAACAATTTTTTAAAAGTTTTTACACTAGTTTTAAAAGTCTTATAGTTGATTGCTAGCTACGCTTATTATAGGTTATTACTTAGCTGATGTGTGATGTTATTTCAATTTTGTTCATGTTATTTTTTTTTTTATCTATCGTTATCAATTTTGGTTTCTGCTGTTTTGAACAACAGTTCTCTTGTGATGAAGGTGTTTAGGAATTTATTTTCCTCTGAAGATATTGAATAGATGTTTATTTTTAGCTTGGTTTTGATTGAGGAAGTGAATAGTGTTTTTGAAGAAATTGATTTGTAATTTGTTGAGCTACAAAAGTTAATCTATACTTTGTGTGCAGTGTGTGTGTGTGTGTGCTACTTGTTTTCTGAATACCTATTTTGTTATTGATTAACTCTCTGTTCCAAATGGGGATGTTTCTTTTGACCTTATTTTCAATTGTAATTTTACAGTTTAGGATTGTTAGTAAGAAGATTTGAATTGATCTAATATTTTTTTTTTGATGTTGAAAATAGATTATCAAATAATCTTTTAAAATTATGAATTACAATATTAAAAAATTGTTCATTGATATTGACTGTATAGTAACTTTGTTATATAAAAATGAAATTAGCTGGATTATTTTAAAAAGTTTTTATTTTAAATGCTGCTACATACATTCAATTATAAATGGAAGCAACATCCACAAGAAAATTTAATAGCTAACATAAACTAATCTGCAAAAATTTTCTTATGTTTTTTTCACTATTTTCAACTAAAATCATTTGTTTAACATGTTTTACAATCTTCATTGATTTGCAATGATGTAGATACTCACTTACCTAATGAGAATGAAGTTGACAATTTTATACAACAGTATATAAAATGAAATATTTTGAAGAATGAAATGCCTAAATTGAGTTTAATATTTTGAAAAAACTCAAGTTATGTAAAATTATATGTAAATATTAAAAATAAAATAAAAACAGCATTTCAAAAATAAAGGCATAATTCTGATTCATCAAAAAAAAAAAAAAATGCCTCAGAAAAATATGCATGGAGACAATACCTCAAAATTTGCATTGTCTACAAGACTCCCATTCATGCATCGACATTGTGTTGGTGGAAGGAACTTTGAGCACCTACTGTAAACCTGTAAATGTACACCTTACTGTCATATTGTAAACAGAGGGCTAATAAACATGTTGTTTCTGAACCTTAGTGCACCTTCTAGCACATTCGGGCATATTACAAATTAGAGTACTTATTACAAAATCATCCACTCTATTTATGGCAAAAAAAAGTTGAAAAGAAAAAGGTGGTGAACTGAACTAACATTACCGCTTTCACCAATCACCATCTAGTGAAATTTATATTTTGGTATCTTAATCAAAGGAAATTACATAGGCAAAAAAATTATCAGAAATCCTATTAATATTAGTAGAAAATAAGAAATTCAAGTATGTAAAAATAAAGAAATGATGTTTGTGTTAAAAATGGCACTAGAATTAATGATATACTCAATTGATGCTTTACTTTCTAATGTTACCTTCTTTTATCCTTAGGTAAACTCATTGTCTTCATACCAGTCCCTGATAATGTCTGGCTAGGAGTGATTGGTGGAAATCTTGGTGTCATTGTCTTAGCTACAGGATTACTGACTTATCTGGTTCAACTTCACACCACATTAAGTAATTTTATTTCTTGCCTAACAAAGATTATTTACATGTTTTATTTTTTTTATATGTATTAAGTAACTAAACACAATAACCAATGTTGTGCAAAGAATTTTTAAGAACCATATATTATTTGTTTTTCTAAAAGATTCATAGATTTAACAATTACTGGGGACTTCCAATTTATTTTTGTAAATCACTTTTTGTTTTGATTGACTTACTTCCATAAAAGCTACATGAAAATAACCTTGAGCAGCTGAAGTTAAAAATAATGTGGGAATGAAACTTTTTCTTGGTGTAAGGTACGACATATAAAGGGTAAGAGTATTTAATATACTAGTCAAATTCTTTAATTTATTTATTTATTTATTTATACAAATTGCCTGCTATGGCTCTAATGGGTCTGTCAAAAAGCAGAAGTTAAAATATTGAGATTATAATGAAGCAACAACCCTTTAAATAAAAAATATGTATTCCTTAAAATTTGATATGCTGCTTACTTATGCCCAAATTAACTTATGAGCATGATTACTGTGGTCTCTTTCTCCTCTTCCCCTATTGGTGCAAGTTCAGTCTCCACTACACAATGATTAGCTGAATATATACCTAATATACATGTTAATGCATATATTTGTGATTTTACATACAGGGTGTTTTTTAAAGGTACCGACATCAGTAACAGATTTATCAAAGACAAATCAGTAAAAATGTCCAATAAACCTAGGGTTGAAACTATAGACATATTTGGCGTGGGGACCCTAACCCCCACCCCCCAAATATATCGATTTGCTTAGAATAAGGCTCTATTTTCTTTATTTTTTTTTTGGTTGGATGGCCTGTTGAGGGGACCTTGCCCCCCCCACCCTTCAAAAACTTTTTTTGGCTGTTGGAAGTAGACTTGCTAAATTGGCCCCCACCTCTGCCAAAAATAAAATCCTATATATGCCCCTGGGCAGAAATGCGCAACGTTTTCTAAATATCGATGGTAAACCTAGGGACTATTTGAGGATGCAGAAGGTTGAGCAATATATTATATAATTGTGTTGTTTCAATATACAGCCAGCATCTATGCACATGGGGAATGATATAAGGGATAGTCATTGTTACGAGCTTTCAAAGTTTATTGTGAATATACTTGAAATGTGTTATTAAAAATGCAAAGAAAAAATTGCTTTCATTTGTATGTGCATAGTTGCAAAACTGCTATTAGAATGACACAGGCAACATGAGCTAACTGCAGCAGGCTTCAAGTTGCATGCTACAATATTGCTCAGGATTGCCTTGGTCTAAAGCCACTTTTTCCACTTCTGCATTCTTTATAGGATTAAAAAATAGAAACTACTCATTTAAAAGTTCATTTTACCATGAGTCTTAAAAGACTTTTGCCTCTTCAAATGTACAAACAGAAGTTCATTTACCATGAGTCTTAAAAGACTTTTGCCTCTTCAAATGTACAAACAGAAATATTTTTAAAAACTTTATATTTTTAATTTATATATATATTCATAACTTTATATTTTTTCTTTTATTTCTCTTTTTAAGTTTACAGAAATATGACCACTTATAGTATGATTAAAGCCAAGCGTGAAAAGGAAAAGATGAAATCCGTCTCTTCTGATGTGAAGCCTTCCCACAATTCTTCCAATTCCTTTGATCTTTGCATTAAAAAGGTAAAATAAACAGTTAACAATAACACTCGGAATTTTTCTGGTTTTCCCATATATTGTTTTGCTCTTGTACACTCAATGTTAAATTCTGTTACAATCATGAATGACACAGAGCCAAGAATGCCATAACCCCATCACCACCTGAAATTTAAAAATAAATTGGTCGATCTGGACTGACTTTGAATTTTAAAAAAAAAAAAAATTCAAAAAAATATTTGACCAGTCTCCCAAAAACTTTTGAAGATTTTTTCTTTTGTTGGATGGCAGGTCTTTTAACTTGGCTCATCTTGAAATTAAAGCATGTATAATAAATTATAGCCTATGGTTATAATTAAACATGCAGAATAATAATTAATAGTTGAAATGCAAGCAGAGACGTCTTTAGGTAGTAAGCAACTCGTGATTTACTTAAAAATTGCAAAGCTGTAAAAAAAAAAAAAAAAAAAAAAATCACATTAGTAGGTTTTTTTTTTTTGTTTTTTTTTAGGTGTTAAAGGACAACACATTTACTATCTGTTTCAGATTCTGCGTTAAGGAACTTGGGCAAGACATCTTAGCACTAATATTAATGTCTGTACATCAAGCGTTTATAATGCAGTCATTCGTTGCATCTGACTATCTTCAACAATTCTTAACGAGGGGAAAATCCTTACAGAGAAAGTGGCTTATAGCAAATTTGGGCTTTAATTGATGTTCTTGTAAATTAGTTCTTTTATAAGATTATTTTGTCAGTTCTTGTCATGAATGATGTACCATCTGATAAAAACAAGCTTTGACATTTATAGAAAGTTATAAATACACTTGTGGGTCTTGTTATTTTAATCCTAAAATTGAGAGACAAGTTGATTAGAAAAGGATATTTGTTTTTACTTTATCTTTAATTAAGACTAGTTTCCCTTGTTTGCTTCATAAATGTGGCTAGATAGTGAAAAAATAGATGTGGTTTTGTGTGGTTGTAGTAATCATACTTTGAAAGCAGTGTGTGTATTGAGAAATCAGTACATGCATTAATCAGTGGGTCATTCAGTTTTTAAATTTGGAATACTCATTATTTTAATTTTATTATAGAGTTCCCAAGTATCTCCTGTGGTAACCAGCCCTCCCTTGGAATGTGATTATTTAGAAAGAGTGGAAAGACCAGGGTAAATAGTGTTTTAATTAAGAAAAAAAAAAAAA
>JAFIDM010000007.1:19571477-19588325 GCA_023159025.1 Thereuonema tuberculata | reverse complement strand
CCTCTGGAATAGTTTCCGAGTCCAGGGTCTCCATTGCTTGAGGATGAACTGCAACGCAAATGCTCAGGGCTTGCACTGTATCGATCTGGAGAAGAATTGAGGTGAGAACTTTCTCTTGAAGTGGGTCTGCTTATTGTTCCCAGTCGGGAGCTTACCTGGAGGTGTGTTTCAGGATTCGCTGCTGGTAAATTGGAAACCCTTGTAATGTGGAGCATTTCTGAACCAATGTCATCAGTAGGTTCAGATTTATATTCGTGTACGGAATCGTCTTCTTTCATATTTTCCTGGAGTAGAGAGACCCTCGGATGTTTCTTTTTAAGGTTTTCTTCTGAAATGCCCTTTGCAAGATCGCTCTGCTTGGCTTTCATAGCATCTGTTCGAGATTCGTTGATGATGTTTTCGGTGATTGATAAGTCTGTGTTGGGTTTAGGCGTTTTCTTCAAATCGCTGTCTGAATAACCTGGAAATACAAAATGATTCCTTGATTAGGCAATGGAAACCAAAGACATTAATACTTTAAATCTCAGTTATTTGACAAGCTGGGTGAATGATGGATCAAATATGTATTTAGAACAAGCATTAATTGTGCCGTATTTGAAAAAACAATAGAATTAACAGTTAAACCTGGATATATGGATAACAATTTATTATTGTCAGTATATTAAATCATTCTGCAATAGTGTGCATTTTGATTCTTCTTGTGTAATTTAAAATAAAACGGATGTGATGTACATCAAAATGCCATCCACTGATATTCATTTTGTTGCTGTCAATCTCCTTAAAGTAAAACAACGAACAGATGTGTTTGCTGCTTAGTATTTCTTCCTTTTTGTCGTATTATAAATGGCCACTGCACTTACCTAGCCTGTCTTTCACACAAGTTACAACTTTTTATTTCCTGCTATTTTGACCTTATCCAAATGTTATTAGCAACCAAAACACTAGATGTATGTGTATGTCATTTTTCTCAGACACCTCTTTTAAATTTAACAGTTCAAAATTTCTCTTTCATTATTAATTACTTGTCTTGTTTATTGCAACTGTTGTAATCCTCTGCAATATTACTTATTTTTGACAAATATTTTCATACCATTTACTTTTTGGTGTACAGAATCTGCTTCCAAAGCTTATCAGTGAAACTTTAAATATTTTGTATATATGTATATATAACAAATTTACTCTTTTAAAAAATAGTTACACAGTGTAAACGTTCACCCAAACAAACACAAAAAATCACGTTTAATCACTGGCATTTTCTTAGGCAAGACGGGCCTCAACCAGGGGCCTAAGTGTTGCTAAGGTATTGACGTAAAATGTTCGCAGTGCCAATGATGGCTGTCTTTTGTAATTCAGCTGTTGTTATTGCTGGTGCTCCAAGTCTGGTGTAATAGTCCATAAATTTAAGTGATAGTGTTCCTAGTGTTTATTCGTAGTTTCTTATTTTCATATTTTTTTAATGAAATTACTGTGCGGTTTGAAAGGCAGAGCTACCAATTCGGGACGATTTTACTCCACAGAGGGGTGATAAGCTGAGATGGGTACTTTCCTAAGAAATTCTTTTGGATATTTTCACTTTTAAGAAAAAAATAATGGAGGAGCATTTTTGCAATAGTATTTATTCTTTCCATAATTCTTCCCGAAAAGCACAAATAGAATGCAGCTACTAGTAAACTAACACTATAAAAAGTAAACATCCCATCTTTGTTTCTCCTAACCCCTATTTTGAAGAAATCGAAGGAGACCTGACGCTTGCGTTGAAGGCTCTCGTAAACAAAACCAAACAGTACATGGTTTTTGTCCACATAAACAAGAGTAAGCAGAACAATTAACAGTAACCAACAAAATATGTTCATTTCCATTTGTGCTTGAGGACTTACTTCACCGATACAACTGTTAGGTTCATCTACAGAATGTGAAAAAGATTACATTGATGTAGTGTCGTTGCGTTTTTTTTTCTTTAAGCAGCTGTAGAAGGACTGACTGAAAATTTCTGTTAGATTTTTTTTTTTCAGGAGCCAATCAATTTACTTCCTCTTAATTAGAACATGCTTTCGTCCAATTAGACTGATGGATTAAAAAAACAGCAGGAACAGAACAAAGGAAAGGAG
Organism: Thereuonema tuberculata; assembly: GCA_023159025.1. NCBI lineage: Eukaryota > Metazoa > Arthropoda > Chilopoda > Scutigeromorpha > Scutigeridae > Thereuonema > Thereuonema tuberculata. The sequence continues at coordinate 19,586,217 of JAFIDM010000007.1, read as the reverse complement.
TGTATAAGTGAAAACACCTACTATTCTGTATACTTTTGAGGACGGGTAATTCTACGGATGGTAAGTTAGGGGAAGATGTTGCATTCTTTGGAGTAAGAGATCTTGTTTTATCTTCAAGTTCTTTTGAATTGCTGACACTTACATTAGACAAATTAGTCTTTTTCCTCCGTTTATCTAATGGTGGCCAGGCAAAACTAAAAAGAAAAAGAAGAATAAACAATGCAATACATGAAACTATTTGGTATCTAAAAGCAAAACACAAAACACAGACAGGATAACATAAAAGCATGGGTATTTTTTTTAATTTTTCAGACTAATTGGCTATTGTGTCAATTTTCAGAAATAAAACATTTTATTTTTTTTAATCTATTTTGCCTTCAATATTCTTTTTGTAATACCATACAACCTGCATTTGAAGCTTTCTAGTGCTTTATAATAGTGTACAATACAGCTAAATATCTTGAGGAACTTGAGAATGTTCATGCTAAGCTGAACGAAACCCGGTCGTTTCATTTTTATTGTAAATATCTTTAATTTTAAACAAATTTTTCAAGTTAACCAGGTGTGCCGGCTTCATCATTGTATAATTACATATTCAGCACACATAAAAAGTTTTTAATGAATTATACAGCTAAATACCTTTTTAATTAATATAAATAATGTTGTTTTCAAAATCCTTACACAGTCCAGAATAGCTTTCGAAAACTTTGGAAAAGCTACTCTGTTCTAAACGGTAAGTCTTCAAATTTTTTTTATTGAAAATGTTTAGGGATAATCCCATTGGTATATTTATTAAGCACTTGGAATTAATGAAACTTTTAAGCATTCACTTAGAGCTAACAGTGATTAATCGCTGTTTGTATGTAACACAAATGTTTTAATTTTAATACAACTGCATGATAAGGTGTGAAGAAGATTGGCCTGACAATTTGCAATAAGGAATTTTTCAGAATCTTATGTTTTAGGAAAGGTTATTTCCTCAGCTATATTATCTGATGCAGCGACTCTTAATAATTGATTCAGTTGAGAGTTGAAGGTTTTAAAGTGTGCAAAATTTATTAATTTGAAAAACTTTCAGGAAAACCAATGAAAGATATGAATAAATATATTAAGAATAAAGCATATTAAGACATGATGTTCAAAGTTGTCTTTGCAAGCTTATTTGTCAAATCTCTACAATTCTGCTTAGAATTGACTAAGCTTTTATAACTTGAATCACATTAATTTATATTAAGTTTAATTTAAAACTCTATTAAGTTGTAAGAAGTGATCTTCATGCTTGAAAGGAAAGCCCAGTCAGTTAAATTTTGTTTAAGTATGAATTTTGATCTTTTGTAGCTTAGGATTTGAATAGCGTTAATTTGAGTGTTAATTACATGTTTTGAAAGTGTAATTTATTCCGATTTTTGTAATTTAACAAAAGTCGTTAAACAGAATTTAAAACTGCCTTGTTTTAATTAAAATTTATTTTTTTATATATTTATTGATGTTTTTAGTGTGTTTACCTTACATTTTTTTAAATTAATAATTACATTTTTTAAGAAGCTTGGTTTTCTGTTGATAATAAACTTTTCGAATGAAACAGATGAATAACTGGGTTGTCAGTAATGTTTTATTGAAGTAGACATCGAAAGAAATGGAAATAAATGTTTCTGAAACAAATCAGGAATTGCGAATGCCGAAGTTGTAAACTTGGTACTGAAACTGTTTCAAAGTTGTCGTCTCGGATCTTAGCTATATAAAATTTGTCTCCAAATTTATCTGCAGGCATTTATAGAGTTTCAGTCTATGTTTCGAATATTTTAATTTATTGTACAACTGAAGTAGCTGGAAAATGATAAAATTGTAAAAGTACAATGTGAAAAAGAAAATTTGCTACTAAGAATGAATACATAACTTTTTACTGTATTGTGCAGCATTCTCAACTCAAATGTTACTGCAATCATTGAATGTCGCAACAGAGAACAAATGTTCCTTCATTCTCTATAATCTCTTAAAAGGAAGCAAATACGATCTTCCTAAGTTTATACTTAGGGTAGAGTACCCCAAGTATAAACTTTTGACTTACTGATACAATGAAATATATATCCCACTCTTAATTAAATACCCTACACTTGGATCCCTTCAGATTAACTATTTATAGGCGCTTTATTATAAATATATCCTCATTGCAAAGAAATATTGCTTTGTGTTCCGGTTATCCCCCCCCCCCCCCCCCAAAAAAAAAAAAAAAAAAAAAGATAAAATACCTGTATAACTGGATGCTGAAAAGGAAAACATTAAACAAAATTGAATCAAGAACAAAGAAGAAAATGTGTAGAAAATGAATTGTGCCTCTTTTTTTTTTTTTCTTAATTAAAACACTATTTACCCTGGTCTTTCCACTCTTTCTAAATAATCACATTCCAAGGGAGGGCTGGTTACCACAGGAGATACTTGGGAACTCTATAATAAAATTAAAATAATGAATATTCCAAATTTAAAAACTGAATGACCCACTGATTAATGCATGTACTGATTTCTCAATACACACACTGCTTTCAAAGTATGATTACTACAACCACACAAAACCACATCTATTTTTTCACTATCTAGCCACATTTATGAAGCAAACAAGGGAAACTAGTCTTAATTAAAGATAAAGTAAAAACATATATCCTTTTCTAATCAACTTGTCTCTCAATTTTAGGATTAAAATAACAAGTCCCACAAGTGTATTTATAACTTTCTATAAATGTCAAAGCTTGTTTTTATCAGATGGTACATCATTCATGACAAGAACTGAGAAAATAATCTTATAAAAGAACTAATTTACAAGAACATCAATTAAAACCCAAATTTGCTATAAGCCACTTTCTCTGTAATGATTTTCCCCTCGTTAAAGAGTTGTTCAAGATAGTCAGATGCAACGAGTGACTGCATTACACAACGCTCGATGTACAGACATTAATATTAGTGGTACGATGTCTTGCCCAAGTTCCTTAACGCAGAATTTGAAACAGATAGTAAATGTGTTGTCCTTAAACACTTAACTAAAAAAAAAAAAAAAGACTTATTTTTTTTTTTTTTTTTTATAGCTTTGCAACTTTTAAGTAAAGCATGAGTTGCTTAGTACTTAAAGACGTCTCTGCTTACATTTAAACTATTAATTATTGTTCTGCATATTTAATTATAACCATAGGCTATAATTATACATGCTTTAATTTCAAGATGAGGTCAGTTAAAAGACCTGCCATCCAACAAAAGAAAAATATCTTCCGAAGTCTTTGGGAGACTGATGAAATATTTCTTTTAATTTTTTGTTTGAATCCATAGTCAGTAAAGACCAACCCATTTATTTTTAAATTTCAGATGGGGATGGGGTTATGGCATTCTTGGCTCTGTGTCATTCATGATTGTAACAGAATTTAAAATTGACTGTAAAAGAGCAAAACAATAAATGGGAAAACCAGAAAAATTCCGAGTGTTATTGTTAACTGTATATTTTACCTTTTTAATGCAAAGATCAAAGGAATTGGAAGAATTGTGGGAAGGCTTCACATCAGAAGAGTCGGATTTCATCTTTTCCTTTTCACGCTTGGCTTTAATCATACTATAAGTGGTCATATTTCTGTAAACTTAAAAAGAGAAATAAAAGAAAAAAATATACAGTTATGAATATATATAAATTAAAAAAATAAAAGATTTATTTTAGTCAAAAGATTTTAAAAATATTTCTGTTTGTACTTTTGAAGAGGCAAAAGTCTTTTAGGACTCATGGTAAAATGAACTTTTAAGTGAGTAGTTTCTATTTTTTAATCTTTTAAAGACTGCAGAAGTGGAAAAGTGGCTTTAGACCAAGGCAATCCTGAGCAATATTGTAGCATGCAGCTTGAAACCTGCTACAGTTAGCTCAGGTTGCCTGCATGTTGCAACTATGCACATACAAATGAAAACAATTTTTTCTTTGCATTTTTAATAACACATTTCAAATATATTCACAATAAACTTTGAAAGCTTGAAAGAATACTATCCCTCTTTATCATTCCCCATGTGCATAGATGCTGGCTATATTTTGAAGCAACACAATTATATAACATATTATTCAACCTTCTGCATCATCAAATAGTTCTTAGGTTTACTATCGATATTTAGAAAACATTGCATTTCTGACCAGGGGTGTATATAGGATTTTATTTTTGGCAGAGGTGGGGGCCAATTTAGCAAGTCTACTTTCAACAGTCCCAAAAAGTTTTTGAGGGGTGGGGGGCAAGGTCCCCTCAACAGGCCATCCAATCAAAAGAAAAGAAAATAGAGCCTTATTCTATGCAATTCGATATATTTGTGTGTGTGTGTGTGTGGGGGGGGGGTTTAGGTACCCATGCCAAATAAGCCTATAATTTCAACCCTAGGTTTATTGAACATTTTTACCGATTTGTCTTTGAGGAATCTGTTACTGATGCTTGTCGGTACCTTTAAAAAACACCCTGTATATAAAATCACAATTACATGCATTAACATGTAAATTAGGTATATGTTCAGCTAATCTTTGTGTAGTGGAGACTGAATATGCACCACTAGCGGAAGAGGAGAAAGAGACCACTGTAATCGTGCTCACATGTTAAGTTGGGCCATAAGTAAGCAACATATCAAATTTTAAGGAAATCTATCAAGCTGTTCAACCATTTACAGACAAACAAACAGGCAAAGACAAAATAGACAAGCAAAGAAGAACAATGTTCAAATTGAATAGTAAGATTTTGCAAGCTTAGTAATGTTTTTACATATATTTTTTTTTTTTCATTTAAAGGGTTGTTGCTTCATTATAATCTCAATATTTACAACTGCTGCTACTCTTTACGACAGACCCATTAGAGCCACAGCAGACAATAAATTTACACCAAGAAAAAATTTCATTCCCACATTATTTTTAACTTCTGGCTGCTCAGTGTTGTTATCATTAGAAAACAGAAGTTGAATAATGAGCTTTTATGGAAGTAAGTCAATCAAAACAAAAAGTGATTTACAAAAATAAATTGGAAGTCCCCAGTAATTGTTAAAATTCACGAATCTTTTAGAAAAACAATAATATATGGTTCTTAAAAATTCTTGCACAACATTTGTTGTGTGTGTTTAGTTACTTAATACATATAAAAAAATGAAACAAATGTAAATAATCTTTGTTAGGCAAGAAATAAAATTACTTAATGTGGTGTGAAGTTGAACCAGATAAGTCAGTAATCCTGTAGCTAAGACGATGACACCAAGATTTCCACCAATCACTCCTAGCCAGACATTATCAGGGACTGGTATGAAGACAATGAGTTTACCTAAAGATAAAAGAAGGTAACATTAGAAAGTAAAGCATCAATTGAGAATATCATTAATTCTAGTGCCATTTTTAAAACAAACATAATTTATTTATTTTTACATACTTGAATTTCTTATTTTCTACTAATATTAATAGGATTTCTGATAATTTTTTTGCCTATGTAATTTCCTTTGATTAATATACCAAAATATAAATTTCACTAGATGGTGATTGGTGAAAGCGATAATGTTAGTTCAGTCCACCACCTTTTTCTTTTCAACTTTTTTTTGCCATAAATAGATTGGATAATTACGTAATAAGTACTCTAATTTGTAATATGCCCGAATGCGCTAGAAGGTGCACTAAGGTTCAGAAATAAAAGACAACATGTTTATTAGCCCTCTGTTTACAATATGACAGTAAGGTGTACACTTACAGGTTTACAGTAGGTGCTCAAAGTTCCTTTCACCAACACAATGTCGATGCATTAATGGGGGGTCTCATAGACAATGCCTTTGAGGTATTGTCTCCATGCATATTTTCCTGAGGCATTTTTTTTTTTTTTGATAAATCAGAATTATGCCTTTATTTTTGAAATGCTGTTTTTATTTTATTCTTAATATTTACATATAATTTTATATAACATAAGTTTTTTCATAATATTAAACTCAATTTAGGCATTTCATTCTTCAAAATATTTCATTTTATATACTTGTTGTATAAAATTGTCAACTTCATTCTCATTAGGTAAGTGACTAATCTACATCATTGCAAATCAATGAAGATTGTAAAACACGTTAAACAAATGATTTTTAGTTGAAAAAAGTGAAAAAAAAAATAGAATAAGAAAATTTTTGCAGATTAGTTTATATTAGCTATTAAATTTTCTTGTGGATGTTGCTTCCATTTATAATTGAATGTATGCAGCAGCATTTAAAATAAAAAGCTTTTTAAAATAATCCAGCTAATTTCATTTTTATATAACAAAGTTACTATACAGTCAATATCAATGAACAGTTTTCTAATATTGTAATTCATAATTTTAAAAGATTATTTGATAATCTATTTTCAACATCAAAAAAAATATTAGATCAATTCAAATCTTCTTACTAACAATCCTAAACTGTAAAATTACAGTTGAAAATAAGGTCAAAAGAAACATCCCCATTTGGAACAGAGAGTTAATCAATAACAAAATAGGTATTCAGAAAACAAGTAGCATACACACACACTGCACACAAAATATAGATTAACTCTTGTAGCTCAACAAATTACAAATCAATTTCTTCAAAACGCTATTCACTTCCTCAATCAAAACCAAGCTAAAAATAAACATCTATTGAATATCTTCAGAGGAAAATAAATTCCTAAACACCTTCATCACAAGAGAACTGTTGTTCAGAACAGCAGAAACCAAAATTGATAACGACAGATAAAAAAAATAAATTACATGAACAAAATTGAAATAACATCACACATCAGCTAAGTAATAACCTATAATAAGCGTAGCTAGCAATCAACTATAAAACGTTAAAACTAGTGTAAAAGCTTTTAAAAAATTGCTTAAATGCCACAGAAAAATGCAGAACAAAAGAAACTATTCTTTGAGTCAATGAAATCCTATGACAAATATATTAATTAAATAGTATGGATAACTATTGAATATGGAAAAAACAGCTGATAACAAAAAATCGATAATTTTTCTTTAAATCAATAATTCCTCCAGAATGGCTGTAAGCCAATTTTTAACAAAATAAAAACAAATTTGCTCTCAAATTTTCTCTCCTTTCAATCAGAGAAACTGTAAGGCGTAACTCAAATCCTACTTCATTGTGCAAAACATTAAACGAAGAAAGCAAGGAATTGTTAAGTTAATAACCAAAAACTGTAAACTCTCCTATACAGAATAGGAACACCTTCAGAAATATTATTAAAATTCAGAAATAAAATATAATAACAGCAAAATAAGAACAACATTTAAACGAGTTAAATGATTGCTTATTAATAAATTTAAAGATTTGAATTTGTAATTTAAATTTCATAAAAAATGTTTCTTTTTATGAATTCTGGATGGCAATCACAAAAAAATTATGAAATTATTTATTAAAACATCTTGAGATGAGGAAAGTCGATAAAAAAAAATCATTTCCTCACAAAAACCTTAGAGTCAATATTATAATGAAATACTTATTTCTGTCAAAAGCAAGCTCATTTCCTTTTATAATAACATTCGTTTTAATATTAATTGTAGATAAGTGACATCCCCGTGGCCTCCTTAACTCCATCCATCCATCTAGTTCTCTGTCTTCCTCTCCTTCTGCTTTCTTCAACTTTTCCAAGCATTATTGTCTTCTCCATTGATCCATCAGCTCTCATAACATGTCCAAAATATGTCAGCTTCTGTTTAAGCATTAGTGCCTCTAGACTGCATTCAGGCTTCACCTCCAAGATAGATCGGTTGGTCCTGTTTGCAGTCCAGGGGACCTTTAGCAATCTCCTCGTTATTAAAAACAATTAAATAAATAGCTTTCAAGCTTAAATTTAATTCAAAGTAACACTACTAAAAATAAGAATCCTTTCTCAAACTCAGGCAAATAAAGAAGCCTTGCCTTGTTTTTGCCACACAGTACATACAGTACAATATCGATTACCCAAACTAATTGAGACCGTAGTTTCAAATAGCTTGGAATAATATCATTCATTCATTTATATAAGAAATCTAACTACGTAGTGAACTTAAGCAAAATAATAGGATTAAATAAAGGACTGGATTTTAATGTTAACTCTGCTATCAAAAAGATTAAAGTTTTAACAGAAATAGAGAAAATTAAAGACCTTAAGAAGACAAAGATGAAATCTTCAAGATTTACGAGAATTTTAAAAAAGAAGATACAATAAAAAGAAATATTTCACTAAATGAAGAAAAATTGATAAAGAAAATAAAAGAAGACGATTCTAGAATCGTTTGCAAATCAGACAAAGAAAACAAATTAGTAATTATGGATATAGAAGACTTTGAAGAAAAACAAATAAATAATTCATTCATGATAATACCCAGTCAATACAAAATAAATGTAAATTGCCTACAATTAAATTCCTGTAAAGAAAATGAAGACTCATTTCTGCTACACCACAAACAAGTAAATAGAAATGAATGCATTAGGCGTCATGTTTAATATTTCAGTATAATGACCAGTGAACTAAAAATAGATACTGTAATTTGGTGGGCGGAGGGAGTAGGCAATAGTTGTTTGGATAATCTATCATACATTCAAAAAGTAGAAGCAAGTAGAGGTTCCAAGCAATATACTAAATCCACCATGCCTGTTAGTTAGCTTTCATATGGATTTTTGTTTGTTTTATTTTCATTTTTTGTTACTTTTATTAAAAAAGAAAAGAAATTACATTGCACCAACTGATTTATCATTTTTTTTTTATATCAAAATATTTTATTAAAGTATTCAACTTAAAAATGATGTACTTACTTTCCTGCAGAAGCACTTCAGATGTGCTGTTGTCGAAGGAGAAAGGAGGTGTAAAGGTTGTGTTGGTGATGCCTGTGTCTTTGTTGTCATGGGAAGGTTTACCTGTGATTGGAAAGAAAAACAACTGTACAATGGAGGAAGGGACGTCTTGCTTTAAAAAAAGGTAATAATTTTTAATTTTAAGACAGACTTAAACATTTACTTAAAGAAAAGGTTAAAGACGATAAACTCTATTAAGAAAAAGTTCAAAATTATCAATGTAACAGATAAATGTGTAAGATATTTATAAGAAAGGAAAAACAAAATACAGATGTCATTATTACCTAGAATTAAACATGTGAAAGGTAAATCATGAAGGAAAATGAAAACAAAGGCAAGGGAGAGAGGAAAGAAGAGCAGGGTAAATTGATAACGAAAAGGAGAAAAGGTTGCTAGTAGACAAAACCAAGTGTTACTGTATCTAGGAAGAAGTACTGTTTGTACACATTTCAAATTCAAGACAACAAAAATTATAAGTAATCTGCATTCAAAATAATTGTCATACTTAAATATTGATTAACTTTCAAAGTTGTATATTAAGTTTAATGTAATATATGCACTGTCCGACCACTTTATTAGGTACACCCCTGCTTTGTGGTACGCACAAATGGTATTGGCAGTGGGGGCAGTGTCATGCTGTGGAGGATGTTTTCCTGACACACGTTGGGGCCATTGATACCTCTGGAGGCACGTCAGGATGCTAGAGCATACCTAAACATCGTAGCTGATCAAGTGCAACCGTACATATTAACAGTTTATCCTCATGCAGATGGCTACTTCCAGCAGGATAACGTGCCGGTGCACAAACCCCGCATCACTATGGGATGGTTTGAGGAACATGACGACTTTTCCTTGCTGCAGTGGGCCCGCTCAGACCCCCGATCTCAGCCCGATTGAAAATTTGTGGGATGAGCTGGAACGGACTGTTCGCTCCACGCCTACAACTCCATCAAATCTTCAGGAACTGCGGGACACACTCATGTCTGCAGGGTACACAATACCTCAACAACGGTTTCAGCATCTTGTGGAATCCATGCCTCAACGAATTCAGACTGTATTGAGGGCTAAAGGAGGCCCAACACGCTACTAAGTAGACGTACCTAATAAAGTGGCTGGACAGTGTATATAACATGTATATAACAGTTGAACAATTAAAATAATCAAACATTCATAAAACACTCCAAAATTAATTTCTTTCTTTACAAAATTAAACTGAATTTTAGATAATTTTAAAAATATTGTTTCTAAAGTAGAATATAGAAACTAACCTTCATTGCTGTAGAGACCAAGCCAACTTTTATTTACAAAGAACATAATGAAGACAAGGGTATTACTGCTTAAGATCCATATCATCATCAGAAAACAGATGCATATGTACGTATAAAATTCCCTGAAATAATAAAAGTTCAATAAATAAATAAATAAATAAATGTAAGCTATTATTAAACGATTGTCATCGTTGGTGCACCAGTCCGAAGACTGGTTTCCCCCATGTAGAGTGCCCTCCATGTATCCATGTCAATGGTCTTATGGTTCAGATATTGATAACCTGTGCATTTATTATAAATTTACAATTTCAGTCCTATGAGATTCTTAATTGAATCTATATGTAGGTTCTGAGGGTATTTTTATATATTAATTATTACAGAAAATATACATGAAGTTACATTTTTTTTTTACAATTATATTATTTTGTTATTTTATAATGTAATGCTAGTGTAATAACTGTAGATGATACATTTGTCTGAGAGAGAGAAAAGATAGATTGAGATTTATATTTCATGTTAAATTTAGTTCAGTAACTATAGTACCCACAAACTTCTTTCTAAAAAAAAATGTAAGCCTGAATCTACGATAGTATCATTCAAACAAATCCAAAATTGCAACAAAATTCATTATCCAACATCAAAATAACAGTAACTTCTAACATTTTGAAAAATGAAAATTCAAAAATAAAAAGAAATAATTAATATTACTACTACTAACAATAAAATAAAGCAATTAGGTTCTCAGCTACTGAAATTCTACTACTTTTCTACATCAAGGAACTGGTGCTGTTATTCAAACTCAAACATCAATTCATTTGCAAATTTAATAATAGTAACATCACTGGGAAGTAAATGACCATTTGTAATCATGAACACACAACATCACTACAACGATGAAGCAATTCTATGAAATTATTCTATCAAACAATTGTTAGTTTTTTTTGTTTTTGTTTGTTTGTTTTTTTTTTTTTTTTCAGATTATGTAAGATCATGTTTCTATTGAAAATTGAAATTGGTATTCAGTTTACCTGTAGTTCTGTCCCCCAATGCAGGTGTTGAGCCAGATGCAATGATGATCAAAGTGGGCAATGCATTTATTACATTCAATGCAGTGTTTAGTTGAATCTTGTCTGAAAGAAAAACAAAACAAAAAAAAAAAGTGAAATAATAAGTAGAGGATGACAGAACAGATTATCAATGACAGTTACATTATAATACGTTTTTTGTACAATAGCTTTTTTCAATTAATTTCTTAATGTAATGTTCTAACTTGATGTTTAATTTTAGTCCATAGGTTCATATTCAGATCAAATTAGGAGCAGGTCATCTTAACAAAATATCTGACTTTTGCTTGAAAACTCTTCCCCCTATCCACTGATTCCCTCTTTATCGAATCATCAAATCTTACAAAGAAATATGAAAGCTTTAAAGGAGAATGGGCAGATCTGCCCCACCATTGTATAGCAATAAGACATATACGTAAGGAACAATCTCCATCAATAGAACATTTTATATCATTACGACTTGTCTAAATTATTAGTCCATTTGGAGTTATATAATTCTAGATATGATTTATCTAGTTAACATCTTAATTCCCGGATTTATTATTTAATTATCATTTAATAATTATTTTCAGTAATAGTAAATATTATTTTCATTTATTACTTGTAAATAATTATTAATTACGTATAATAATTATTAAAAGTTAGTTACATAATAAATTCGAGAATTACGATGTCAACTAGATAAGTCATATCTAGACGTATATAACTCTGAAAGGACTAATAATTGTGACGAGTTGTAATGATAAAATATGTTCTATTTAAGGAGATCTTTCTGTAGGCATATATCTTATCACTACACAGGAGTGGGGCAACTTCCCATACATTTCTGCCCATTGTCCTTTATCCAATCCAATTTACTTTTATCCTTTTTCATAAAACACGAAATCTTCAGCAATGGTAATGATATTGTAACAGTATCTACTTCAAGATGACTTGAAGTTTGAAACGTTATCACTGGCAGTGGCGTAGCAAGGCGGGGGGGGAGCACCCCTGACCCCCGCCTGAGAGGAGCCCCACGACAAGACGAATTCATATTTAAAATTTATCATTAGTCCTATCCATATAATTTTTTTCCAGCCTAGGGGGCCCCACCAGCCAGTCTAGGTGCCCCATCCACCCAAGTATCCCGACCAGCCCCTTTACAAGGTTTTTTTGGTTGTGGAATAATGGAACTCCTGCCCCAGGCCTCAAAAGGCGTTGCTACGCCACTGATCACTGGTACAACAAAAGATTTTCATTTCAATGACTATTGATACAATGATTAAGAGATCAGTGGTATGAAATTGAAAACAATGATTTAAATTCTCTTTACAGCAGTGGTGTGAAACTCAGTGTTGATTACCTGGACATCCAACGTAAATTTCCTCACAGGCTGTAAGTTGAGAAGCGTTGTTAATTTAACTTTAAATCAAAATTATGCACATAGCTTGTTCATTTTGCTCATTACAATGATATAATGCCTGTGGCACAGTCATATGCATTGATTTCTGGGCTGGATAAAGTCAAATTTGAGCCTAAAGATTAGTATTTTTCCAGGATTATTTCTCCATTTTTGGGTCCTAGAGTTCATTGTACCCTCTTTAAAATGGGGATGGATTTCTTTGCTAGGGGCTGAAGGATGTTGAACATTAGTCTTGCTATGTTGATCTCAATCTAGCTGGAAATGGTCAAAGAAACAGTGGTGCCATATCTCTGCCATTTTATGAGCCCCGTAAGCTCAAATAACCACCTTCACCTCCAATAATACAGGATGAGTACTTTTTATGCATAGTAGCCTTTGCGCTTACTATTTTACAAAACCCAGAAACTTGCTGAGCTAAACTGACTAATTAACTAACTGCCATTTTAATGGGAGTATGAAAAACGACCTGTTTCTTGCCAAAGGGCATATGCGCATACTGGCAAGATTGGGGCGGGGGGGGGGAGCATTTGCCCCACCAAGAAATTTTTAATTTAAATGAAAGTCATTGAATTTTTTTTTCTCAAGAGGACTAAAAGACAGAAAGCTGATATATTTTGTTATAACTAATTACTGTAATTTATCACCATCTTATATAAGGAGGAAGTTTGTTTGTTTATTCACTAAACAGTACATTCTAGGCCCTTTGATCAATCTGGACCAAACTTGGTAAAATTACTCTTCAATAATATTCTTCTTAACTTTTTCTTTTTAATTAAATGTTCTTAATTTAAGAACAACGAAAACCCAGATCTGGACTAAGGGGTGTAAACAAACTTTCTGGAAGAGTACGCATATCTCTGAAATCGCTTTAGTTGGAAACATGAAATTTCACATGAATGTTTTTTTTTTTTTCAATTTTCTTTGAAAAAATACATATTCAACAAATTTTATATACACTCATTAACAAAAAAACGACGACCTAGAAGGAGCTGTCCGACGGAGACAAAATTGGTGGAGAGGAAGATTATGTATAGAATAGAAAATGATTAAAACTTCAGACAAATTGAATGATTTATTTCAGAGTTACAGAGTTACAAAGTAACGAGCTCAATAAGGTGTTGACCCACCTCTACCCTGAATGCAAGCTGTCACACGACGTGGCATAGAGTGATAAAGCTCCCTAATGGTCTCCTGCGGTATTTCTTGCCAAATTTGCTCCAATTGTCGGGCTAGGTCATCCACATTCCCTGGTGGATGCAGTCACCTTCCCATCATATCCCAGACATGCTCGATTGGAGAGAGATCTGGGGATGGCCAAGGAAGTTTTTCACAAGCTGCAAGACAGGTCATAGCAACACGTGCCGTATGTGGTCTGGCATTATCTTGCTGAAACATAAGGCCAGGGTACTGCAAAAGGAAGGGTAGCAAACAGGTCTCAGAATGTCGTCGACGTACCGCTGTGATGTAAGTGTGCCGCTAATGACGACCAAAGGGGTCCGGCTATCAAGGGAAATGGCACCACAGACCATAACTCCTGGTTGAGGGCCTGTGTGGCGTGCAATAGTGAAAGCAGGATTGGCATGCTACCTTGGGCATCTCCAGACACGTCTGCGACGATCGTCAGGACACAGTTAGAAGCGGGATTCGTCGCTAAACACTATACGTCCCCAGTCAGCATAATTCCAACCGGATCGAGCCAAGCACCACTGCAATCTGGCCCTATGGTGTGCAGAAGTGAGTGACAGGTGGCGTAGTGGTCAGTACGAGCATAGATGTCACTCTCTCAGCCGTCTGTGAATGGTCATGGTGGACACTCGTGTGCAGGTCGCACGTCTGATGGTTGATAACGATGATTCAGGCACTGTGACAGCTGATCTGACAATCACTCTATCCTCCCGCTAGGTCGACCGCTACCTTCATGACGCTGAAATCTGCCATTGTCCACCCATTCCTGCCAGCATCTTCTAATTGCCGCATCACTTCGACCCATATGACGAGCGATTCTCCGATTTGCCCAACCTGCGTCTTTCAATCCAATGATACGACCTCTTTCAAACTCTGACAGTTTCTCGTAATGAGCTCGAATCCTGCGGCGAGGCATTTTTTCAGTCATTGAAAGGTATCCTAACTCGCAATGCAACAGAAATTTTGACCATCAGATTGAGAATCGCTTCTTATATACACCTGCTGAT
>JAFIDM010000007.1:19535385-19571377 GCA_023159025.1 Thereuonema tuberculata | reverse complement strand
ATTGCAAATGATTGATTGAAATCTTTGTTTTGCGAAACTCGAATAGGATACAATATATTTATTGTATTTTAGGTTATTGTTTTTATTGTCCATTTTAAATTCTTACATTTATTTACATTATAAACTAATTATATAGTAACAATATTTTTTATTTTTAAATAAGTTCTCATTCAATATATTTATCTGATAAATCACAAGTTTCACGGAAAGTTTTTGAAATGGAGGTTATTTTATACAATGTTTTTATCTCTCTTTACATATAAAAGTCCTCGCTGACTCATATCTAATTCTTCTATTTCCCATAAAGCCCAGAAACTGAAATTTGGCAGAATTCTTCTTTAGGTTACAAGAAAGAATTTTACTTTTTGGAAAAAGTATGCAATCGGGATTCTGATTAACCACGCCTAAGGGATTGAAAAGAGGTGAAATCAATAAATTAGCGCCACATTTGCGCCTGGTGGTGAAAATTGAAACTAAAATATTTTTATGCATAATTCTTCTGCATCCTCTCCTTAGTGAATACGAAGTTTGACAAGAGTGTTCTTTGTCAAAATCGAAACGATACGTATTTGAGAAATTCTCGATATTCGGATCCTAAAGGGGGAGCTGAACTTTCTGACGGGCTCTATTTATATGTATTTCCGAAACCGCTTGAGTAGAAAACAAGAAATTTTACATGAGTGTTCTTTGTCAAAATCTAAAACATACGTATTCGACAAATTTTCGATATTCGCATCAAGCGGAGGGAGAATTGCTTGAAGAGTACTTTACAGGGTTTTTAGTTATAAAATTACTTTGTAATCATCACGATTTTTTACCAACTGGGGAAGGTTTGAAAGGATAGGGGTGGAAAGTCTTATATTCTCTGATCTTGATATTAATTTGATACCTGGGCTTATTAAGTTACAAAATAGGAATATAACATTAATTTGTAACTACCATGTGACTTTTTTATCAACTAGAAAGTTTTAAAGTGAACACAATTACAATCTCTTTGTCATCCACATCAGGACAACTCTTTTTTTGTAATTGCACAAGGCATGGATATGTTTGCTAGCTTTGATAATTTCACAATATAAGGCAAAATTTTTACAGGCTTTTGTTACACTGTCAATATACTTTATACCTCCCTGAAAAAAATCCTGTAGGTGCTCATGTTGCTTGTCTTTCTTTTTCTTTAAACTTTTCTATTCTTTTTTCCTCACACTGTCTGTGCTCTTAGGATTGTAAAAAAGCATTGCATTTATTGAAATTTAATAGAGAGTGAGCAAAAATGATTTGAACGATTCAAAAATTTCCTGTAACATCGCTGTTGTAGTTATATGCGACGAATGGTACAGTTGGATAGAGCACATGCTCAAGTTGTTTTTTTTTTTTTTATATATATATCTCAGAACTGAAATATGACCTATATTAGTGATATGAAAATTAATCCCGGTATGCACAATCCTGGTAAACGTGACAGCAGTGGGTCATTGGCTGTTGTGCCATGTAAGAAACGATTGCCGCTGCCGCTCGCCATATGGTGTTGTTGACAACCTGGCATTGATAGGTGAGGAAAAGGCATACTGTATTTTAGAATATCACACAACCAGGTCAGTGATGGGTTTCGCACCAAATTTCAGAATGACCCAGCTGGCATTCATAAATGGTACGAACTCCTATCGTAAATGGTATGATCAATTTAAGCGAAAGGGTGCATTTGTAAGGGCAAGTTGAGTGGCCGACCGACAGTCTCTGAGAAGCATGTGCAACGCATTCGAAACACGTGCCCTAATAAATCAGTGCGCAGACGAAGTGCAGAACTGAGCATCCCGCAGACGACTGCATGGCACGTGCTGTTGAAACACCTACACATGCGTCCATATCGCCTGCAGAGGCTGCAACATTTGACACCGAATGACCACTATCATCGCGAGGCATTCTGTCAGGTGATGTGAAGTTGAGAACTTAGTGACCACCATAATCTTCAGTAACGAGGCCACCTTTCATGTCAGTGGAAGAGTGCGGGATTCTCCGAAAGTAAATGTTTTTTGTGCCATTTCGGTGAACGCAGTTTACGGCCCATTCTTCTTCGCAGAAAACACTGACAGGCTCCAACTATCTTCACATGTTAATGGAATGGTTGTTATCACAGTTGGAAAACGACACGGATGACTTCAATCTGCAGCAAGGCGGGGCACCACCCCATTTCCACTCAGCCGTACACGACCATCTGAAGAAATGGTTGCCACAATTGTGGTTAGGAAGTGCAGCTGCAAATGATCAACAGCTGTTGATGTGGCCTCCCCGTTCTCCAGATCTCACTCCCTGTGACTATTTCTTATGGGAGCATGTTAAAGACGTTTGTACCGCCCTCAACGATGTGAAAATGCACATTTCCACTGCAATTATAACAATAGACGGATTAATGCTATGTTGCGTTTGGGAAGACTTTCAGAACCTTTTGGACATTTGTCATGTTAACAATGGTGGCCATATCGAACATTTTAAGATATGCAAACAAAAAAAAAAAAACTTGAACATGTGCTCTATGCAATTGTACCATTCGTAGCATCATAACTACAATAGCCATCTTACAGGAAATTTTTGAAATCGTTCAAGTCATTTTTGCTCATCTTGCATGTAATTGGTGAAATATAGAAATTAATTGGACTCATTATAAATTTTAAAAAAATAATAAATCTGGATATATTTTGAGATCTGTTCTACTCATTTTTCAGCATTAATTTTATGGTCTCTACCATTAATTTTTTAAAATCTCATTTCAAACAGTTGTCGAAGCTGATATGGGCAGTAATTTTGACAACCCTGTATAAAATAATATTTAATCAAAAGTTGTGTTATACATGGAATATTAGAAATGTAAATAAAATGTTGAATTTGGGGTGTATTTGCAGTAATGCTGTAGCACAGTAAAGACCAAAATAAAATGACAAGTATATCCTTCAGAAACTACATTGTTCTGTGTGCACGTTATAGTTTTATAGATGAAGTTCACATTATTCAGTAATGAAGGTGTGTAAAAAGGGTCAGGGTGTAAAGCAAAAAATAACTAAAAGATTGACTGTTGAAAACACGATGTAGACAATGACCCCCCTCAATGACTAAAAACAAGAAAATAAAAAACAAAGAACTGATTAGCTCTGGCTGAGGAGAGTCCAACAAGCTCGAAACGGCCTTCCCAGAGTATCATCGCGACTCAAAAAGGCATTCTTATTTGATTGACTGTTGAGTTTCCAAAAAAAAGATTAAAAAAAAATTACAACTTCCCAAAGATAATTTCAAGATTTTTGGGATTTTTCTCCCGCAGACACCATTTGATCACTTGATTCAGCATTTGCTAAGGGGTTCACAGGAAAAATTCTGCAGCTCTTTTTAATTTTTTTTTTTGGTTAGATATGATTTATGGGCTTTTTTTTAAATAATAGGATGGTTGGCAACATAATTACAGTATCGGAAGGGGTTTGTGAAAGATTAGAGCCACTGGTTTAATTCATAAAAAAAAAAAATACTTCAAGATAGTAATACATTTCTCTCTCTCTCTCTCTCTCTCTAATAAAGGCAACTTGGGTGTTAGGTCATAATATCGCCCCAGTAAAACAAAAACAAAAAATAAAAATAGGATCTCTTTAAAAATAGACTAAGGAATCTGAAAGAAAAAGAAATACTTTACATGTGTGGATGTAGCAATCAATTTAACATATTTTGAAACAGAAAAACTAAACAAACATAAAAGATTAACAACTACGAAAAGAGACACACAATAAAGAATTCCATGCTAATTATAGAGATTGACAAGGACATCTCAACTGAGGTCCTTGGAACAAAGTTATGATCGAATTAAGGCTTTTCTACAAATATGGGATAACAAATGATGATGGAGCAAAAGAATTACGGTTAAAAGTGAAAAAAAAAAAACCCGAAAAGAAAAATTGCAACTTTGTTTAATACAGTAATTAACAAAAGTCGTTAAAGTAGACTGGTCTGATAGAATATGTCCATATTTTCCATTACAAAGTATCTGAACTTTAAATCTTTACTATTTCTCTGTTTCCACTCATCTTTTTATTTTATTTTCTGTTATTGAGCTTTATTTTCCATTCCTACCAGATTTCAGAACATCAATCACATTTTCCTTCATTTGACTATCGTAATGTTTGTTGATTTCATATTTCTTATGAGATTTTTTATGTTCTTATCAGAGGAATTTCAAAGCATCTAACATATCTTACGATTACAGCAAAGAAAGTATGAAAGAACATTTTAAAAAAATGCTTTTAAATCAAAATAAGAAAAAAAAAGTCCGTTCAAAACTGTCGTCACAGTAACTATAAAACTTTTTACACTAGGAAGTTCAAGTTAGTTTTATCAATGCTACCTCTCTCTTGGTTGGACGGCTAAGAAGTAGAGGCGAAGAAATATGCACAAATCTTTCTATGAAAGATTTTCAAAATTGGCTCGCCAACAAAAGCGTAACTAGAATTTTTGGGTGGGTGGGGGCTTTGTGTTCGAAATGCAAAGTAGATAGGAAATCCCATTTTGTCGCATGTGCCTTCGAATAATTGCATTCTTAGTGTTGCAAATAATGAATACAATGCCAATAAGTTAAAAAATATTTTATGTAATATTTAAAATATAAAATAATTACACTAATATGTATTCCCCCCCACCCCCACCTAGTTACTCCTATGCTCGCCAACTAAAACTTTCTTAGCTTCTTCTGACAACTAATTCTTCACAATCTTCAGTAAATGACAGCGAATACGATGCTCTGTTTTTTATTCTATCTCGAGAGCATCATCTAACAAACACAGCATTTATGATAATATACTGATATAATTATGATATCATAATAAATCCTCATTAAAAAAAAAATCAAAAAAGCTTTAAAATAAAACAAATTCATTCTCTGATAGGAAACAATGAATATTTATGAAAATCCCCTGGGTTATCCATACGCTGTGATTGAAATTGGTTATTACTCTATTTTTAAATTTGCACATGTTTTGAGTTGACTGAAATTAACTGGTTAATAAAACATTTTTGTTTTCTTCGCCTGACGAAAAAGTTCGAATACTGGAACTTTGAAACGTCGCATTGTTTTAATTTTAATTGTTAATATATGTGAAAAGGTGCATTATTATAGTCTGTATGTTTAATTAGTTTTTACCTGCACGTTAAAACAGTTTAATTAATGAACTTAACTGGATTTGTGTGATATATTGCGAAATTAATTCATTTTTGGCAAATGGAAAATTTGACGTTTGATTGTATCCATTCCAATTTACAAATAGACTATGGGGACTTTTCGTTTGTATGTTTACATGGCTTTTAAAAACAAACACACAGAGAAAATAGAATGATTGAGAAAAGTGTGCTTTAAGTTCTTTTCTTCACGTTGTCACTGAATTTTATGAATGAATGTCATTTGCCAAGAAGAAGAAAAAAAAATGTGTCTTGAGCTGAGTAAGACATCGGTACAACCACTATACTGTAGTCGTCCGAAAGCCTTTTCTTTTAGACTTAACTTCGTGTTACTTATTTCATAACAAACCTGGAGGAATCTACAATCAATTTTAATTTGAAAACATTCTTAGATGCCGCCAATCCCCCCTGCAAGTTGTTAATTACAGTTCACCGAACCTTTCATCCCCCATTTATTAATTTTTTTTTTTCCTCCCCTTCTATGGGGGCAATTAGCGAAACAGAGAGCGTCATTGTATAAAGACGCCTACGAGGAGAAATGAGTCACTTCAAGTGGCCACTTAGACCATCACTGGGTTTTTTAATCAACCTTGGATTCACCGACTGACACACACGCACCAACAAAACACCACCTTCCCACAAAGAACGGAAGCACCACTAATAAATTCCAACTTATTCAATTTCTTCGTACTTATAGGAAGGAATCCGATAAACAGATACCTAATTACAAAACTGTCGTCCGCAGAGTGACCATCTTCATTTATCAGAAACCGATATAAATACGCTTCTGATTTCAAAATGAGAATCTCAGGCACAATGAAATAAACAATTTGTAACTCGGATCAATTATTTTGCCTTCGAATTGCTTTAACAATCTCGATTCCAACTGTTAATTACAGCGGTTATCCCTTAGCAGTGTGTTTTCAACAAGGCTTTTTAAATAGATTAGCTTCGCTGACGACATGCTGGTTACTGTGACCGGTATATGGATGAAACTAAATAAGGAATTACGCAACCGAAGTTATTTATTGATTAAATTATTCTTTAAAAGCGAGAGAGTACTAAGAGCGGTGTAAAACTGTTTGGTGTTTTATTTTAAACAGTCTCAGCCGGTTTTATATAAAGATTAGCAAAACTCTTTACAAAAATAGATTACTGGTATTAGCTTGTCGTTGCCCTGTGTGGGCATTTCTCCATTAGAGTATGGATAAGTTGATATTAAATCTGTAATTTGAGAAGAACAATAATGATTTCTAAATACTGATTTCAAAAACAAAAGAGGCCTGCGCACTGCTGGCACATGAATTTTCTCACTAATTTTTCATTGGTGAGTTTTTCATTGTGTATTTTTTTCCTTTGAGGCATCACTGCGCTTCCGATGTAACAAAAAGACTTTATTCATGAAAGTTAACGAAGCTGAATGTGTGAAGTTGACATTTAAAAGATGAGTTTTCAGTAACTGCTATTATTTTTTACAAGCTGAAAAACTTGCTTTACCAGCAGTAGTCAGTCATGCATTTTCAGTTAGCTTATTAATAATGACTTATTTCGTCTTTGAAATATAATAATTTCCTACTAAAAATGTTTTGTAACAATTGCATAGGAATTAAATTAATAGAAAATCTGATGCTATTTTGCGATAAAAAAAATATTATTGGAAATAAATTCTTTGGAATGTAAGTTTTGACAATAAAACTACATCATTTTTTATTTTTACTTTAATAAATATGCAGGAGCTTGCACCTAATATATTAAAAAAAATAGTATTTGCAACTCCTACAACAATTTAAAAGCTTATCGCTGTTGTTATTCCTCTTTTATTTTTATTTCATTAAATTAAGAGTTTTGAAGGAAATGGGGGGGGGGGGGGAATACAGGAAAAAAAAGTTTCCTGTTTGAGAATTTCATATTTACTGAAATATTCCCGTCTTTAGATGGACTATACATTATTTAGATGACTGCGAAACAGCGGTCCTGAAATACTAATAGTAATTTTAACGATTCATTTGAGGGAGGCTGAAGCTTTCTGAAATAAAATCGAAACAAATAACAAATCGTCATCTTCCTTAGTTTGATATAAATTAGATTTCTTCACGAGAACGAATTTATATCAGTGATTCTACAACAATTATGTTTGTAGGCTACTGTAAAACAGCACAACAGTGATTTCTCATTAAATCCAGCGTTTGGAAAGTTACTGTTTAAAAAGTAACTGAGTTATGGTTACCTTTTTTCTTAAACATAAAGTTGAGTCTGAAAAATAACTTTTGATTATAAAGCAGTTCACCAAGACATGGCGAATCCGATGGAAAGTTGTCCCCCTACTAACATATCTTTCCCTTCTGTTGAGAAACCAAAGACAGACAGAGTGTTCTTCATTTATTGCAGTTGCTGACGCTGTTTTGGGAAAGCGAAACAGAAAAATAAACATCGCTGACTAAATACTGTCATGAAATGCTGCGACCGGTGAAGGCTACTTTTCAGGTCGTTACACTTCAATCGTCCGCGGAGACAAAATATGGCACCAAAAAAGGTTGCAGTGGTTCTAAAACGGCAAATTTCACTGATTTTTTTTTTTAAACAATTTTCTCCAATTACGGCAGTGACAATTATGTGACTCGATATTGTAGAGCAGTTCTAACGAAGCACAACAAGAATGACAAGGATTTTCACGAGTCATTACAATCTAATGGATAAGGGGGATTTTTTTTTTTCCTGTAATAAAACAACTTCCTCCTTAAATATTACTAAGTTTCAGATTTTATATTAATCTAAATTGAGATACTTGTATAAAATAATACAATCTGAGAGAATAACGACTTAAAGTCAGCTATACTGTAACAGACATTGTAAACAAAAGACATCCCTCTAAGAATTTCCTTGAATTTTCTGGAAGAAAAGGACTCCAATCTACTATCGTGGTTTAAATTTTATTTGCTCATGTAGTCCAACATAAATAGTATTTTTGAAAACAATTTATCCAGTAAATCATATAGGCCTAGATTACCAATAGAACTTCTTGTTTTACCCATAGAACCACTTGTTTTATCCTTATATGCAAGTTTTAGCATTGCTATTTATTAAAACAATAATTTCTATAAATTTATAATGTGGTTTATATGAAAGTCTTTTATTTTAATTTTTAATTTTTTTCAGTTTTCATACAATTCTTTTTTATATCCTACGCCGTAATCCTTTTCTTTGCTTTATTGTTTTCAGTAGACACTAACTATCTATAATAACAGCTATATTTCTTTACTATAGCAGTTTTCAAAAAAGAAGGGTTTACCATACATGGTCATTATGTAGCGATCGATTTTGCCTGGAACAAACGTCACCAGTCATGACGTCATCAACTTGAACTCCGAGCAGTCAGTCCAAGATGGCGTCGTTTTGTGATCGCACAAGCGTGACCAAGAAAGGACAAACTTTGCATCGCCAAGCAAGGGGAGTAGTGGAACGTTTTTAATTATTTCAATTTTAATTATTATTACGTATTCGTTATTGCAGAAAATACACAAAACCAGAATGTTTTCGTAATGTTTATAAGATTCAGTTACGGATTTAAGCAATAGTTGGCGCTGTTACGTCCAGGAAACATCAATCTATAAGGAAATTACGTCATCAAAGCTCTTCTTTCATGAATTCAACTGTAGGATTCCATGACATATGACGATGCAGCAATAGGAACAAAATTTTACAAATATTTTAAATATTTCTTGTGATTTCGTCATAAACCTGGAACCTTCCTAAAAATATTACAGAATGTTCCATTTTTTAAGAGTAGGATAATAGTATTTTGCGAGATGCCATTTTTTATATTTCATCAAGTACGACAAAAATAAATCATGACAAAGACTCCATTGAAAGTTTTTTCGAAATTTGTCTCATATGTAAAACAAATGGAATTAAAACACCCGGAGATGGGACAGGATTCGTAACACCTCTTTTAATATACGTAATACAGTAAAACCTCGATATAACGCTCCCGCTTATAGCACTATCCCGTTATTTACGCTCCTTTCCTACGGTCCCTGGAATTTTCTATGTAACTCTGTATACTTTTACCCTCTTATAACGCTTCAAATCCCGCTTGTAGCGCTTTTTTATATCGGAAATTTTGTATCGAAAAGAAATATAACACTAAAAATTCTTTTTTTTTCCCCTGGTAGGAGGGAATCTTTTAACTCTGTGAAATGCGGGTCTGTGATACAGTTGTGCAAAATGTCGAAGCGGAAATCCCTTTCTATAAGTGAAAAATTGCAAATTCTCCGTAAGTACGACGAGAATTCTACAGAAGTCAGAAGGATTTCGCAGAATCTCTAGGAATTCCCTCGTCCAGTGTGCCAACAATAATGAAAAACAGGGATGCAATTACCGATGCAACGAAGGGTTGTTGCAAACGTAAAAAAGTAAAATGTGCACTAAATCTGCTCCGAAAATATATTAGTACTGTTCCTAGCGGTGTATCAATTGACGTTAATAGTTACCTGAACCGCATTGAAAATGTAATAATTCGTAACAGTAGCACATACACCCGGCAAACCACAATCAAAGATCTTTTTAATAGGAAATAAGCTCATATTTGCAGTACATCTATTGCAGAATCATGTATGTTTCCTGTAAAATGGTGTCCAAATCTTTCCCCATCTCATAAATAATTTCCCGTCTATAGCGCTATCCCGCTTATTACGCTTGTAGGTCATGGTACCTTGACGAGCGTAATAACGGGGTTTTATATATAATATATATATATGGATATTGAAATGTAGTAATGAGGCGATTAATATTAGTCTAAAATAAAAACTACATCAGATAAACACATCGTGAGAGTTACGAATGGCGAATCATAGAAACCATGAGGGTTTTATCCTCTTTTAATAAAGCAATGAAAGAATAAACAAAGCTTTCTTACGCTACCGATAACTAGTTCATTAAATATATTATGCATTTGCTATTGTTTAAAACCATTACTATAGAAACGAATTTGAACAAAATCATTTTATAGTTTCAATATCAAAACTCATTCAAAACTGATTTTTTTTCCTATGAGGGTCATTGCGTTGGGATACAAACAAAACAAACCATAGTATCCAATAGTTTTTTTAAACATCTTACTTTACGAAAGGGAGGCGAACTTTCATTTAAGGTGATGTACTGTTCGTACAGGAATTCCTTCCTTTCGTACTTCCGTTGTTAATTTCCTGTAAAAAAAAAAAAAACCGAGCTGAGGAAAGCTGCCGTTGGCTGAAAAAGGGTGGGTGGAAATTTATGACTGCGATTTATTTTTAAGTCTTAAGAAGCTGGTATTGAGATCCTCTTCAGTGATGACGGCAGAAGCCACGTCTGTAGAGGAATGTCACCTAGGGAAGAGGATACTTAGTTATTCCGTCTCAATTTCAAGAGAAATATAGAAAACACAAGCACAAGACCCGAGTCGATCCCCGATCCAGTGGCGATAAGTGTTAACTTGCCAAATTCCGAATTCGAGTGGTTCTTAGGAGCTATTTTTGGCATTCATCGGACAGACGTCGCTTTCATCACTCTCATGCCAGAGTAGCAATGGTATTCCCTATTGACCACAATATCAGCAACGGCGACAAATACCAGATTTCACGAAAGCAAATACCCTATTACAATCAGCTGTAAATCAGCTGAATTACTTTCATTTTTACAACATTTCTTGAAATCAAACGACGGAAAGGCTTATTGAGTTGTGTGTTACAAAGTTCATAAAAGTAAGATTGTTTGCCATAACTGCTATATGATGAAATAAATAAATAAACAAATAAATAAATAATTAAATAAATAAATAAAAAACAATAATGAAGCCATTCTGAGGCTTTTTTTCGATTCAAATGTGGAATTTAAGTAATTTCGGACCATAACGTTTTAATTATTGTTTGGACCCATAGGTTTAATTAAAAAATAACCGTTGTTTTCAAAATTTCGGGAGGTGGAGGTGGGCAAGACCCCTTTAACTTATCTAACTCCCCCCCCCCCAAAAAAAAATTGGGTTAATTTATGCATTTTGAGATTTCAGGGGGGGGGGGAGTGATTGAGGAGGAGTTACCGCCACTTACTGAATTCATTTATGACGATATTTTGAGCAAAAAAATGTCCTATAAACCCATGTCCTATTTTCAATATTTACAGAATTACAATAATCTGAAGGATGTTTGTAAAAGACCTCTTTCCTTAGTTGAAAGAGTTAAAGCAAATGATAAATAAACAATGAATTGTTCAGAAATAATAGTTTTCTTTTATTGGTTCTATGTTGAAGCTGAAAATGTGTTGTGAATTGCTTAATTACATCGCACAGAAAGTTGTATCAAGTTACATCTACAACATTACATAATTCTGGACGCATTTATCAGAACAATTGTTACAAATCACACCAATTCTATCGATTTGAGTCTTGTTGTACGCGTTGTTCATAGTAATGCGTTTTCAATTAAAGAAACTATTATTTCTGAACAGTTCATTCTTTTATCTCATTTGTTTTTACTCCAACTAACGAAAGAGGTCTTTTACAAACAACCTTCACATTATTGTAACTCGGGAAATATGGAGAATAGCACCCGGGTTTATTTGACATTTTTTTTGCTCAAAATATCGTCATAAATGATCTCGCTAAGTGGCGGTAACTCCTTCTGAATCACCCTGTATGCGCCCATGTTTGGCACCAAAGAAAAATATCTCTATATTAATTTTCGCAAAATAAAAATAAATTAATGTAATCATACTATTATATCTGAACTTTACAGTATATCAGGAAATTACTGATTAAACTACAAAATCTTGGGCTCATGGACTACGTACAGAAACACCAAAATCTAGACAATATGACTCAACTCTTAAATATGAAGAGCTGTGCATCTATTTTTTTTATTTATTTGCGCCATAAGATTCAAAGTGGCAGAATGCCATAGTTTGATACTGGTATACAAACAGCCCTTGAAAAACAATTACAATGTGCTCTAGATACGGAAAACGTTGTAGGCTATCTGTATTAAAGATAGCAGTTTATATAACGTTTATGTAATTTTGCGTAATTATTATATTCATCTCTGTGGCAATTAGTACAAAGTAAAATACATTTTCTCGTTTTATTTAGTTCCTAATAGCGGATGTTAGGAGGTTAAGATTGTTAGAGGGCATTTGCCTCCTTCCTCACCCCCTTGGGATTTTCAAATTTAATGTAATTCATACAATTTGTTTCTCGTACGATGATTAACAGAATTTTTAAAAATGGATAAAGTAATCATTTTTTGCTGCAATTAATGGTTTTTGCAATATTAACCATAGCGTTCAGCATCAGTAATCACATTGAGATGCTTCAAAAGCTTACAGACCGTAACGGTAAGTCGAAGGAAATTCGATGTTGCTAGTCTTATTTATTAATTCTAATCTTAAGTCATTACATTCAATGGTAGCAGATCAGATCAAGGAATTCTACCGATTGCATTCACCGGAAAAACCTTTGAAATTTCTAATAATATAATGTTCACCACCATTTTAGCGGGCGCCATAGCGACTTTGGATATGAAAGACAATCACAAAAAGAAATACGATCCAAGGTTAACTGTGAGGCAGTTTTCTATCTTAAGTCCAAAAAGTAAATTATTCCGTAAACCTATATTTGGTAATAAATAATTCCCTTTTTTTAATCAATGGAATAATCTGAAAAATCTGTTAAGAAAAGAGCACAGAATTGAAGAACAGACGAATATAATGTGTTTCAATCCCTTCCCTAACGTGAGATACTGGCCGCGCGGTTGACATTGCCCTCTCTACCTCTGAGTACCGAGGTTCGGTTCTCATGTGGGTTTCGTGGTGGTGGACGATCCGCACTGGGCAGGTTTTCTCGAGGTTCTCCCGTTTCCCCTGCACTTCTCCAACTATACTTTTTCAGTCTTTCTCTCCATCTGTCCTTATTTCCATGGGATAGTACAATTGGGTCGTGGTCTTGGCTTCTCTGCCTCCCTCAATCAATCAATCATTCAACATGAGATATTAAAATACAACAGAACAACAACACAAAACTGGTATAAGACGACGGTAGCACTAATGAAAACTTCAATAATAATAATAATAAAAAAGAAAATTGACCAGGGTTTAAGAATTTTCAGAATTGTCGATTTTCGATGCAATAAAAATTCTGTCCCAGAATTTCTCCCTGTCCACTGGTGAGGGCTGAAGATATAGGGATATCCCTCAATAAATCCCTTTCTGACCCATGACCTTAAAAATATCAATTAAAAAAAAAAAAAGAAAACTTCTCATTTCTCGACATGGACCCACACGGGAAAAATTTCAAGATATAAAACTTAGATCACTTCTTACTTTTAAACACGTATTCAAGCTTTCATCCATCCAGGAGTTCAAAAGCAGTTCGAAGCCCCCCCCCCCCTCACACACACACAGACTGATTTAATGATGCTCACTCACTCATTTTTTTTCGAAAAGATAACTATGTTAACCATCTCCTTAGGAAACATCGAAGTTCGGTTCTCATGTGGGTTTCGTGATGGTGAACGATCCGCACTGGGCAGGTTTTCGCGGGGTTCTCCCGTTTCCCCTGCACTTCTCCCACCATTCTTTCTCAGTCTTTCTCTCCGTCTGTCTTTATTTCCGTGGGATAGCACAATAGATCAATGGTCGACTTCCCTGCCACCCACACTCACCACTTAACATAACATTAGGAAACATTCCTTAGACATCGCGTACTCTCATCAGTTTCTTTTGAGAAGTTAACAAATTCCATCCTTTTTTTTTCTGGAAATTCCCTCTCACTTCCCCTCAAGACCACCCGTGCGGGTGGGGTCCTTTCCTTCCATACTGATTGTTAAATAAAAATGGGTTTTGTGTGATAGATAAGAGTGGATCAAAGAGCTATTGAGGGGTTCCGCTTGAACAGAGAATCGGCGTCCCCTTTGAAGCTGTTTTTCAAGCAATTGGAAGCAGTAATGGAACGATTTATCAGTTGTAATCGATAACGATAAACACCTCAATTCACTGCTGCCTCGTAGGCGTCAACGAGCTTTGCTTAGTCTGAAGCAAAGAAACTGTAATGAAGCGGGAATTGCTTCCGAGACATGTTCAATGCGAGAGATAGACGAGATATATTAGCTCTACCATTGAAATAGATGCTACAGTTCGCTCGTAATTTTCATTTTCGAATTTAAAATACTAGCTATCGAATGAGTGATGAATTATGAAATATATTCTATTTTTGGTGCAACGAGCGAATACGTCTACGGAATCTCAGAGGAACAACAGATAAATCTGCTTAGTTCCAATCAACTTCCGAAAACAATTAATAGGCCAATTCAAGCTCTAGGAAATCCTTTTAAAAATGATCTACATTAACGCAATAATTTCTGCAACCAGCATTGGTGGTGGATTAACTATATTATTTATTTTCTTATTGTGAAATCCGGTAAAATACGAAAAGTAGAAGCTAGCCATTGTTTCAATTTCAGTTTTGTCACGATGTGATCTTCGAAGACCTGCCCAATCTCGACTGCCCAACAACACGTGGTTCCATTTACAGGGTGGGTTGATCAGTTCCACCAAGCATGTATATAAATTCGAAATAAAGAAACCACAATGCACAGAAAACAAAAATACAGAAAAGCTTCTAACAATTGATAATAAAACAAGTTATTACTATATAACACTGTAATAAAACGAATTGTCAAAGAGAGAAATAAAAATTTAAAAAATGACGAGTTTCTCTTCCTATTACAACTTCTTTATTTTGAAGAGTGGTGGCGTCCATTCGTTTCAACAGTATCATGTCTTGGCTTCTGAAAACTTTGTTTCAGCTTGAAAACAGTTCAAAAGAAAACTAAAACATCATCTGCCTGCACTAACATAACCTTTCACAATTATGCTTCTTCCTTTTCTTTCTTTTCTATTCATAAGTTAATTCCTAATCTATCCGTCAAGTCGCAAACGTCAACTCTCATCAGATGTCTTCCAACCTTTCCTCTCCTCTCCCTTATTTCGCTATTTCTCTTAGTAACCTCTTTACTTTCTATCTATTTGAGCTAGGCTTAACCTCTTATCCGAAAATTTCTGTTCACGAATTACATGACATTTTTTAATTATATATTTCATTATCTTAGTTATTTTACGAAGATTGTATATATCACCAGATCTAAACTCCACAATTGTGTAATTCTTTTTCACATTTTTATTAAAAATTAACTGTTCCTCTTATTCCCATTATATTTTATTAGTTTCAATGTTTTTGTATTATTCTCTGTTTTGTTTATGTAACCAGTAATGCTCTTTGTATTTATTTTTTTTTTATTTTTTCTTGCATGTAATTGACTCCCTGTCTGCCTTCTCGACGGGACCACCTTTAAGGCATAGGGAAGTCACACTCATATCTATTATGTATTATCAAACTTTTGTAAGGCAAATAAATTATTATTATTATTATTACTTAGACTGTGCGTATGGAATAGAAGAGGGTGTGTTCCTACGTTCTTGTTTGAAAGAAACTCAATTTCTCATTAAGGAAGAAAGGGAAAAGAAAGAAAACCCGCCATTTTAGTAAACTTTTATTCAAGCTGATAAAGCAAGCGTCATTTATGAGTATTCCTTTTTTTACTTCATGTCCCCTCACTATTAATTTTCTGGTATCGCTAATGATTCTAATTGAGGGATTTTTTTTCTATGTTATAAATCATTCCCATCTGCTCATTAGAGGAGCTACACAGTTTTCTTTGTGGCTTTTGTTGTGTTTTTATTATAAGAAGCAGAATCATTATAATCACAACCAATGAGATGGAAGGAGTGCGTATGGGTCGATCAGAAGTGAGCGATCGACTGTGGTTCAAATGATATTAAGTGAAACATCACTCAAGCTTGAAACGTTGATATTAAGTGGAACTTCCTACCCAGGGTCCACCCAATCCTATGCCAAAAGAAATCAAGGAGTCTTCCGTGGTAGTAGCATAAATTACTTCCAACGACAAAATATCAGAAGGTATTAAAGAACTGCATTCTTAAAGTATAAGTATTTTTTTTTAAATATCCTAACCAATGAGTTTCAATATATATATTGTTCTGTTTCACAAAAACTTTTGGGAAATGCCTGCAGATATCCTTTAGTCATAAGATCAATGCTATATTTATTTACGGTCAATCAACTGGATGATACACAGAAACAATTCATCCCAACTTGAAACTCAAAAAGCTGACACCATGCCAAGGAAATACTATTTATTATTTAATACTAAAATATCAGTATTCAAATTCTATATTGGCCAATTCTATATTGGGTTGGTCAAAAAGTTCGTTCGGTTTTTAAGTAAAATAAAAGACACGTTTTTCATTGTCACCAATACTTTGATTGAACAACGTTTTCAACGGTTTGTTCCACTACCTTCTGCCATCTTTCAGGCAACTTCATAATTCCATCTTCCCACAACTTTTTATCTTTTTGAGCAAAAAAATATTCCACGTGCCTTTGGTGTCTTCCAGGGAATGGAATTTTTTCCGTTAAGAGAATTTTATAAAGACCGAAATCAATTGGAAATCCGAAGGTGCAATGTCTGGTGAATAGGGAGGATGAATCAGAACTTCCCAGCCAAGCTGTAACAGTTTTTGGCTGGTCATCAAAGAAACATGCGGTCTTTCGTGCTTATTGTTTTCCATGTTCAATATTATATTGGCGACACAAATTCATCATTTTTGATCAGTTTTTGTTTTAAATGCACTCCGATACGATAGCTGTCACAAATACAATCTAACAAAATGGTGTCGAACGATGTTAAAGAAACTTGCGAGGCTACTAGAGTCAACGTATGTAAAAAAACGAACGAACTTTTTAAAGAACAACCCAATTTATATCATAAGAATTTAAGATGCTAAATTTAATCCATGAAAGGTCAATAGAATATAGATGATTTAGTTTCTTGTGAACATAATGTACAACACAGCAATTTTAGTCAGTAGTATACTGGAAATTAGCCGTGCCGGCGTGGTCGTGCGGTCTCAGGCGGCGGTCTGCCGTGTGGCCGGTGTGCCGATACCCGGGTTCAAATCCCAGTCGAGAGCACGGATGTTTCAAATTTCCTTTCCTGTGTTGTCAGCCTCTCCTTCACTTTCTCTTCGGTCTGATGTCATTCCATAATGGCGTCCTGAGGGACAGTGCTGGGAACGCACCTCAGTATCTTCTCCCTTGAAATTCTCGGGACAGAGCTTCTGTTCCGACCAGACCCGGCCTGGAGGCTGGAACCTGGGTAGGATGTGTATGTATGTATACTGGAAATTAGTTTGATCTCAACGAGTGTAATTTAAATAAGCTGTCTTAAAGCACTTGGAATATTAACAGAAAGTTTTGTATTTACAATTTTAAGATTGTTTCCATTTTAAAACTTTGATTTTAAAACGACGATTAATGAACAAATTTACAAAAATTAAAATGGTGAAGAATAATCTTTGTGATACTTAAAACTTTTACGTGTGTTGTTCATGTCTTTGGTGTTTGATTCCTAAAATAATCTTTGTGAATTCTTTAAAAAAAATTTATCAGTAAAAAAGAAGAACCAGACAAGAGAAGAGCAGCCTGAAATTACAGAGTCCAAATAAATTATATCTTTTGTTCTTTTACTTAAGTAAAAATCGTAATTCTTTATCGTGTAAACTGATATATTTACTTCCTGATAAGATACTTGATATGAAGTAGTCCTTTGAGGAAAATAACTTAAGATATTTTGCTTCTAATTTGTTCCTCCTTGCGTCACAAATCGGAATGTAAAGCGTTTCACTATTCCTTGTTATGAATTGTACAAGTTATTCTGCTGGCAATCATGGCCTTCAATACTTCCATTAATGGCTGTAAAATGATCTGGCGTGTGGTCAAAGCGGCTGCAATATTGCGGGATTTATTACTCGTGTAAGTAGAGATAAAACAAAAGTATGGATGGCCACTCTCGAGAATTCGCTAAAAATAGGCAAAGAGTTTTAAAGAGAAGGAAATACGACGGTTAGCAAAAGGATTAAATAAACTCTTCTCTTTTGAAATCAATGCGAGCATCTTTTGATTCCGACCAGCCACAAAGGCTTCATCAGAAGGTTTTCTACATAGGAGGAAGTTGAAATGATGCCAGCTTTAACCAGTGGTAATTAAATCTTCCTACAGATAGTATTCGCTCAAGCGGTTATCAAATGATGTATTGTTTTTCTATAGCAGTTTTACAATACAGGGTTTTAATTAGCAAACGGGGCAAAGCCTTGAAAGGCAAATCACTTTAAGTTTGGTAATTACGTCATTGTGATGATACAACTTTATTTAAACATCGTTCGAATATGTAAATAATTAGAGAAAATAAAATTACAGCTGCTCCTCAATTCACAGTTCGTTACACATTTATGCCATTAATTCAAATTTAAGAGCGTAAAACAAATTTAAGAGTTGAAATGTCGATACGTATTAAAAATTTGAATTCTTGTATACAGAATTAAAATGGGCGTAATTCATCAAGTTTGTTAATGCGTTTTTGCCAGTTTAACTATATTTTACTGTAAATTGCACTAGAAATACAAGTTTGAGACTAACTCCTTTACACTGTAAGAACGTAATTGCTTTTATTACTAAGGAAAGGCCTTAGAAACTGACTATGTTGTACATTAGATACGAGTTTTGAAAACTTTCAGTGCAGGGTGCCTACAAATTCGAAGGTGTTAATTAAGATTTTCCAACTACGTAGAAAGATAAATTGTCAAGTGAAAATTTTTCTCAACTTTTATAAAAATACATACAGTTCTACTGATGCATCTTGCAAGTTTAGTTCCTGTTAATTTTTTGTTAAGATAAGTGATTTGAGGAAAAGCAAAAAGAAATAAAGCTTTTTCTAAACTCTGTTTTACTTACACGTCGATGTTGCAGATGTTACAGTAGAAATTCTCGATGACGTGGCTGTGCTTGCTCCGTTCAAAGTCAGCTACTTCTTTCTTCCAGTTCTTAAGAAGCATAGGATGAGCTGGGTTGATCTTCATCACCACCAGCTCTAAAGCCAACTGAAGAACAAACATTAGGGCATTGATCTAAAATAAAGTTAAGGATTGCATAACAGAACGAGAACACTTCGAAAAAGATTGTAACCTACCAAAGTTATCAAGACTAAATAAAAAGTACAATATCTGAATTAAGTGAATGGGCACTGAATTCAGTGATAAAATATCAAAATTGAGAATTTTTATAACTGTGGACCTGATAGCTCAAGTGGTAAGACTGGGGGCTGAATTTGAAACAATAAAAGCAATGTATCTTTTAACTTTGGCCATTGTTTAAGCATTTTATAAAATTCAAAGTTAAACTCAATTTGAATATCTTATCGGCAAGTTTCTGTCTACGTATCTAACTGAGCAAGTCCATTACAATTAAAAGAATATAAGCATTAAATTAAGATTAAAAAAAGGAAAAGTTTTGTTGTCCTCTTAAAGAACTTATTAAAGGATGCTTATGAATGAGACCGGTGATACAACGGTACCAACAACATTTGAACCTTTATCATTTTTATAATAAGAGAGTTTTGAGCGTTAAATTCTTATTGGGTAATGCTAGAGATTATATACCTTAGATAATTAGGCACTGTTACCTAATTACAATAAAACAAGAGGAAAACAGTTATAATAAGTCTGATGTCCAAAGGATACAAAGTAGCATGATGGGATCCAGTGAGATGGTAAATTGGGTACAATGGCCGCCAAGTAGATGATCTCGAACTGTAAGAGCAGGAACCATCCGAGCACCTGAACAGGATGAGGAGGACACGAGAAGCCATTCCTACGAGGGTGTTTGGGAGGTGAGCGCTTGTGACAAAGGTCCAACCAATGCATCTAACAAAGAAGAAAACGTCAAAAGGATATAAAAAAGAAAACCAACATATAATAACATCAAATATCACAACCATTTGAAAAGTCATTGAAATTGTAGATAAACATTTGTCCTGAATACTTCCAGTATCTGCATTTAAAGTTTTCATTAATAAAAAACATAAGTTTTGTTTCATCTTCAAAGTTTGTCTGTATCTTCACAGATATTTTCCACATTTACACAATTCAAAAACTTATAATGTTTTCTCTATCTCTGAAATAAAAATTGTTGTAACAAACTTTTAGTTATTTTATTATTTTAATAAGAACTTTGACAGTGAAAATGAACGATCCATTAGAAAAGGCATTGAATATGTAGAGTACATTCGAAAGGAATCCAATGCACGTCATTCATATTCTTCCATTTGAATAAAGCTTATAGGTAGGGCCGACGTCAGACTATTTTGTGCCCTAAGCAAGGCCAGCTACTTTCACTTCCTCCCCCAAGCCAACAATGAACAATAACTATTACATAATTTCGTTTTATTGTGTATTTTCTTAAAATAAATAATTTGTGTAAAACTACGACCCTTAAAGGTCAGTAATGCTTCCCTCTGATGTCTGCGCTCTAGGCGGCTGCCTAGGTGGTCTAATGGTAGCGCCGGCCCTGCTTACAGAAAGTAAAAAAAAATGATTTTTCAATTGTGAAACGATTAATTCTTCGAATTTCAAGAAAACAAATTTTAAACATATAGTTTGCAAATTTTAATAACGTAATTCAACTTTCTGTAACCTTAATGTGTGTGTGGTCGGTTCGCACCGAAGTGCGAGCTTCGTTGCCGAAGCATCCGTGCTCCAGGGAGCGCTAGTGTTCCCAAGACGGCGAACCCCTAGCAGACTCCCTAGAATTACAAGGGAAAGATACTGGGGTGGTTTCCCGTGGCCTTCCCCAGGACGCCATTAAGGAATGACGTCAGACCGAAGAGAAAGTGAAGAAGAGGCTACAACACAGGAAAGGAAATTTTTGAAACATCCATGCTCGCTACCGGGATTTGAACCCGGGCGCTGGCAGATTGATCTCACAACAGACCGACGCCTGAGACCGCTCGACCACACCAACCTTAATACCAACAGAAATTGTTTTCTTTCACTATAGTTATAACAATCGCTTTCACATCATGAGAATAATGAATTTCATTTAATAAAAGCAATTCCTAAATCCCCCAAGAGCTTTTCTAAAACAATGGTTCAGAGACAATGAGATATGAATGAATTTATATAACGAACACCTTCGTATAAACTGCAAAAATAGTTATTATAAAATGTTATTTATTTATTTGATTGCCATTGATCAAGGATAGCCAAACTTGCTTAATTTAAGAGCCACGTAGATTTTAAATTGTTAATTTGTGTATTAGCTTGAATATTCCAAAAGTGTCTTCTTACACCCGATGAAGTAACTCGAACAAAATGGATTTCCGAAATTGTTGTGATTGTATTTACTTTTTTTGTGTTATTTTTTTAATAAAAACTGTGCATATTCTGATCACGTTAACATTTATTTATTTACTGCACGGTAAACAAGATGAATATATATATTATTGTTTTCAAAATTCTTCTTATTATTATTTTAACTGTATTGAATGTACTTAATACGGTGATGAACTACGGAAGCATCTAAGAAAAACCGCTGATCCGGAATTTCATTAAATCCAGAGTCAAATCTAGCATTAAAATTAGGATTTAACTTTTAAATAGATTTAAAATATATTTAAAATATTCTTAAATATATTTACTCCCCATGAACATTAAACTTACCTTTTAACACTCAGTGTACTCTCAGTTTATAACTAGTAAATAATTATAAAGCTTGAAAACGTTTTGTTTACCTTTTATATTAAGGATGACCCAAAAAGAAACTCAGCCAACATATTTCCGCGAGCCGCACGTTATATGCCAAAGAGCCGTATGTGGCTCGCGAGTCGTGGTTTGGTCACACCCACCATACACTATTCACAACAAAATACTTTTCTTAGCAAATGAAATAATCTTTTTTATTTTTTTAAATAGCAATTTATGTAATGTTTTTCAAGAATTGCAGAAATTGTTTCCTGAGTTTTCTCGAACGTTAAGAAAATGGCTTTGAAAAAATAAAATGAAAAAAGAAAAGGAAGAATCAAGACTGCTAAATTTTTGATCAGTCCACTTGACATGATTAAAATGAATGGTCATTTCTTTGATTTAAGATTACGTAAATACTGTCAAGGGACTAATGCAAAAATCAATAAACAATTCTCAAACACAATAACAAGATCTCCATGGCAACAGCAATAACAATAGCAGAGAAAAAAAAAAAAAGAAGATAAAAGTAATAACAGAATTGCACTAAATTAGAACCAGGCAGTAGATAGGTATCTAAATACGTTTACATATATATTTTCATATCTGAAAAAAAACACATCATTCAGGGATGGCGAAAGACTATTCATTGAGTGCTTGGGCTCCAGAGAAGAAAGAAAGAACAACATTCAGACCAATGTCGGGAACTGAACCTGCAAACAGAGCTCTGGAAAACCGGTGAGTGCACTCGGCTTCGCCTGGCGGCCAGGTTAAACATTAATTTAGCATCTTTCAATAGTTGCAGAACATATGATCCTCAGTAACTCTACGAAACATCTAATTCATTTTTGTTTTTATTTCGAGAAAGCGTCTCAACACCTACACATTTGGGAAGAACGTTGGTCCTTAGGTTAGATTCGGTAAGATATAACAATAGTATTTATATATCGTCGCTGTTACATCAAAATGTCATATGTCAAAATCTACACTTTTCAGCAGCTAAGAAAAGCTTCTGTTTTCATTTTGTATTAACCCTAAATACTTGATACCGTAATTTGAAACTTTGGTTGGCACATCATACAATATGTAGGTACTGGTTTTAACAAATTTCTTTTTGTAGTGCACATTTTGTAGTGTTACTTACATACGATGTTTTGCAATTCTTATTTTTTTTTTCTTTTAACTTAACATGCGTTTTGTTTTTAATCTGTAACTCAATTGAGTTCTATCACGTGATCACATACAACAATTTGACAGCAGATGTAGCTAACAAATACAAGTGTTTTTCCTAAATAAAAATGTTTTGGTAATTGTGACATACGACATTTTGATATAACAGCGACAATATTAGATTTCTGCAAATATAAACTACGTTTTTTTTTTAGTATGTTTTTTCCGCAGTCTTTTGACTAAGTAGGGATCTAAATCACCCAGTCGAATGTAGAAATAGGTGATTTGAAATGGAAAATGAACCAGAAACCTCGTGAAACGGAAGTTAATTTGGAATAGTATTAAATCTAATTCGACTTTTTGCCCGACCGTTAAAAGGTTGCTTACTTGTATTTATTTCGTTACTGATTTATTGGGAAAAAGCCTTGTTGGTGGTGCACTGTCTGAAAATGAGTGGGTGGTCACTGAACTGAGCTCATTAGGGAGGACAACAACGGTCCTATTGTAGACGAAAGTAGCGTGGCTTCACTGCACCAACAAGAGCAGTCGTTCAATCCAATAAATAAAACCAATTTTATTGCTTGTCGCATTTTACCGCCTTCAAACAATGCTCTCTCATGGCCTTATTTCTCATTAAAAATCGATTGGTTTACTTCTTTTCCTATCGATGACATCGAAAAAAGCAAAACCAAACCGGAACTGACATTTTTACTCGTTAAATGGAGTAACTACGACCCTGCCATTAAATGAATTTGTATTCGTTGTCTACAAATGCTTTGCACGGCAATTTTAAATGAGTTCATGACTGAAGTTCGTTCAATAGCATAGGAGGATGGGAAGAGGTCGTTGAATGGAAGGGGCATTGATTTTATGGAAAGTTCGTTCTATTTCAGAAGGAAACACGTGAATATAATTTTGTGCCACAGCATAAATTTAAAGGCGACCCATAGTAATAAAAAAAATTAAAAATAATAATAAAAAAGTTAAAAATTATAATAATAAAGAAAGGAAGTACATTAACTTAAGGAAAATAAAAAAAAAAGTTAGGAAAAAAAATAAAGTAAACGTTAGGAAAATACGAAAAACAAAAAAAAGCCACGCGGACATTGAGGAAAATAAGTAATAAATAAATAAATAAACAGTAGATATGCGGATTCGAACCGACAATCTTTAGTATATGAGTCCGAGACATTAAGCATCAAGCTATAGCTGACAACGGAAATAACAATGTTGCATTTCTAACATTTAAGCTAATAACGGAAATCCAATGAAAACAATGCCAAATATCTCGAACATGGGGGAGGGGGTTGGCCCCTCAAAGTACCCCATTCCTACTGTGTTTGGGCTCTGAACACGATGGTGAAATCCGTTTGTCGATCCGACCTTCCGTTCGGGAGTTGTTAGGGGTGGATAGACACTGTCGGACTGACAGGACAAACGCAATTGCTATGTATTTTGGTCGCTAAAAAACAAAACATGACTGTTAATTATATGCTAAGCATACTTGGATATAAATATAAATAATTGTAGTTAAGAGTGTCAACTTATA
This sequence comes from Thereuonema tuberculata, assembly GCA_023159025.1. Taxonomy (NCBI): domain Eukaryota; kingdom Metazoa; phylum Arthropoda; class Chilopoda; order Scutigeromorpha; family Scutigeridae; genus Thereuonema; species Thereuonema tuberculata. Next base: position 19,546,773 of record JAFIDM010000007.1, on the reverse strand, counting down.
TTATGTAAAAATAGTACAGAAAGACAGTGAATGATTTAACCTGCCAGTAAACTTTGTTTTTATTATTATTATTTTATTTATTTACTGTTTATTTATTTTTTATTTTTATACACGCATTTATGCGAGACAAACAATAATGCTTTTTAGTTCAAAGATCATTATCTAAGGTTTCTATTTCTACCAAAACCAATATCCCAGTCATTTATATTCAGCTTTCTCAAGTATCAGCTTCCTGAAATATGTAGTTTTTACGTTGTCGTAATTACTGTACAGTACTTTAAAGGCAACCTGCATTTTTTGGCGTTTTCTGATTTCTCTCTATTTACTTAGCAGTCCGATCAGAGGCGTATTTACACGAGGGCTAAAAGGGCTGTAGCCCAGGGCTGCAACTTTAGGGAGCGGCAAAAAAATAGGAAAAAAACAAAAATTCTGTACTATTCAATAATATTAATATTCAATATTAATATTCAAAAATATTAAGTGTCATATTACAAGCAGAAAATGAGGGAAACATAAAAAGAAACAGACATTTCCTGGCTTTTTGATGTGTCTGTACAGTATATGCGAACAGAGCGTATTTTTGGCTTTGAGTGTATATCCCGGGAAATCGGGTGAGTTATGACTGTGGCCGTAGGTTTGAAGTAGAAGGTGGTAGACGTTGCATTGGAGTGCTCAGTCGTGGGAGGCGGCGGGGGACTGTCTGACAGTGACGTTATACCTGTATTTACTTTCTAATACATATCTTCTGCGACTGTTATGTACGAAATATATTCCAATTATTTAAATTCATAACTTTGATGTTTAATTTTCTGTTAAATAACTTTTTACAACATATTTTTAGAATGTGTACTTAAGGAAAGGAATGCATCATTATATGTCTATGTATTTATATATTTTATTTTTCATATTCCGAGTAAGTAAATTCTAACGAATAGACGAGTTGTAAATTACCAGTAACTTAGCTCAAACTATACATAAACATCAGTATAGTTTGCAAGTGATATATTCAGACAGGAGTGTTAGGAGGACGGGCAGCAACTCTGGCATAGCCCATAGGCGGCAAAAGTGTAAACCCGCCTCTGCAGTCCGATTACATACCAAAATCAAAATAAGAACATTCACATTAATTACCTATACCTTCCCCTAACATTATATGCAATTTATATATAAATGAATTTTTTTCCTTCCGATGCGCATTAAGGAGTGGGACCAAACCTACTGAAAAGTAAGTTACCAAGAGGATATAACAAAACAATATACATTATGACGTCTGGATAGAAACACTTTTGAATCTTTACGCAAATTTTATCAATTAAAGAAGCTTACGCAGAACTCGGTAGGGCTTCTAAATGTATTTTTAATTGCATACTGGGTTAATGCAAATGTTTTCCATACCTCAAATTTTATTAGCGAATGTTAAATTACCTGAAATTAACAACATAAAAGGAAACCACACATATAATCGGTTGGTTTTTTTTTTTTGGTTTTTTTCCATCGACCGCTTTACTGAACAATCGAATCAATACGAAGGAGGAAAGAAAGCAAATTAAACACTTACCCCAACCCCTATTGTTATTAATGGACCGTACTCATTCGTTTGTGTTTTTTTGTCTCAAGTAAAAGTGAAAAGGCGGAAATTGAAAAAAAAAAAAGGTCAACAGAATGATTAAGCAACAACCTTCAATTTTTTTATTTGTTTGTTCGGAAAAATCAATGAAAAAAAAATCTTTTTACTTCTTTAAAACTGAAGGTCAAACAAATGCGGAAGAATGAATTTACTATTGATTCCTTCAATATATTACTTGTATAGTCCAGTAGTTCTTAAAAGTTTTTTTTTTTCTTCTTTGGTTCTCAAAATTATTGTAATAAGCTTAGAGGAGAAAGAATTGCTCTTTTCCTAAAACTGGTGGTTTGTCTGATAGCAACACAAGACAGTACAGGAGGCTTCCCTGTCCATTTTTGATTTTGTAAATATTTTGAGATTTACTGAAGAAACAGAGCTTGTATATTTAATAGTAACTTCGTACAGAAACCCAACTCTATTTATTGACTTTCTTATTTTCGATTAAAAAAAAAAAAAAGAAAAAAATTTAAACAATAGCCGAGTGGTCAAGGCGGAGGCCTTGTTAAGCCTGTCATGCCTGAATCTGGGTTCGATTCCCGGGGCCGTAATGGATGTTTCCTTTGTTGGTTTCCTGCTCTTTCCCTCTCTCCTTCCGGTTGTGTGCGGCCATTTATTACGTACTGTACCGATTCGATACAATTGGCTTTTGAGGCTTCTGCACCACGGCCTTAATGTAGAATAGAATAGACAACAACGGCATGAAATTGGTCAGTTTTTTAAACCTTACAAAATGACGAAGAAAGGATTATGTATATTTATTTTGATGAACAAATATTCTTTTTTGGCTTAATTTGCGTTTTAATTAAATTGCCTTTGAGGGAAAGATAAAAGCTGATTGAAGTAGACAGTGAAATAAAGACTCCTCAGCGTTCTCTGCACCAAACTCTATCCAACGGAAGTGGTTCTTGTCTGTAATGAAGAAATGCTAAAGCGTTAAGTCTATTGGTTTAATGTTTAATTCGAGTTTCCCAAATTCTCCTCGACTGTTTTTTTTGGTTGATATATTTAAAGTTTAAAGTGTCCTACTACAGACCTATGTGGCCCTTGGGGGTTCGCGGGAGGTAAGGCTCCCGGGGTTCCGAGAGCAACGCGACTAAGTTGAGGTCGAGTGGTCAGCCCGATGCCCGCCTTTAACCCCCGTGAAAGAAACCAGGTACCCATTCAACAGAGGGCTGGGTAGACCCTAAGAGTAGGTTAGCTTATTAATGACAAGCACTGTCAACTCATTTTTTTTTTTTTTGTCATATGATTTAGCAGTTTTATGACTTAAAATTCTACATTTCAAATTGTAATGTAGCACCTTTTGTATAATCTTACTAAAAACTTTCCAAAAATATTGTTTTCTTAAGCATTATTGCTATCCTCAATATCCCCCTAAGAAATCATGGTGATATATGAGATTGTTTGTTTTATATAAATATATAATAATAGATTTCTGTAGATACAGTATACATGGATTTTTCCCTATAATGTTGATTTTTTTTTTTAATGTACGATAAGCAATAGGAGATGGTTCGTGAGTGGAATGCAAATATCTGCATTCATCAATTATCTTTCCAGATTATTAAAACCACACGACTACTGACGAGAATGAGTCACACAATAATGATAGGCTTACTGCACAGCTGCCGTGACCGTATCATTCAGATATCATATATTATTTCCAAGATCTTGGAAGATGGTGAAGGTCAAAAGCCAAAAAAACACTATTAGCTACTTAATTCTGTTCTTTTTGAAACAAATGCAACCAAGCCTCTAATAAACAAGCGCTCACCGACTTAGTGAATGCTACTTAGTCCTCTTGAGTTCTCTCCACATGGTCAATAAATTAATACGTAATAAATCAGTTTGGTTTTCTTATTATGCTTCGAGGACGTCAGCTGTTCGAACTTGTTGGAACCCTGCCCGTTAATATTATCGAACATCATCGTCTACGGATGTTCTTCGTTTCAAGGAGAACTTGCAGAAAATCACTTCCTTATGTTAATGACGCAAACAAATCAGCTCTAATTTAACGCTCAAAGCAGAACGGCGATCCGCGAATTTCTGAAATAATGATCGGTCTACAGCTTTATCAATAAATGTTATTACAGGCGACCCTGCTTTTCGGCGATCCACTCTTGCGACCATTTTCAATTATAAGCAGAACCCAAACACTCGACGCGTGGTCCGCTCTTTCGACCTATTTTGTCATGTTGCCACGATCTTCCACACGCTTCTGCGACCACATGCTGCTTTTTCTCTCAATCGATTCGACGCCATCTTTTCGCTCAGTTTGTGTATATAAGTCGTACTGTCATTTTGCATTTATTATAATATTGTAGTTAGTTTTTGGATAAAAAAAAGAGCAAAGTCTTAGAATACTGCGTTTTTGTTTTTTAAATTGTTTCTTAATTTTGCCGCTGATGACGTGAGGATAGATTGGCCGTATCTTCCCGGTAACAGTGATATGGTTTTTGTGTTGGCATTTTTCAAATTCCACATACTGTCCGGCTATTTATATATATTACAATACATCAATATTTATATATATATATTACATTACATTACAATATACTATGGCCAAAATGTATTCGCCAGCTAAAAAAAAACAAAAAAAAAAACAGGGTCCCGCATTTCGACAATTTTTGGTTTTCGGCAGGTGCTCTGGTTCCTCAACCTGTCGATATGTGGGGATGCTTGTAATAATTATGTATCAATAAATGTTGCTAACACATGAAATTTCGAATTTGTGTTCCACTAATTATAGAACTGAAAATTTTCTGGATGATTAAAATTAGGAGGCAAAATATATGTGATGTTATTTAAGCCGATAGAAAAATAAAACAGAGAAAACATTATAATAAGGTACTATTACAAAGTCTACTGTCCGTCGTTCTGAGATATACAATTCTGAAGCTCGAACCCACTGTAACGAACGTTCGTTAGAGTGACCAACAGCCTGACAACAATGGTAGAAGTGAAATCAATGGGAATGAACAAAGCAATTGTGACCTTACGAAATGCATTTTGTATTATTATAATTTTCGCCCGAACAACGGGTTTGCTTATATTCGTAGTTACTGGGGATTAGTACAATTGCTTGCGTGTGCAGACTCGCTTTAATTACCACATTTTTTTAGTTTATGACTATAAAAGTCATGGTCATTTTCTAAGGAGGTTAAATATTAAGCATCGCTAAATTTTTATATTATTTTTAATTTACATTCTCACATAACTATTGTTTTTAATTTTCTTTTTAATCAATAGTGCTTAAGATTTTTGATGTTTGGATAAAATGATACTCAACTACAGAGTAATTCCTCGCTTTACGAGCCTAACTTACGTTTCCAGAAAACTTCTCGTAACGCGAAAAATTATTAAAAACGAAAATTACTTTTCAGTGTTTTCCATTTTAAATTTATTTTTTTAAATGGTCATCAATAGATGAATAAATTCCTCAAAATAAAGTTCATCTTAATGTAATGCAAAGCAAAAACCAAATATGAAAAAAACAACATCATTTATTAGCAATTACTGATTTGAATAACATTCTTAATTATTGTCATAATCATATGTTAGTTATACATTTATATATATTTAAAGTTGTTTGGAAAACATGTTATCCGTTTATAGAGGTCTATTTCACCGATAATTGGCTCTCAAATTTAAAAAGTAGACGTTAATTCGTGCATCTCGTATAAGCGAAAACTCGTCAACCGATTTGCTCGTATAATGAGCGACGGCCGTTCTGAGCGATTTCTACAATATTACTCACCTTTATTTAGTTTTCTAATGTTACAGTAATAAGGATCAAGGCGGCTATTCTGAAATCTTGCAAGATTAAGGCCAAATTTTCTCTAACACACGATGTCACGTCCAGAAAATTCTTAAAAATCAGTCGAAAGCGTAATTGAACAGACACTCACCATTTGCCACGGCTACCTTCCCAACAATGTCTATTCGTCATCTTCATCTTGATTTCATATTTCACCGTAGGGGATGCCAAAACTATAAATGAAGAAGCAATAAATAAATATTATTAGTTCAACTAAACAATTACTTTGTTTAAGTTGAAGAACTCCGTATTAAAGACTCGGATAAAAAAAAAAAAAAAGAAATATTTATGTTACTTTTTGTTACAACAATTTATCAGGTCTTTGTTACGGAAAAAAAGAAAGAAGGTTCTACTATTAAAAATCCTGCACAGGAATATCCATTAAATAGTTCGACAGTTCAGTCATTGCGAATTTAATTAACATTTATCAGTGAATTTTTATCTTCCAACAAAAAGAATTTTACACATTCTGTAAGTTATCATAAAAAAAACCTTTCTTGTAATAAAGTATTTTAAAGCTCCAAACATTTCAAAAGAAGAATAAAATATGTAAATAGTATTGCAATTCTCTAAATTAGTTATGGCGAATTCGTTGTGCCTCGTTTGCAGTTTTTATTTGTTTTACCATATCTATTCATTTCTTTTCCGCCGCAGTTTAATAAGTATCACTATCTAGAAAGTTCCTAGTAATATACTAAAAAAATGTTCTGGCCCTTATCATATTAAGCAAACAAATGACAAAAAAAAATTCAAATGCTATTTTTATTCGTCACAGAAACGAAAGACCAATAAGCTAGGAAATAGTATGAGCTCGGCATTTATGCAACGGTTTTGCCAAATGTTGGCACAAAATTTGCTCCGAAATTTAAAGAGCTGGGTGTTCTTCGCTGCGTGGAACGCACAGCTAATCAAGTAACGACAGAGACCGTCATTTGCATGTAATGGCATTACACAGATAATGATCACGGATTCACAAATGACACCATAGTGCAGCTTTTATACTTATTGGCAATCGACAGCTAACTTTATTCACTTCAGGAATTACTAATTAGCCACTTAATTATTTAAATCACTGTTCTAGAAATTTCTATTTATAAATGGCTTAATTTTGGAAAGGTTACAACATTTTCCAGTAAAGATTTTTCTCATCCTAAACTCAAATCCTTCACGAATTTGAAACACTTTAATGTACTTTTTTTTTTAAATACAAGCAGTTTTTATAAGCTCTTCTAACATTATTACTTATTCATAAATTAAATATTTATTATTTCTGATCAATAGAATGCTTGCACTGGAGTAGTCGACGCATTGTGGAAGGTCAGGGGCTGATAATGGTTTAGGAATTTTAGTTTTTTATTGCAGAAACAAAAAGAAACGAGAGAAGAAAATAGCTGAATTTTTTCACAATTTTAGAGTTAACATTGGTATTTAAATGGACTCTTATGTGTTTATACTACTATACTATAACCAAAATTTCGACAACTGTAATCCACGTAATAGGTTAGAAATATTTGCTTGTATAAAATATTTGTTCATTACAGTTCATATCTGGCCATAAATACATATGTATAGTCACCGTGAGCATATAGATAGTTCTAGGCCCACATACACACATGTGACTCTCTGGTAGAATCAATCACTTAAATATGATACTTGGGGCCGGAACTGCATTTATGTAATATCTGGTCTTTTCTTTAAAAAAACTACTATTAGAAAACAAGTTTATTGTTCTGGAAATGAAAATATTAAAAAAAAAAATCGTTACCGTCAGTTATGCTATACATTTATTAAATATCTCTGTCGTGCATCTACTGTGTTAAGTCTATATCCCAAAGGTCAACCACCTTGAGATTTGTGAATAGTTTTTGTTATTAATATTTTAATAATAAAGTCTGATATTCAGTCATCCGAAATGAGTTTTAGCTAAAGCAAGTTTAAAATAGAAAGCCCAAAATTTACGGAAGTTTATTCATGTCTCAATTTTGAGGTCACGTCCCATTTCTATGCTCCGCCCCCTAAAAACCCGTGAACAGATGTCGACTTTGTTGTTACTTATTTGTAGTTACACCAATGCCCTAAAAGATGTAAAGACGACGTCAAGATAAGGGTTTGAAGATAGGAAAAACGTCAAAAAGTGGTAATTTCTATCGGCTGCCATTTTGGAACAGTTGATCCGATTTGGCTGAAATACAAAACCAGCCGATTCCTTAAGGGTATTTAGCATCCATAAAAGTTTTAGCTCAAAAGCCCAAAATTTATGACAGTTATCCACATCACAACTTTGAGGTCATGCCCCATTTCAAAAGCCTAAAAACTCATGAACTGATTTCGAATTGTTTGATATATATATATATAATAGAGAGAAAGAGAGAGAGAGAGAGAGAGAGAGAAGGTCCAAATATAGGCTAGGGTCTAAATATGGGGTAGTTGAAGTATTCGGGTATAGGAGGTACTTCCGCGCAGTGGGAATAAAGTGAAAATATGTCTGAGTAACAAGAGGAAATGAGAAGAACAGTGGGTCGCTTATAGTTAATTTATTCAGACACAGTGTGGTGATATGAGTCAATCAACCTATTTCATGATCTTGAAACATTTCACAGCTACGTTTTGTTATTTTCTTTAATCAAGTTCTATTGAATCAAAAGCTGATTTGTAAGACGCATGACATTACCTACATTCTAAACTTGTTCTAGCATAGTTTATTTATTACGTAGAACCACGTGATAATGATGGGAACCGTTCTTAATATTTCTTACCAACTGCTCTAATTTAGGCCTTTTTAGTTATTTGGAGCAAAAAAAAAACCAACAACATTTGATCTTTATGATTTATTCTTTTCAGAATATCCAGAAAATACTCCAAAACATTATTCGAAAGGATAAAAGAAAGTTTAAAAACTCAATCTACCTGAAAGATCACAGCGGCCTAGAAATTCCACAAGGAGAGGAAACTTTGGGTTAAAAACAGTTAGTGTTTTATGTGGCCCCCAGCGATTGTGCAGATGCTGAAAAGGACGTTTATGTTTGTGACTTTGGAAATAGACAATTAACATTTAATTTAACTGTTTCAACATTTTTTTTTCACGTTTTTAAAAAAAAAAAATTCGAGTATTGCAGTAATTTTTGTTTGGTAGCTCATATTTGAACCACAATTTCAAAACCAGATTCTGTAACTTAAAAAAAAAAAAATCGAAGCAATTTTCTTTGTTTTTATTTTTTGTTTATTTCAACTTTTTATCATAAAGTAACTCATTTTCGATATTAAGTAAACAGGTACAATTTAATTATCTTCATTTTTTCTTGGTGAAATTCATAAAATAAAAGTGGTAGCCCATATTTGGACCTTCTCCTCTCTCTCTCTCTCTATATATATATATATACCGTGGACAGAAGAATTTGAATGACATATATATTCGGGATCTATGACCCCTGATCGGCGGTATCACAAGGTCCCGGGCTCATCTGTTCAGGGATGGAAAATACACAAAAAGACATTGCTGATAATTAATGTAAGATCACATTCACTCAGCTTTGTATTTAATAATAATAATATAATAATAAAAATAGCTTGTTTAATTTGTAACTAACAACTTACTTCCGCTTACAACGAATAGAAGGGTGATTCTACAGAAAATCTGCAATTTCAGTCAGAAATTTTTGAGATTTTAAATTACAAGATTTCCTTTTCAAAAAAATTGAGATGATTGCTTTTGATGTTCTTACATCCATGATATATGTGGTTCAGGTCAATGCATTTTGGTTATTTTTAAAAAAAAAAAAAATGATGGTAGGCTATGTCTTAATAACGATGTGTTAATAACGATGTCGAATTTTAATATAAATTATAATCGAAATAGTGAATTTACGTGGGAAAAACTATGAAATAAATAAATAGAAGACTTATAATTTATGAATTAAAAGAACTTTTTATCAAAAGAGGAAATCATGTACAATAAAAATAAATCAGACTGTCAATCTTAAACGTCTATAAAAATGTAAATATATAATTACATATATCATATATTATATTATATATATTTATATAATTATAAATATCCTTATTGGCATTTAACAAAGACTGGAAGTGAAAGACAAGCCTTCGTGAAAAACATAGTAGCCGCTATTGTTGATGATCATCACTTCCATGGACCCCAAATGTCCACGGAAGTGACGAATACTTATGTTTCTTGGCCCATGTGCTCTTCATTTTGAGGTTAGGAACACGTGTCATTCAGAAAATTAAGTTTACCATATTTCAATTATTATGCCTAGAAATAATCATATTTCCATAGAAAAATTAGATTCTAAACAAGACCACAGAAGTGACGGGATGAGCTGTGCAAATGACGAAAAATGAATAAAAAGGTATTATTTTCCTGACAACTCAGACGAATAAAATCACTTCCCAATCCAAAATCGCCGTGTAAACTTTTGTTTTTAAGTGAAATGGAAGACAACTAGGGCAAAGGGTGGATTTTTTTAGAAAGTTTAGGAATGTCATCAAAAGCGATGGCAAACCTTGTGACAAGACTTTAGGTTGCAAAAAAATTTTACTGATAATTCGAAAAAAAATTTCGCTCAATATTATGTTAAATTTATGTATTTTCTGATTTCACAATATATATATTATTTGAAAAATATTAAAAAATAAAGCAGTTTGGATCTTTAGAAGCTATCCAACTGTAGCTTGTGACAGTCCACGAAAGTGACGAATCACCTTCTGTGAACAACTTTTTTTTTTGGAAATTCCATAAAATTTTTTTAAAAAAATATACTAAACTATAGTATATTTTGTACTTCAATGTGTGATTTTGAAAAATGATAAATATTTTCAATCATTTTCTATTTATTGCTCTGTGACACGAATTGCAGGTTTTCCGTAGATTCACCCATAAACGCTCTGAAAGAAGTTTTTCTTAAAAATCCTAAAAAAAATCCTATTCAACTGATGTAAGTGAAAAGTCATCATGAAGTATTTTATAAAGTATTCCCCAATAAAAAAAGAATAGTTGATATTCATGAACATATTCAATTTACTGTAGAAGAAATTGAAAAAATAAAAATATGCACAATTAAAAAACTTAATTTGAGATACATTACACTCATTTTTAAAAGATATATATATATATATATATATATACATAAGTGAAATACATTAGACCTCATATCCAAAGAATCAGCAGCAAAATTCACTGAAATTTCTTTGCTTTCCTTGCGATTTATTGAAAAGATTATCAATAATAAATTGTAGCCTGACTGACTATAAGTTATATCTTGGTTCTCGAGGAGCAATATTTGAAGATTATTCAAAAGATTAACATGAAAACAGTGAAAACTGAAACGCTTAAAATAGTAATTTTTCTTTTTATTTATTTACGTATTATTCTGTTTACTCTTACTTTTTATGTAACTATATAACTATTAATTAAAAGAAAGTTTTGAAAAAATGTACAAAATAAAAAAATAAAATAAACCTTTGTATTTTTATGTATTTTTTTCATTTTTGATCTATCATTTAATCCTTTCGGACATAATTCAGAACAGCATACAATTTCAATGTTATTGTTGCACTCAAGATTATTTTGAAAACAAAAAATAAAGAATATACGTTTTCTGTAATGAAATATGGTTACTGATATTCGTAGGCAAATTGAAATAATTCGTAGATTACGAAATATAAAGAAAGTGATGTAAACTATTCAACCAACTATCACATTCAGTATTTAATAGCCAAAGGGAAAAAAGATTATATTTTTTTCCACAAATATTTTTTCTTTGTTTTGATATAGCCTGAATAATCATTATTCTTAAAATATTTTGATGTGGCTGTATCACAAAAATTTCACGTTTAAACTACAAATTTAGTTGATTCCCAGATCTAAATCTTATGATTTCGAATATCTCAAATACTAAAGACGCCATTTATTCCGTAATAATGTCTTGTTGTC
>JAFIDM010000007.1:19492319-19513901 GCA_023159025.1 Thereuonema tuberculata | reverse complement strand
AAGCTGAAGGAAATATGATGAAAAGATGATGATAAGCTGAAGGAAATTATGATGAAAAGATGATGATAAGCTGAAGGAAATATGATGAAAAGATGATGATAAACTGAAGGAAATATGATGAAAAGATGATGATAAGCTGAAGGAAATATGATGAAAAGATGATGATAAACTGAAGGAAATATGATGAAAAGATGATGATAAACTGAAGGAAATATGATGAAAAGATGATGATAACCTGAAGGAAATATTATAAAAAGTAGAAGGAAATTTGATGAAAAGGTTATGGAAATATAAAGAAAAGATTAAGGAAATATGATGAAAAGATTAAGGAAATATGATGAAAAGATGATGATAAATAGTTTTTAAAGGTGTACTTTCCATCAAAGTAAACGGGAGTTGTTTGCTTGGAATTTTCGGCCTCACACTTGTTTATTTTTGTTGTTATTACAGCACGATAAATCCGCATAACAAAGACAAATATAATAGTTTTAAAATGTACGTAATCGAGATTGACTGGAATAACTTTGTAATCCTTCTGCAGGACATAGAAGGTTCATGTAATGTTGGAAAACTTACACTGATTCTTCCCGATTCTTTAATTTCAACTGTCTTGGGTTGCGAAATTTTTAGAAGTAATTATTAATTATAACTTAATTTTTATTTCAGCAGGGTGGCTAGCAGCAGCAGGCTTTAGGTTTGGTTTTAGCTTATTGGTAACGTTCTTATTATGTAAAAAGAAAATTTTAGAATACAATTTTAATTCTAAGTACATATATCCGTCCGTCTATGATCAAAATAATGAAAAACCCTAAATATCCTACAAAGCTGAAACTTTGTAGTCTACACAAACAAAATAGAAGGAAAATCGATATTAGTGATTAATATAACTTAAAAAACACGCTGATTTAAACATTTTCCTTCTAATTCGGAAAAGAAGCACACAAAAAACAAACAACGACCTAGAATTCGCTTCCCTGTAATATATTCTTTTTCTTTCTTCACAACTTTCTATAGCCTCCCAACGGCTTCTTTTTATATTCTATCTTCTCTATTTCAACTTGATTAACTGTATTTTTGCGATCTTGCAGTGAGGTTATTTGAAAGTTCGCACGTCAACTATACGTGGTAATATTATTATTCTTTCCACTTATTCGAAGTTAATATATTCTTGTACCAATTAGAATCAGTTATATAGATTTAGCAAACGTCCCGTAAATCATGCTCTCATTGTAAATAGCTGCTCTGTCTCTTTTTTTACTACTATTTGACTTTATTTCTGTTCCTTTTCGGGCCACCTTCTGATATCAATGATTCTGTTGTAATGGCTCTATTAATACTGAGCTCCATGTGTTGGCCTTCAAGTTCTAAACGTTCCGACGTCTGTTTAAAATTCGAATTACGACGACATTTCGTCATCCGGGATCACAAAACTGGACGACGTCCAATAAAGCCGATCAACACAACCAAGATCGGCACAAAACGAGAATCAGAACGATTCTTCACCGTAGTTGTTTTGATTTCGGCTTTCGGGTAAGTCATCGCCATGATCCAACTGTGTAACCGATTGACGAGATTGGTCCATATTTCACTCAATGATATGCACAAAGAACTATTTATTAGTAACTTCTGAAAATAATTACAGGGTTAGACTTGAATACAAATGGGGGTTTCTTCAAGTAGTGCAATATGTTATGCTACAGATAACGATAAATTAATGTCAGAATGTTGACAGTTCTCTGGAACATGTTAACTGGTCAGTGTCAACACAGTAGTCAACGGGGAGGGGAATTTCCTCTGAAAAATAAAGAGTAAATGTGCGTAGATATTCTTAAGAAAATATCATGATTTGTAGTTTATTTTATATATTTGTGGCATGTAAGTAAATAATGGGTCAAGCGCCAAAAAATGAAAATTTTAGTTATTGGTGAAATTCCGCTGTAAACGCCAAGGCCACTAACATATATTCTGACAGAAGCGCCAGAACAGCGGGAAACAGTGTTTACTGCTGTCACAACATGGTCACTTTTATATCACATTCGTGTAAGTGCTATACACATTTTGTTGATTATCTCTAAATCAGTTATTTGGCGCTCGACCCATTATTTACTTACATGCCACATTTATAGAAATGTGGGGGTAAGGGTTATAAAACTAGATCTCTTCCCAGTTTTCTGTTGCAAGTGGAACCTGAATATTGCGGCGTTGGAGGTCCATTTTGAGGACCGGAGGGGGTGGACAACAAAATACTGATGGTCGTATTACGAGTATGGGTACGTAGCTAAGTGGTAAGCCGCTGGACGGCGGGTTGAAGGAGCCGGGTTTAGTCCCCGAGGTGGAGGTTGGGGATATTTCTACGCTGAATTCACCTCCAAACTAGTCCTAGGGTCCATGCAACTCTGTATAATGGGTACATGGCTTCTTTCCCAGGCGGTACAGGCAGACGGGCGAGCGTTGCTCTGACCACATCTCAGTCCCTGGTCACTGAAACGTCGGGAGTCACCGTGGGCCACCGCGGGACATACCTATACCTACCTTCGTATTTGAAGAAATACATAAATACATAAATAGACTTCATAACAAATTTTAAGGAATTCGTTCAGCCGTTTTAGTATGATGAGCGTACAAAGAGATAATCGAACAAACAGATAAAAAAAAAAAAAAGGCCCAAGGGCAATAATAAGACTTCGCTTATTCAGGCAATAACAGTAATTATTGACATTTCAATTCAGTGAAAGAAACAATTCTATTAAATAACAACACTTTGATGTCTGATAACTATTATTTTCTTCGAAAATAACGTTAGGCCTAAGCGAAATAATCGATCATGTGAAATTATAAATAATCTATTAGGACTTATCCGTAATTATTAGCATTCTGCAGTGGGCTGTAAAAGTATTGCTTTTAGAAGCATCAACAGAGTTTCGCTCTTGACTGTAGAACAATTCAAAGAGAAATATCATCATTAAGGGTTTTAAAATGTTGACGTCTTCGTAAAATGTTTTTTCGTGTAGATAAATTAACGAAACAGAGGATGGTATCCAACAAACTGATAACCTTAAGACCCTTCTCAGTCATGATCGTTGTCAGTTTCATTAACTTCATATGCAATCCCGCCTACAAATTTCCACAGAAGTGATGGCCTTATCTTTTGTAGATTGTCTGCATATTCGATCTGTTCTTACCCTGACTTTTTTTTTATTTTTCTACTATTTTTTTTTATTATTATATAGTAGTATTTATTTATATTGCTAATATTGTGAAGAAGGAAATAAAACACAATTATGCATTTATAAGTGATGCTACATATTAATTTTAATGAAAAAATAAATAAAAACACATATTTTTAATACATATTAACATTTAACTTATTTAATTATTAAGTTTTTAAATTGTTTGTAATTAATTTTTCATTCTTTTTTTTTAATTAAAAGGGATTATCATTTTTATGTCTAATTGTGTGAAATTATTTTCTGGTTCAGATATTAAAATTGTAAAACGAAATCCAACGAAAGAACGTGAACATAAAAAAAGACAAAAAAAAAAAATGCTGCAGAAGTTTATCTACGAACTTTAAGGTAACAGACCGCAATTGTTGCACTGTACTTACGATTAACAGTACTGCGATAAGCAAGTAAATGAAATCGGGAAGGTAAATTGGCCTCAACATTATTGGTTTGTTTGCTTTTTTTTTTCTTTTTAAAGTATTTCATCGCACTTTCACCTCCAAAGTGCGATTCAATACGTGATACACAAAGCGTAACATCTCTTTCTAGAATGATATACGTAAAGAAAACTGGGACGACAATACAATTAAATTGTCTTTCCCAGAGAATGTTGTTCGCATTTGATATCAAAATAACAACTTGCATTTTTTTTTTGGTTGGGCGAAAGACATTTAACATCAATTCATATCATGACAAGTGTCTGCATACTTGATTACTGAAATTTAAATGCATTGTTTGCTAATTTTAAAAAATCAGCTAAGAAGTCTGATATTGAAAATACTTTTCGCTGATCAATTGGATGGTGTTGTGCATCATTTGATCATGCGCCAAAATAGTATTTTTTAGATTACTGCTCCATCTACTAGCAAAAGTTGTAAACTCTTTAGAAAAATTTGTTCCTGCTTGCTGTCTCAACGTAATTCTACGGAAAATTAATTTTGAATAAAAGCCAATTGACTAATGGTAACGAATAAGATTTGCATCATGTCACTACCGACCTTTGAAGGATTTGATTAATTCTGATAATGGTGAGAATTGTCCTACGAAAGTATCTTCATTTCGATATATAACACTCTTCATTCCATAAAAAAAATATGAAGTAATCCATAAGCTTTTGCGTTTAAGCGAATATCTCAAAATCGAATTTTGGCGCTTGGTCAAATGATGCACAACACCATCCAATTAGAAATTCATAAACTTTTTTTGGCCAGTTACTCCTATTAAGCTTCCGAAATTGTAATGATTCACATAATTAACAGATTAGTTTATAAATCAGAGAGACTACTGAAAGATCAAAAGAAATAATTAAAGCAAAAATACTGAGTATATTGCAATAAGAGTAATTTCGTCAAAAAAAAAAAAATCAATTTCCAATTCATTTCTAAATAGCAGAAAAAAAGCGGAACAAATTGCAGGGACCATTTCAATTGCACCCACCCTGCATCAAGTCGCAGCTTTTGTTACTGTAATTTAAGTAAGAGTTTTGCTAATAAGTACGGTAGCTTCTCTTCAAAGGAATTGAAATTGATTATTTTTTTTTTGTTTGTTTTTTTCTTAAGGAGAACTTAAATACAAGTAATGATAAATCGTTTTTTTTTTTTTTTTTAATTCCCGTCGAACGTGTTTCATAGAAACATATTAAATAAGTTTTAATTACTATTCATTTCTCTTTTGAACCTACTGACACGACTGCAGCGCTGAACCATGACTCATTATAAGCCGGAACTTCCCTTCGACTGTGTTGGTAATGAGCAATTCTGTCTCTCATTTCCTAAGCGATTTCGATGAGGCATTCGACTGATTGCACAATCTTTATGGCTCTGATATAGAGTGGCTTTTTATTAAAGGACAATCTTATCTGTGAGATAGCGTTACGATAGCATCTCTGGCCAGATACCAGTGCTAGCGTTGTTCAATTGTTTTCGAGGCTGTGTATCGTCTACGACATAAAAGCAATCCTTCAAACAGGGCCTGAACTGTTTCATTGGTAGACGCAAACCTTTCGACTCAACGATGTGGTGGTGAGAAAAGAAAGGCGAGAGGAAACGGGATAACAGAACATTCTCTGTAGGGACGTAAACGGAATATGGGACACAACCTCCGCAGCTGCCCGCCTGATCTATATTCTGGGTGGGCGGCGGTTCGGCGATAGTTTTACTAACGAACATTTTCCTAAACTATTCTCCAGAAAGAAAACTTCTCCTTAATTAGTCGAAACTCGGGCTAATCGGAATACGAACGGAGGAAATACTGCTATGCCTTTCGGCAGCAAGAATATCCAACCATAAATATTCCCTGACAACGCTCAGATACAAAATAACAACACGGCTATCTTTGCAGAACTTATAACTTAATGCTGCGAATTTTCGAGATAATATAGTTACTCTCGTTTCGAGAAGGTCGAATTACATAGAATAAGCCGTTATAGCACCGAAATTTAAGAATTACAAAATAAACACTGATTATGTGCATTTAATATATACTGTGATACACATTACAGTTGTGATACACAACACAATATGTTAACACCTTAACATCGTGTTAATTCATTCAAGAAAAAAAAAAAACTATCATTAACTTTGGTTGTATAAATAATTGCAAATTAACGAAAATACCAGTACTTCGAGTTCACATTTAATACTGCTTTATTTATCTTGTTTTTTCAAACAAACCGTACAACAATAGGAGACATACAAACAAACAACACAGTGTTAGAATTTAATTCTAAGTAAAACGATTATCTGTTCGCGGTCAAGATAAATCAAAAACTATTTAACCTAGGATGCTGAAATTTTAATGGCAGAACCTTACTGGTTTTTGTATAACTTGGACCAGTGGTTCTCATACTTTTTTTTGGTTCGCAGCGCACTGTAAAACTTATAAAAAGCATTTCTAACGCACTTCGTGTATGAAATTAAAAATATGTTTATGTATTTTAAACTGTGAATAAAAATAATTTAAGGTTAAACTATTACTTATCTTGTTAATAAATAAAGCGTGATCAGGTTGTTAATTGATCACGGATGCAATAAAACTTTACAAAGTTCCTTCTCGTTTACAAATGGGTTCCTTCTCGTTTTTGAAATATACTTTCATAATATTTATGGCACAACTAGTCATCTCTTGCGGCATTCCACTATATGGCGGCGCATCGTTTGAGAATCACTGAAATTAGATTCTCGCACTGAAAATAAAAGTCCAAATTCAATTTAAAGCCTGCTTACATCAGTTCCCAATTTATTAGTAAAAAAGAAAAAGAAATGATTACGTTATTCAAAAGTTGACACGCTAACTAAATTTTAATTTTTTTTTCTGTTTTCTTCTATCTCTTTATTTTGCTTGTTTTAGGTTAATACTGTTCTAAATGTTTGCAACAGCTATTTCAAATTCAAAACAAAACAAGACCCCATGTAAAGCAACGGAGTTCACATTTGATTTCGCAATGTAATCCGCCGTTGACACCCGATCCTTTGCTAATAACTTCCCCTCTCGGGGTTTTTATCGTGATCCTTTGACTTCTCGATAACTTTTTTCTCGCACCATTTTGTCAGATGTAGGAGGAAGAAAAACAAATGCAATGGATAGTTCCCAGCTTAGTTTAAGTCAAATAAACTTTTAGTCGAATAAACAGAAAATAACGGTCGAAATATTACACAACAACAAGCGAAACACATGAAAAGAATTTCAAATTGCAATAAATAACAATACAATTATTCTAAGACTGTTTCCAACATTATGTAATTATGCATTTAGAAATAAGACCGTCTAAGCCCATACTATAAAATATCCAACGAAGAGTATCTTTCAATATCCAGATCTAATCTGTTGTAGACAATCAGCCCTAAGTGTTAAATATGACATTTGATGTTGATCAGAGCATTTTTTTTTAATTACTGAGGCCACAATGTTTGGATCCACTGTGAAACACCTCGTCATTTGCATCTACGAATACCAAACTCTAATTAGATGCAGGCTGTAAAAATTAAACTCTTAATTGTGAAGTTTCTTAAAGATTAGCGCATTTTTTTTAAATTACAGTAACTATAAGATTCTATTTGATTCTATACAATCAAACAGATAAACGGACTGACACACAACTACGGTTTGGAAAATCAGTCCTAATGTATTTCAGGGAAGAACAGGATCCGAACTTAAATATTATGTATAAGCAGCTATCATTACAGTTTTGCGAAATTTATAATAATAATAACATCTTGTATATCGTTTGTATGACTACTACACTTTTTCATTATAGTGGAATAGATAAAGTTACAATGATTTTTCAAAGTTGAAATATTAAGAACTACATTATTTGATTAATTTTTAATGAAAAATAAATTAAATTTATTACGCTGTCGGGAACAAAATGGACGACAAACTATTATATTAATAGTGACGGTACTCCACTAATTACAACAACGGTCAAATTATGAGATCTCCGAAATCGGAATTGAATTCCACTTTTGAAATATGTTAATTATGGCTATTTTCTATTATCCCCTCCCCCACCTTGCGTAGAGATGAAAGAGAAAAAAAAAAAAGCCATTAACCACTGCATAGCTTTTTAGATAAGTAATCTCAGCAGAGAGAGAGAGCTATATCGAGGGATGACGGAGCAACCTGATGGCGTTTTTTTAGTTGATGGAATCACCAGTAGCAGCTGCGCGGATGCCTTCCGCACCGTTTGTTTATACGAATGAATACTGGATGCTGCTGGGACGACGACAGGCGCCCGCCCCCAACAAAGGAATGAGAAAAAGAAAAAAAAATTAAAGACAACCACCAAGTATTCTGGCTTGTCTATATGCCAGCCAATCCGTTGTCTGCGATGTGTCTGAAGGCTTGATTACGGTTTTGTCTTTTCTTCCGGGATGAGTTATCTACGTGCATAACAAGCTCGCAATTACTGTGTTGAAGTTTCCTCTTTTTCAGATCCGTTTTTCCAGTCTCGATAAAATGAAAGCAGAAATAGAATGAAACTTGGAAACGGATCTAAAGTCCAACAAGAAACTTCAACTGAGATACATTGATTAGTTAAGAATTTTGGGGAGGAGGAAGGAAGAGTTCTGAATAAATCTGAAACAGTAAATTCAAAATCTATATTACTAAAATCTTTTATTTCTCTGTCTGTCTATCTGTCCGGCGCAATTGTTAATTATTAGTTTCCCTTGCTGAGAAAGTCAGATTATACAATTTTATGTTTATTTTTTTCGCCTTGCATGGTATTCGAACCGAGGACCTTCGTCCTCGCAGTCAGGAACGCTACCCATTGGACTACTGCTGGTCCCCCAATACCCAATCCTACTTTTATTCTATTTGTTCGCGCGCTATCAAATAATGAGTTCATTCAAAAAGGAATAAAATATCACTTTTTGCCATAACCGCTTGGAATCGATTCTTCTTGGATTATCTCATACTTACCAGGGGGAGACAGGGAAATGGCCTAGTATTAACATTAAAATTAATAATTTTTTTCACTTACAATAAAGGATTTTTGAAATAGCAGCAACTCATTCATCTTACAAGTTAGTTATTACTCAAGAAAGACATTAAAGATAAGAAAAAAAAATCACTGTCTTTAATTTGTTTAATAACACCAATTGTTTTATATCATAATTTTATATGTAACCGAAAAAATATTACTATTATCTTCATTTAGCGTCGAAATATTACTAAAATTACAGATTTCAATGACGACATTATTCACTTTTAAATGTTCTTTCTATCACTATATTTTATGTTGTAGTATTACAAAAAAAAAAAATTGTTTACAGAACTTTTCATTTGATAGTTTTATATTTCTGTTAATATTTTTTGTTGAATTGTGTAAAAACGCAGTGTTATCCTACCTACTGCAGAGAGACGAGATGTATATTGGGTTGACCAAAAATTTCGTTCGTTTTTTTACATATGTTGGTTCTAGCCATTGTGAATTATTCCCCTGTCACTAACAAGCATTCAATGAAATGAAGTGCTTACTGACGCCAGGTGAATGGCAGTTGCTGTACACAAGTGAAGCATTTCGGTGACCATCTGATGTTAGGATACTGTTATTTCTGTAAAAACGTACAATCTACTCTCGAAAATGACTCCCACGAAGAAGTTACCGGGTTGACCGGGTCCAACTATCAGTTTTGCCAACTGATATTGAGATGGCCAAAAAAGTTCTTTCGTTTTTTTTACGTACGTTGGCTCTAGTAAAGCTTAGGTGTCTTTAACGTCATTCGACACCATTTTGTTAGATTGTATTGTGACAGTTGTCGTATCAGTCTGCATTTCAAAGAAAATCTGATCAAAATTGGTGAGTTTGTGTAGCCAGTTTAATATTAAAGATGGAAGACAATAAGCACGCAAGAATGCATGTTTCTTTGATGAACTGTTACATCTTGGCTGAGAAGTTCTGATTCATCCGCCGTGTTCATCAGACATTGCACCTTCGGATTTCCATTTATTTCGGTCGTTACAAAATTCTCTTAAATGGAATAAATTCAATTCCCTGGAAGACACCAAAGGCAACTGGAACATTCTTTTGCTCAAAAAGACAGAAAGTTGTGGGAAGACGGAATTAGGAAGTTGCCTGAAAGATGGAGGAAGGTAGTGGAACAAACCGTTGATGATGTTGTTCAATCAAAGTATTGGTGACAATGAAAAACCTGTCTTATTTTTTACTTAAAAACCGAACGAACTTTTTGACCAACCCAATATTACCTGGTAGTGAGTAGAGAAATGCTGAAAGAAGGAATTCTGCTTACTTTTAATTTCTAAAAAATTATCAACTGTATTGGAATGATTAATGAAGGAGAGAATATAGTCAACATTAATGAGGATGAGAATAAGATGAAAGACAGACAAGAGGCTTAATTGGGTAAAAATGGAAATGAGAAAAATATATTAGAACTATTACTTACTTGATCTTTTTATTCCTTGGTGTGATAATGTACACTGCGAGTAGTTTATCCTGAAACTGTTTTGAGAATTCCATCATTCTATCTCTCTCTCTCTCTTATATATGGTCCTTTTCTGTTATTTTGTTCTTTCCTTTCTTGAATCTCTTTAAATATAAGCATTGCAGCCAAAAAGTTCTGAAATGGTTCAAAGTAACAAATAATTTATGAATTGCATTTCGTTTAACTGTTTTTTTAAATTGCTGTTAAAATATTGCTGTTTTAAGAAAGGGTTTGCTCTGAAATTGGATTTTGTTCTTTTTAATTGTACTCAATGTCGTTCTTTCTGTGTTTAACGCTAGACTGCGGCTTCACCACAGGCAGAGCGGCAGACAAGAGAAGTACATCCGAGACACTTATCTGTCAGAATATCTAATAGCACGACAGCCTCCTGATGTAATTTATATTATTGATAACATTTTTAATAGACGAAGTTACAATAATAACAATCTGAAAAACAAATTGATAAATAAAA
Source organism: Thereuonema tuberculata (assembly GCA_023159025.1). Lineage (NCBI taxonomy): Eukaryota > Metazoa > Arthropoda > Chilopoda > Scutigeromorpha > Scutigeridae > Thereuonema > Thereuonema tuberculata. Next base: position 19,503,258 of record JAFIDM010000007.1, on the reverse strand, counting down.
CAAGGTAGGGATAGCGATTAGTAAACCAATCACAGTGCTTCGCAACGTCTTCTGATACGTAAAAGACAATCACATTTGATATTGCTTTAATAAATGTGATTGTTGCGAATGCAAAAGGCGCAATTGTTGCAGTTATTGTGATGAAAGGCATAAATATATTTAAAGAGAAATTTGTTCGATTCCTTTCATCTAGAAATAACGTATCTACATTATTTCCATACGCCTCCTTAATTGTATGCCGATAATTCAATATATTTAAAGTTGAGAAATCTTTAATATACAGAGGTTTTTCGGTAATCTTAGCCATGTTTTTAGAAGTGGCACACCTACGTCACGTGACTTTTCCAGCCTCGACCCAGAGACCTTAAACATCCCCATTGTTGCGATTGTTGTGCTGAATGATAATTTAATGATACTTATCCAAGACGGGCGGACAAAGCGGGATTAGAAGTATTCTGATCCTTATCAGGAGACTAAAATTCACAAGTTTCGTAATGTGTGGATCAATAAACGCATGAAGAAAGTGAAACACTTAATTTTTTTTTTAAACAGTTATTAGCAGCATGAAATCAATGTGTGTCCGTATGCGTTATCCTCTAACAATTTTTGAACTAGTGGAAAAATCTTCTTGGTTTTTGGCATCCATTTTTAACATTCAAGAGATAATCTACCTGTAATACTTGAGAATTTGTCTGTGCGAAGTTTACTCTGAAAGGTGACAACAAAAACCAAATATTTTTACTGAGGGCAAATAATAGGGAAATTCATTTTGTCCAGGCGTGTTTCGATTTGATAACCGTATTGGATTTACTTCCGAAAACGCGAGTATTTGCGGATTTAATCAATTTTCGACAAATGGATAATTTGAAGGAAATCTATGTCAGAGGATATAAGTTACAAATACGGTGGTTTTTCCTTTGTACTTTTATTCACGTATTCAAAAACATATAAAAAAATAAATAAATAAAACACGCCAAATTTGAAGGTAACGCAGATTTCAAATTCTTAATATTTGTCTTGAAGTAAAATTGGTGAAATTATTGACCGATTCGGTTCGAAAAAAATTCCTCCGTTCTGCGCAAATGCTCCTTATTTTTGTTGTGCGCTGTGATATTGTGGGGTCATTTATTTTCTTCCTACACTAATAATGAATTCTATTTTCGAATCAAGCCGAGCATTGATGTCTGCTCGAGAGGGGGCGTTTGTGTATTTCCTGTTTAGCCTGAAACTCATTCTGAACGGCACCTAAGATAACGAGGGAACCTGTGGAATTTCCACCCACTGTGAGATCATCTTACGAATTCGTTGCCAATAAGATGATTCAACTCATTGTTGATGACAGAAATGTGGTCTTAAAAATAAAAGCAACGCACATCAGTTTCCTATACATAAATACTTTCGACACTTGGCTTTTGCGATCTGATTCCTCATCTTTCCCTTCGACAAGAAATTATGAGGCAATTATTCTATCAACTTGCAGTCGAATGTTTTACAGATTCAAAGTACGATTTTTAATAGAATGCCTTTAAAAAACACCCTTAAAAAAGATTATTATAAGAACTACTACAGGCCCATTCCAAATATGGGATTCAGGTCAGTTTTCACTCAGTTATTAGCAGGGTCTTGCCAACTTAATTTTATTAAAACCAAACTCATTTTAATTACGTCAAGTAAGAAATTATTTAGAAACTAGCCGGGTACCGTCGCTTCGCTCCGGAACCCTTGCGTATATAGCATTAAAAAAAAACAACTTTATTTATTTAGCAAATTAATATTGAGATCGGAGAATATACGACTTTCCAGCCCGTTGTGCCCTTCTCCACTTAACTCAGGTGTATTGCGGGTTGGCGCCATACACTTCATCGTCAGTTTGCCAGATTATTCCCTATCCCGAATTTCGAAAAATCCGGCCTTATTCCTTGTCTACATCATAAAGGAAACCTCTGTGCAAAATTTCAGCTTTCTAGATCCAAGGGTTTGGGCTGGGCGTTGATGAGTCAGTGAGTGAGTGAGTCAGGACTTTTCTTTTTATATATGTAGATTTTCATGAATTTTGTTTTGTTAACATCATTGATTAGTTCTTTATAGATTATATTTGGATGTATTATTTTCTCATTTTCAACTGTTATCCGATTCGTTCTTTACATATTACTCCTGGTGTTTTGATTTCATGTTTATTTATGAAAATATGATCTATATTTGTTTTCGTATTTCCATGAATTGTACAGTTTCTTGTTGTTCCGTAAAGACGATTTTTGAAACCATTATTGCACATAAGTTTTACGTATTTCTGTACTACATTGTTTTTATTCATTTTGGAAATATCTATATTTACGTCGCCAATCAGTATAGTTGGACAGTTGTTTAATATATTTTTATTTTTTATGAATAGATTCTCTATTTCAGTAACATTTTAGTAATTTGTAATTTAGCGTTTTGCTTACAGAATGACAGACAGAATAACGTTTTATAATATACGTTTTTATAATATATAATAATAATAGCCGGGTACCGTCGCTTCGCTCCGGAACCCTTGCATATATAGCATTCAAAAAAAAAAACTTTATTTATTTAGCAAATTAATGTTGCCATCGTCGTTCGATAGAACTTTCAAATACCAACATTTTCTCAATATAATGTTCTCTTCCATTTTTTATACTTTTTCGTTTAAATTGAGAAAAAGTCAAAATTGGACCCTTTAAAAGGCGCCATCTTGGAAACCAAAAACTTTTTTCGAAAGATTTTTGTAGCATTTTGTTTGTCTTAAAAAGATCTACATTTTATCCATTTACATGACCAATCTATCTCTTATAGTTTGGTCACAAAATTGGAAAAACGTAAAGTCTTATGACAGACAAAATAACGCTTTTATAATATATAATAATGGTGTAAATCCATCTAACGTATAATAGAAATTCCCAAAAGAAAATATATGTTTTTTATTCAATTAAAGTATTTTCAGTAATTTTATCAATGTCAAAGTTTGATTTTTTTTTTTTTTTAAATGTATTATTAGTTTTTAGGCACTGCTTTTAATTTTTTAAAAATAATAAAATACTAAATAAAGAAAAAATAAATTACCAATTTGAAGAAATAAGAGTCACACAATCAAATTGTTCGAATTTACCTTTCTCGATAAAGGACTTCTTTATTTAAGATATTTATTTTGTTCGCTACCACCGATCGTATTTGTATTGTTAAAAAAAAAATAGTTGTGTACCGGTAGTTAAAAAAAAAACAAAAAAAAAAAACCTTTGGAGGGTTCTATGCTATTTTAAAAATAAAAAACAATTGCTAAAAATTAACTAATTACAAATCCGCGACGACTGCAGTTTGTATTGCACACAGGACAGAAACAATCTGTTAGGTTGTTACAGTTTTGCGATGTAAAGAAATATTGCTGACAGATCTACTGGTCTCCAATGTAGTAACAAAAAAAAAAACCACCGTATCTTTTTTCATCATGTAAATTAGGTATATCATTATTCTTTATATCTTTTCTCTTTCTATATAAAGCGCAATGCAGAAAAATGTTTTGTTACCTTATAACTTAAAAACTGCTAAACCAATTTGAATGTGGTTTTTACCATTCGGTAGAAGGTGCACCAGGGATTGCTTATAGCCACATAACATCACATTACTACCTTAAGATACTCAAGCAGTGAAGAAAAAAAATTTTTTCCTCTCCAAAAAAAATGAACAATTCTATATGTTTTAATTGTCTTTGATTACTTATAGTGAAAGTATATCAATCCACTTTGTAACAACAGTGGTAGTTGTTTAGGTGGAATTGCATAAACGTTAGGCAATGATCAATACAGCTATCGAAAACATTCAGTTAGTTTAAGCCTTTACTAAAGAATTTTCTCGCAAACTTTTTTTTATTTTTTTATCTCATGAAAAAAAAAAAATTAAAAAAAAATACAAATGTTTGACTTAGAAAATGTACTGATCTCTACACATTCATTTAACTGCCAGCAGTTCGCCGGTGGTCCTGAAGCGTCTGGAATCGATTCCCGGGTAAGATGTGGATGTTTTTTTTTTTTTTTTTCCCACTACCCTAATAATCATTCCCAAAACCGGAAAATCGTCTAGTGAGATTTTTTCAGGCCCTTTCCGACTGTCTGTACTGTATGGTAAATCATCGCAGTATCTTCCATAATCTAATGTAATGTAATGTAATGTGGTGAGCGTGGGTGGCTTGACAGCCGAGCACCGCGACCTAAAAGATCTATTATTCCTTAATCTAACTAGCCAACTGAAGATGTTGATAGACCTGCTGAAGACACAACACAACTATTATTTTAGTTATGGATCATAAAAAAAAAATGATAAATTGTAGACAGTTTGGTCGAGATTAGCCAGAAACACATTTGTTTCGAGTTTCATGGAGATTCGTTCATGTGATCAAGGGATTACTTAAGACATAGATAGATGGAATTTTTTTTTTTTAGAACAATATAGATTCAGGAATGACGAATACATTTTCATTTATTTTATTTATTAGTTTCTTTTATTCGATCACAGTCTCTTAGCGATGACGAAGTTAAGACTATTCATTAGGCTGTTCTAATTTAAAAGAAGAAATAGACGGTAACTGTTACCTTTACATTAGTCTGAAACCCACATAAGAGAAAGAGAAATTGAAAGGCTCTGACAAATTACTTTATTTTTATATTTTGTCGAGTTTTTCTTTTTGTTTTTTTTTAAAAACGCTTCGTTAAAGATAACTTTGACACACCCCCTGTTTCCCTCTGGTAAGTATGAGATAATCCAAGAAGAATCGATTCCAAGCGGTTATGGCAAAAAGTGGTATTTTATTCCCTTTTGAATGAACTCATTACTTGATAGCTCGCGAACAAATAGAATAAAAGTAGGATTGGATATTGGGGGACCAGCAGTAGTCCACTGGTTAGCGTTACTGACTGCGAGGATAAAGGTTTTCGGTTCGAATCCCATGCAAGGCGGAAAAAATTAAAAAAAAAAAAAATTATAATCTGACTTTCTCAGCAAGGGAAACTAATAATTGCGCCGGACAGACAGAGAAATAAAAGATTTTAGTAATATAGATTATTCCGAAATAGCTGTGACACTAAGCTTCAAATAGTCAATTTCATTTCAGTATTTTTTTCATATTTTCCTTCATCATTTACGTAAAAAATGTTATTGCTGAAAAATGTTCCTGCAGTCCATGCAAATTCGCTGAAGTCGACATTCGGTATAAAACTGTCGCATTATTATCCTACCATTGCTGACTGATAAGCCAGTGTTAAGTATTCTTCATTAAACTACCTTGAGATAGTCAGAAATATTACTTTTATTCTTTGATAAATCAGAGACTATTCACTGTTTCTAATAGGAAATACCCAGGAAAAAAATTAAATAATCAAGAACGAATTTCCCAAGATAAAACTGTTTATTTCCATTGATTTCACTTTATCTTGAAGCGTTACTATTTATCTTTTGAACCATGTTTTCCTCATATGACTCATACCTTTCAAGTGCAAAATTTTTTTATTCTTTACTTAATTTTATTTCTGCTACGTTAAACTCTAGCAATTTTACGTTTCCAACTGGAATCATTAGGTCATAGCGCCTTTTAAACGAGCTGATACATGCTTTGTTATCAGTGTAAAAATATCCTTATCGTATCTTGACGTAATTTTGAAACGTGTCTCAAATACACAGAGACAACTTTTTATAACTTAGGTACATATATATACATATTTATTTATTTAAATGAAAATATTTTATTTAAAGTTAATAAAAAATAGTTTAACGTGCGTAAATTGTTCATATCAAAGACTCAAGGCCACCATACAAATACATTTATAATAAAGATGAAGCGATCATTTTCACAAAAACATTAGAAAGAGATTTAAGAGAAAATGACAATAAAAAAAGTTACAAGTTTCGAAAACGAGTACGGTAGCGGTTTTCATCATCGAACTACAAAAATATAAAAAATATAAATTTTTGTTAACACATTGCCAACTATATTAGCACAGAAAGAAATCAACAAAAATTACATATAAATATACGATACCACGATACCATTTATAAATAATATAAATTTATGTTTTTTATATTTTTGAAGTTACAAGTTACAAGTTTCCCGCTACAGGTTTTCGAAACTTGTAACTTTTTTTATTGTCATTTTTCTCTTAAATCTCTTTCTAACGTTTTTGTGCAAACGGTCGCTTCACATTTATTACAGTTGCACATTAATACATTCATTACCTTTTTAATAAGTTTATACATTAAAATTCACGAACGTTTTCAAAACGACCTGCGTGTCATTTTCAAGTGAGAATTGTGACTTGAAAATGAAACGCAGGTCGTTTTGAAAACGTTCGGGATTTTAATGTATAAACTTATTAAATGTATTTGTGTGGTGGCCTTGCATATATAAAGTTTCACTATGTTTGCATTTCAATCTATAAAAAGGAAGTCGATTTTTTTTTTAATGAAATTTGAAATATTATTTTAAATTCTTATTTATCAGAAATACAATAAGTGAATTAGTAGGATAATTTAAACTAAAGACTATTTTTGTTACATTTGACTAAAAACGTTGACTGACCTTAAATCTTTTGGTAGTTTAAATACAAGTCTGATGCATTTGCCATGCTGACATAAAACTGCAAATAAACAAATAAATAAATAAATAAATAAATAAATAAATAAATAAATAAATAAATAAATAAATAACCCTTGCCTCACCTAGCAAACATTTTTTTACCCCAAAACTCTACAAATTCTTAAATTTAAATCTCAGGATTTGATCATGTTGAATAAGCACTATTGACTCTCCGATCAAAGACCACCTATGCGAAGAACAAAGTTTATACTTTATTTTCAAGTTTCAAGCTTTCATTTCGTTTAATCTACATAGAGAAAATGGAGCTAAAATTGTTGGACGTACGAAGTCACTGCTATTTCTAATCAACTGATATAATACGAGCTTTCTAATGGACGGACATTGTCGGGCAATTTGTTAGATTGAATTTAACGCGTTTCTGTCTTCGGCGTGTAATTATATAGACAATGGATTTATTACGACAACGGCCCTTTTATTAAAAGCCGTTGTGCAAATAAACGACCTTTATTACCAAGTGATTAACTCATTAAAGGGGAGTCATTTAACTATCGTTTGCAATCATTACCAATCATTCTCAGACGCTCAACCATCCATTGTGGCAAATTAGGGTTCGGTGGGGGAGGGGTTAGTTTTTCTCCTACTTAAATTGCATCAGACACATTCGGATATTAGCTTTCTTGCAAATGAACGGATGTTAAGGAGACGAATGTTTTGAACTTCATTCAATTATTATTACTAATATCATTTTACATCGAGAAATAATTAAAAAAAAAATATGAATGGAGTCGTTTTGGTTTTTCATTATAGGAGATACAATTTTTAATTAGGACGAATGAAAAGACCCTTCTTAGATTTCATAGACTAAAAGTCGGCCTTAGGGGGGAATAATGATATTATTGATGCCGCCAACACATTCAGAAATATTATTTTTAATTGCAGCGTTACGTCATAATCTCACTGAATCTCTCCCATTTAAACTCAATCTGAAAGTCACTATCTCTCATTTCTAAAACTTAATTGTTATCTTTTGCAATTGTCAGAAGGGTTGTTATGGCTTCATCTATAACAGTGGTTTTTAAACTTTTACTGTGTTTTTTACCCCTTTTGTTCTCAGAAACATGATCTCGCATACTTTGTCAGAAATCAATGAAGGCAATTTTTGATCTATAAAGTAATTCATATAGTTTGCTAACAGATATCAACCGGCAATTATAAGCTTATTTTGATATGTATTTATAAAAAAAGTAATAACAATTGTAGGCCTACAAAATACATTTATTTACAATCGTTAAAAATATGTTAATAAGTAATTAGGTTTAATAGAAATTACATAACCGCCGTTTTATTTTCACCCCAAATTGAGAACCACTGATCTAAAAAGTATTTCTCAAGTTATACTGTAAAGAATTTTCATGTAGATATTCTTAGAGCCTACTTATTACAAAATAAAAATATCTGAATAATTTTAAATTTAATAAAAAATACATAAATAATTACATCACCTTAATTTATTTAAGGAATAAAATAAATAAATAAATAAATAAATAAATAAATAAAATTGTCAGTTACTATTAGCTGTTATTTATCTCTTTTAGGCCTACTTCTTCACATCGGGAATTTAACAATTTCAAAATAATCTATAATTAATTAAATTAAAATTCAAAACAGTCAATTTTTGGAAGGTTTTCGTGGTATTACTCGGTATCTTCAACTTAAAAAAACTTGACGCAAACCTGAAATTTTAAAGTGCTGTGAAATAATCGTAATTAAAAATGCTTTCATTAAAGACTTTCTAAATATCATGGAAATTCATTCTAAATACCATGCTGTACGTTTTTAAAAATAAATTTGTTTTCAAGCATTTTTTAATAGAAATAGATTTTTAATAGAATTAACAATTTTTGAATTTTAATTTAATTAATTGTAGAATATTTTGAAAATTAAAAACAAGAAAATATAAATCCCAGATGCTTCACAAGTACATATTTAAATTTTCAGAATTTTAGATGCACTGGAAAAAGAAATATATAAAGGGTTTGCAGTTGCTTGAGTCAGGACCTTAAGAAAATGAGTTACACTAATAAATACGCTTATTTAATAATTATAAGATGAGAATGATATATTCTTCAAGATGAAGATTGACTAAGAATTAAAACTGAAATTGAAAAACCCTCACTGCGCGGTTCTTCAAAAAGATAGGATTCATTAATTGACATGATAATACAATCATTAAACCCCACCTGCAATTTTACTTTCTTTTGACCAATCGCAGTCCTTCAAGAGTTATTAAATAATTAAATAAGATGCCGAAGGGCTTTAGTAAGAAGAGGGCTTAATTTCAATACTCAAAGTTTATTATATTTTTATATGCTCCCAAACACCTTGGGTGACAATGTTTCTAAACACCTTCTGTCATTTTTGGCTATTTCTGTACGTCTTCAGTGGTAGCAGGAAAGCTGTTTTATTAATCAACCAATCACAGGTAATTCTTTCATTTGCTCGAATTCCTTTCTTAATGACCCTGTAATAACAGTGATTTTTTTTTAATAGCTGTTAATGACTAGTGCGAAGCGTTAGTTTTTTATTCATCTTTTCATTCAATAGCCTATTGTAGTCTTGACTTCTTAAGGCATTATTTTGACTGATGAAGAAATGGTTAAAAATCAGACAGTCCGTTTGAATAAGCAGCGGCAGAACAGGAACAGTGGTTACAACGCTAAAGGACTTTTTATTCGGGAACCTTTTTGTTCTAACTACAATAGGGATGGGTAGTTCGTGAACGAACTAGTTCATTTGAACTAGATCGTTCGTGAACTATAGTTCTTTTTTACGAACTAGTTCAATGAACTAGTTCGTTCACGAACTACCCATCCCTAAACTACAATGTTCAAAATGCTGCTTTTTTCTCGTTGGATGATTTGTGAAATCCCAAGGATTTCGGGATGTGCTGGAGGATTGAGAAAAAAAGTTTTGTAATGAAGTCCTTTCTTTTTTTTTTGGTTGATGATATAAATGGGGGTCTTTTCTTTTTGGTTGGATGATTGGGGAAGGGTTGCGTAAAAATATAATGTCAGAAGATATTCGCGAGTCAAAATAGTTTAGGAACCTCTGTTCAAAGGAAACAGATACTGTGGTAATATTCGCGGTACCAATTTTTTATTTACCGTATTTATTGGCGTCTAACGCGCATCCTAATTTTAAGAAGAAAGTTTGAGTAAAAATAACTTAAAATTTAAAATAAAAGTAGTATACGCATAAAACACGCAGATAGAATTTTAGCTCTAAATTTAGGGAAAAAAAGGGCGTGTTATACGCCGATAAATACAGTATTATCTATTTATTTATTTTTTGAGATAAATCTGTTAGTTTTTTTTTCAAATTTTCAAAAATTAAAACAAATCATAAAACTCATGCGATCTACATAAATGTCAATGTTTGAAATCGCGCGGTTTCAAAATAACTATGTATTGATTTCGAGAAGTAATTTCTAGCTTTTCATTTTTAAAATAAAAATTTACAATTTTTTCAAATAGAATTTACACAATGCTCTAAGAACTAAAATTACCTTTTTTACTACAAGTAAAAATTTTGTTAAGAAAATAAATATTAAAATATTTCATTGAAATATTTTGATGTTTTGATAAAAAAAAAATTGTTTTTGATGATTGTTAAAATTGATTGAAATCCTAAACTAATGCTTAAGGTTCTTTAAAAAAGACCGGTGCTCGGTTCTAGATTCTTCATAAATTCTTCTATTATTGGAATTCGCACGTGACTGAAATCTAAATAAATGCCTGCTTCTTCCTTTGTTTTACGTCCAGGTATCATCTCCTGGCAATCGATTAAACTCCCAAATCGTGTTTTGATTTAGTTTATTTTGACTCGGAGCTGATTTATTGGCAACCACTTGAGAAGTAAAAATATCCTTACGCAACGGAGCATCTTCTTCAATAATTGGTTTTTCCCTCCAGATGGTCTCAAGATGACAGATGGTTCGTTCTTAGGCTTCATTGACATTGCTTTCAACCCTTTCAAATTGGTAGAAACATTCCTCGTCTAAAGCAGCGAGGGTTTTTACCACGAGATGGCATCGCAACCAACATTTTAGGCAGCTAAGGAAATAAACCGAAAATGAAGAGAGAGCCAGAGAAGTGGAAATGAATTTCCGCGGCCGTGAATCAGTCGGAGTCAAAAATAGGGCATTTAAATTATTAGAAAGCGGGAATGAAATAGAAGGGCAATTAGGTTACGCGAATATTTTACGATTCAGCCGTAAAGGAAAAAGTAATAATTCACACAAACATACATACACACACATACATATAAAAAAAAAAAAAA
>JAFIDM010000007.1:19478601-19489894 GCA_023159025.1 Thereuonema tuberculata | reverse complement strand
TAAATAAACAAATAGGTTTTTTGAAGATTAATGTTTTCCAAAATATCTGCAAAATATCAAAAACATTGATTTTTTTTTTTAATTATATAAATGCAAAATCACAGAACAGGTCTTGAAGAATAAACGAGGAGAGGGAGGTATAGACTCCCGCGATTTACAGCAATTGGGATTAAGTTGACTTGTGTAGTCAGTTTTAGTAAAGTACAGGGTGGGCCAAAAGTCACTTTACCATTTAAAAATTAAATAACTTTTTCGCTATTATATATTATTTTGTTTTCTTTCAGATTCTAAAAATAGAAGCTTGGGAAATATATGATGGAAAACTTTACGACGGAACAATGCATAAAACTTATTGAATTTTATTTTATTCAAGCGCTCCATTGTTCTTACCCAGAGAGCATACACATTTCATCAAATTGGAGACATTTTGTGCTTCCTGCTGTAGTGAATGCACCTGGCATGGTGTGGCAGCAACATGTGGCAACTGCCATTCGGCCAGGGAGTCCATGCAGCTGGTGAAGCAAATTTTCGAAGAAAGAATAATTTCCAGAAATTCTACTTTTCATTGGCCTATGCGTTCCCCTGATCTCACGGCTCCAGATTTGTTTTTGTGGGGATATTTAAAACAGCAGGAAGCACAAAAAAGTCTCAAATTTGATGAAAATAACGCATGTTTGATCTCTGGGTAAAAACAATGGAACGCTGATATTCAAACTAAAATTCAATAAGTTTTACGCGTTGTTCCGTCGTAAAGTTTTTCATCATATATTTCCCAAGCTCCTATTTTTAGAATCTGAAAGAAAAAAGAAAATAATATATAACAGCGAAAAAGTTATTAATTTTTAAATGGTAAGTGGCTTTTGGCCCACCCTGTATTAATAAGTTGGAATCAATCTGATGATGAGTCTTTCTGCTTAATTTTGATTATAAAGTTTTGTATATCTTAACAACTTTCATCCACTAGCAAAAGGTTTCTTATTATGGTGTATCTCATATTTCGAATGTAGCCATACGACATCCTGTATCGTTGCGCCTGTGCAATCAATAATAAATAAAACAATGTGATTGGTGTAAATAGATTGGGTAGTATTAAATAATTAAAAAGAAAGAGAAAAATGGACGTTGATAAAAAGTTAAACAACGATTCAGAAGCTACAAATCCAAAATAAAATATTAAATTTCTATGATACATTTTTAATAGTTTTTCTTTTTTTTTACAGAGGAAAAACACAGGAATGTGATTACTTCAGAAGATGACAGGAGGTAAAGTATAAAAATAAAATATCATTTATATAATTATTTAACACAGTTTTTGAGTTTCAGTGTTTAAGTAGCCTATTGTTGATGTTTGTATTTTGTTCGCGTTTTCTTATTTGTTTACTAGCAGAGTACCCGTTCTTCGTACGGGTTACAAAAAAGAATTGTTCTGATGTGGATGAAGAAGAAATTGAAATTGTGAGATCACTTCGAAACTTTCTCAGTTGGTACAGAAATCACGTGTTACGTAAAAAGTAATGTTATATTTGAATTTTCTAACTCTGAGATCCCTAACTTCCCACTCCTTTTTTCCTTCTCCACACCCCTATCACTTCAAACCTTTCCCAGTTCGGAAAAAAATCATGTGATCATTATGAATCTATATCTATCGCGAAAATCTATAGTTATCTCGAAAACCCCGTAGCAGTATCCTTAAAAAATGTTTGCCCCTCCCCTCACCACCCTTCCATTTACACCCTCATAGTTCTAGTTTCTGCCTCCCGGATAATGTGACGTTATTTATGCATAATATTTTAGTTCCAGTTGTTCAACAACAATATTTTTGTAGTTCCAATTGTCGCCTCCAGGTGCATATGTGGCGCTTTCAAAACCCGCCCCACACTTCATGGTTATTTCCCCCCCCCCCCCCAAACTAAAAATGTTTATTTTTATACTTTTTACGTTGTCTTCAGACAATGGAACCTACCCGCATGCGAAGTTTGTAGCATGTTGGGAAGTGTGCTAAATTATACAGTAGAGTCCCGTTATTCCGAAAAATCCGCCTATTCCGAACAAAGTTCAGAAAAAATACCGATTTTCTTTTTAACTTAAAACAGGAGAAATTAAAAAGACGTTCGTGAAAAAACGTACTTTTATTGTTATATAAAGAAGTTAAATAGAGACATACATAGAACCTAAGCTTGATGAAAACGCCTAAGCAGATGTCCCCGCACTTAATTTAGGCCTTAACAAGTCAATACGTTGATATTATTCATGAAATCCGCCTATTCCGAATTCCCGCTAAACCGAACATTGTTCGGTCCCAATTAGTTCGGAATAGCGGGACTCTATTATATATTAAAGAATCATTTGTTGTATTTAATATATTTTAATTCAATTTACTTTCTGTTTTCTTCGAATTTTATTTGAATTTCTTTTTTCATCTACTAGGACTGTGATTTGTAAGCGTTAATAATAATAAAAATGAAATTAAAATGAGATTTTAAGATAGAGTAACCTATAAATATAAAACAAAAGTTGATTTTTTTTCTGGTCCTATCTCCTCCGAAACTATAAGAAATATAAATAAGGTGGCAAATGTTAGATATGGTATTGAGGATTCTCACATTTTCATCTATGTGGGTCAACCGGAAGTCACGTGATTTACGATCAAACATGAGGTCTCCGAAACGGTCTCCAAGACATGCTCGGGATTTAGGGTGGTGAGAAAATTATCTCAGAATCCAAGATCACGTGATCACAGATTGGCTAACAGGTAAAAAAGCAAAACAAACAAAAACCTTATAATAACAGTGTATTAAATAATATAAAAATAGATTATTGTTCATTGCTTCAACTTTGGTTTAACATGTAAGATTGTGGTAATATAAAAGATTTATAATCTTATATATTTAGATAAAATCAAAGATAAAAACGCACAATAATTAAAGATCCACTGAGGTCATTTTGTTATTTTTGTATCGGGAATCAAAAACAGACTGTTTCTAGGTTTACCTGTCATCAGTTTGATTCGCCCAGTACTCAAAGCTCAGTGGGATCAAAAGAAACATATACAGAAGACAAGCTTGAACAAAATAATGGCCCTTCAAATAAAAAACATCAGAATACAAATTAAGAATAAAAAGGGCAGTAAATTAATACCCGAAAGCAGACTGCTTAGCTTATAAAGGATTAATTTATAAAATTAAATATACACATAATAGCGAATTAACGTGCGTAAAGGTATTAGATAATAAGTGATAAGATATTACTGAACTTTCAATCTCTGACTCTGAGTCTGTACTTCTGGCGTTTCCCTGAACGCCGAAGGAAACGGAAGGGCAAACATTTTTCAAGGGTGTGCTTGAGTTGAAAACATGAAATTTCACATGAATGTTCTTTGTCAAAATCTAAAATATACGGTAAACGTCGAATTTTCGATTTTCGGATCCTAAGGGGTGCAAACGGGGGGTGGGGTTAAACTTTGTTGAAGGGTGCTTTACGGGGTTTTCAAGTTACAAAATAAGAATGTAATAATGTAATCATCACGTAATTATGTACCAACTGGGAAGGTTCGAAGTGATAGGGGTGTGGAGAAGGGCAGAAAGCGATGGAAAATCCCCTCATATTTACCGATCTCGATATTAATTTGAGATCTAGGGATTATCGAGTCACAAACTAGGAATACAACATTAATTTGTAAATTATTACCACGTGACTTTTCTACCAACTTGAAGCGGTTACACAATTGCAATTTCTTCGTCATCCACATCAAGACATCTCTTTTTTGATATTTTTGATAGTTAAAATATACTAAACAAAATGTCTAATAACTATAATAGTTTGCCGTGAAGGATGGGTTTGTCGCTGATACAAGGTATTGCGGAGTCCGGGAAATTTCTAGGATACTTTTTATTTTATTTTTTTGCAATGTTTGCAGGCAAACAAAGAGAGGATAGTATTATACAGTAGAACCTCATTATAACGGACTAATTGGGGCTGAAAGGTTGTCCGTTTTAATGAAAGTCCGGTTTATAACAAATAATTCTATATCGGTGTAATGCATCAGGGTGTATATCAATGAAAGGACAATAGTTAGCTATAAAAAGTACTTAACGACATGACTCAAAGGTTACTGAATAAAAACTGATGAGTGTGTGCGGCAATTTGTGGAATTTCAGACAATAACGAAATTAAATGATCGATAGAATTGAGAAAGCAAACGAAGGAACAACGCTACAAAGTTGCGAATCCTTCCTTGTAGCGTTGTGCCTTCGTTTGCTTTCTCAATTCTTTGAATCATGGGGCACGTTAATTTTTTTTTTTTTCATTAAATGATCGATGTTTAATCGCTTGCTTGGAAATGTAAAACTAGTCAGATAAACATATGCATCCTTTATTATTATTATATTTTTTAAAAAAACTGTCCGTTATAAGCGATGTCCGTTATAATGAGGTTCTACTGTATATCAATAAATACTGTTAATATATGTATATATATGAAGGGCTAGAATCAAAGGCAGCTGAATCCATGTTTTGAAATTTTACAATTTTATTTTTTTTAAGGTGGTAACATTGTATGAAGAAATCTTCAAAATACTTGAGTAGGAATTAGAACTCAATGGATAGCACACTGAACGCCTATAATGACAGGCTATTCTTTTATTCAATAAATAAAATGTATTGAATAATTAAAATGGATTTAGCTGCCTTTGATTCTAGCCCCCTCATATATATATTTCACTGTCTTTCTTTTAGACTCTCATCATAACCAGTTCCTTGTCAGTTGTTAATAAAAATAAATAAATACATCAAGCGAGAATGGTCAACGTTTATTTGTATTTCGAAAATTAATTCATATTTAGTTTTTAATAAATAAACAAATATTTTCTAAGCAAAAAAAAAAAAAAATCCATATTAGGATTTAAATAGAAAAAATTAAACTTAAGAAATATAAGAAAATAATAATAAACAATTTTTTAAAGATATTAATTTTAATTTATACATTCCTCATAAAAATTTCAAAAAATTATGTTATCCTTTGAATTTAAATTAATTTGAAATTTAATGGCATTTTATCAGTCTTTATCTGAAGATTACAGAATTCGTTGTTTGGAAAAATCACCTATTTTCATGCAGTTTGTTTAGAGAATAAGAATTCTTCATGAATTTAAATTATCCTTTGCTTTTTTCTTTCTTTAATACTCAAATGAAAAATGGCGGTGGTTTAGTCTTTGACATTTGTCTTCCCGCTAACAATTTTTAATTCAACGTGTTTTTCTATGTAATATTCTAAATCGATATAACTTAGTACGTTTGTATAATACCGAAGTGATAGACTGAATGCCACTCCGAAAAACCTATATAGAGTGAGGAGAGTTGAATATAGATAAAATTATATTCGGAAATGCACTTTTTCAGATTTCCTTTTAAGTTTCAGCTATCGAGGCTTGTTGATTTGAACACAGTACTAATGTATTCATAGGATTTTTTTTGCTTAAATCAAGTGCTTTCGTATCTTAAGGTATGCCAGGGAAAATTGTTACGGACATTAACACGTTGACGCTTACTACACGGCGCTAGTAGTAGACATGCCAATTTCCGTGTTGTGTGGCTATACAATCTCTATTGAACAATATGCTGCGGGCGCTTGTAAGGAGGACGTATATTGTTTGCGACAGACACCTTGAACTGTCCTAAACAGTTGTTGGCACCGAACTTTTTTTTTTTTTTTTATGTATTTTTGTTTCCTCTCCCATAATAATGAAATATGTACCAGAACCTTGAATAACATTAGATTCTCTAAATTTGTTGATTGGTTTTATGTTGATTGTAAAATTCAGGATTTTGAAAAAAAGAAGTTCCTTGATTTTACATGTAATTTGATTTTGGGTAAATTTTTTCTGAGAATTTACGTTCATTTTTATTAATAAATATAAAAAAAAAAAATGCTTCCTTTATTCTACCCTATTTATATTTATTCTGATTTCATTACCTTGTCATTGGCAAAACCATAAAAAAGCTATTCAAAATCTAGTATGATATGTAACGCGTTCTAATCTGAAATACGATATGTACTGAATTCTTATTTTACCATATATAATAAAAATGTAAAATAATCTAGTGGCACCTGGGGATCGCAACCCTTACAATGGCAGCAGTCAACAAAGTGTTAAGATATTATATCCTCATACTTAATAATTAGGAAGAAGTCATATTCTTTATCATCAATTATATTTTCTCTAACTGCAATTGCATTTAAAAACATTCGTTAATCCATTGTCTTATGTAAAGCAAGCCCACCTTATATATGTATTCAGTTTTAGTGTGCATTGTATTGCTTCTGAGGATTTAATAAACACATGAAAAACCAATTTCAACAACTGGCTTCAAGGACTTAAAAGAAATAAATGGCCATTGCTGCTTTCCAACTGTATGTATTTTTAAACAAAGATATTTAAAGCGTTTTAAATATCTGTTTGTATCAATTATTTGCGACTTTGATTTGAGATTTTTGCATGTTAGTGTGACCACGATAACGTGACGATCGAAAGGAACCCCACATGATTATAATGTATCTGATTTTCAGCCAATCACAAACAAGCGCGCCTCAAAGCACAGGTCCCTATTAATTTCCCTCAAAATGTGGCCCCAGAGTATTTTAAATAGCAGTGCTCTAAAAATTATTTTACAGGTTGAAGATTATTTCCGAAAGGAATTGGAAAATGGAGGACTAAAATTAAAACTAAATTTTTGTTTTTGTTCTGTTTTATAGCTGTAACCTAATATTCTTCGGAACCTCTAGGAGAGGCTATTGCTGACTTCGAATCGTCACGTTATCGTGGTCGGACTATAGCAGCTAACAACAAAAGAACACAAAAAACTACACATTAATAACAAACTTTTTATTTCTTATTTTCCCAAAAATAGATAAAAGAAGGTGTTTGTATCAACTATCCATACCTCATTACAAATAACATTATTTTTAAAAGTCTTTTGTTTTATAGAAAATAGTTTTTTATAACTAAGATAAAAGGCTAGACTGGCAGTGTAGGCATTATCTTCTTCACAGAAAGATTTATGAATCCAAATAAAAGCATTTCGCTATACTTTATTTGTTATAGCTTTTTAAGAAAGTCCATTCTGCACGAAAACTTGGCACAAACAGAATATCATTATTTTTTAGGTAAAATATTTGGCAAAGTGTTTCAATGCAATTATTTTTTTTTATCATATTAAAAAAACATATTTTTTCAACAAGTCGTATATCGTTGATATTTTATTACAGTAACTGATTCCAACATGAAATACATACTTTATAGACAATATATATACATTATTTTACATACCGAACATAAAATATATATTTTATAATGGAATACTCAGTATTCATTATCCATTTTATATCCAAAGTTCAGGATCCGCAGATAAACACAACTGAAAGCAAATTGATTTAGTAGGCACGTAAAATTTATTATTCACTTAAAATTGAAAGCACTTCAGATAGAACATAATATCGTTTGATGATTTAACAAGAATAATGTTTTTTGATTTAGAGAAGGGGTGGAATTCCCTGGTTTTTTTTTTTTTGTTTTTTGTTTTCAATCAAAAAGACCTGTAGCATTTTGCAAAAAAAAAAAAGGGGGGGTTTGCCTTATATGGTCATTACCTAGAGATCGATTTTGTCAGGACATCATCAACTTGAACCCCGAGCAGTCAGTCCAAGATGGCGTCGTTTTGTGATCGCACAAGCGGGACCAAGAAAGGACAAACTTTGCTTAGCCAAGCAAGGGGAATAGTGTGGAACATTTTTAATTCTTTCACTTTTAATTATGATTATGTATTCGTAACTGTAGAAAATACAAAAAAAAACAGAATGTTTTCGTAATGTTTATAAGATTCAGTTACGGATTTTAGCAATAGATGGCGCTGTTACGTCCTGGAAACATCAATCTTTAAGGAAATTACGTCATCAAAAGCTCTTCTTTCATGAACTGAACTATAGGCCTACAAACTGGCTGAACAAGCTTTGCACAACAAGGGCCTATTTAAATAAAAAAGCAGAAGACTCCTTCACATAAGTTAGCAACAGCGTATTTAAATTAGGATCTCTAAGTTTGCCCTTTGCATTTATTTTTAAATCATAAAAAAAAAAACTTGATTTAATTACAAAAAAAATGTTAGCAAATCCTAAATTGCTGTTTCAGAAAAAAAACTTTACTCAATAACATTTTCAATCATATTCAACGTTGTATTTAAGTGCGTGGGTGGGGGCCACGGGGTTTGAGTCAATTTGCCCAGTAACCCTCCAGTCATTTTCTCATCTCATTTCACAAAGCAAACAAGAAGAGCTGTTATACGAATTTTTAGAGAGTAACAATAACATGAACGTTATAAAGGAATTTGAAAAAAAAAATTACCATATCTCCCTCATCGCCCAAAATTCGTAAATTATCCACTCTTCATGTTTATTAATAAATGTTGACAGCTGATTAAATGCACTTTGTTAAAATATAACGGAAAAATACTTTTAAAGACCCAAAGAATTTTAAACATATGAATAAGCAGTAAACTTAGTCAAATCTTAAAGGCTTTTAAAAGCTCTGGAAACAAGGATTTTTTTTTTATTTAATTACATTTAACATTTTACAAATTATGTAAATTTGTTTACAATTTGTTTACTATTAAAAGTACTTCATTTTACTGAATATTTGTTTGTTATTATTCGAAAAGGCGTTTAGAAATAATTGCAGTGAAAACAGGTAATTGGTACATTTAAATCATTAAATATTCAAAACAGAATAAAAGCACCAAGAAGAAACCAAATTTAGAATTGAATCACTTATTCCTATTTTTTGTTTTTTTTATGACTCTGTCGAGATTTAATTCAAATTTTTCAAAGTTGAGGAATGATTCTCCTAAAACATTTACCACCTCAATCATAAAATATGTCAACCCCATCATTAGATAAAGAAGTACAAAAGATGAAAACAAAAACGGAGTGTTAAAAAAAATATTAACAAAAAATCCAAAGCAATTGATATTAGGAAGTTTCTTAAGAAGTTTTGGTTTTTATTGATAAGGCCTTAGTAACCTGTAAGTGTATTTCCTATAATATTCTTAAGGGTATAAATTCTTCCAAGAAAGTACGCCAAATCAGGTTTAATTTATCTTAATTTCTATACTGAGAAATTTTTATTTTTTTATTTTCTAATATTCCTGTGGTGTCAAATCGCTCATAAATTTAAAAGGAGTAAAAAAAGTCGTAGGTTTTCGGTTTTTTTTAACGAAATAAAAATTAAAATAATAATACAAATTAAAACCTACAGTAGGAAAGCCATTACTTTAGAAATTATAAACTAGCATTAGCATTTCGTGATCAATTAACATTTCTCGTTGATCGATTAATTATGATGACACTGCTTGTCTAGTGGCAGTCAAGCATTAAGATTTCACTAGATTTAATCACTAGAGATAATTCATTGGACAGTCTGCATTTTGAATATGACCAAATGTCATTATATATCGACACGTAATCCTCTTATTAAATTATTTTCTCTTTTTTTTTTCTTTATTGGGAATGGTTATAATTCTGTTTTTATCACACTGTATAAGTTAAACTCAGCACCATAAAGTATTGTTAAAAAAACATTGGCGTAAGAAGCCCTAAAACTTGACCTCTCTGCAAAAAAAATAGAAAATGGAAAGCTCTCGATAAATACTCAACAATTCCATTTCTCATTACTTTTATTTGTGTTTTGGCAGTGGGTTCTCAAAACAATGCTTTTTGTTTGCTTTTAAGTTATGAACACAAAACTCTTCGGCATATCTTGACTGTTTTCGTAAGTCGGTATGCATTAGAACAACTCATGTAATTGCAGTTGGTTGTTTTCTTAAGTATTTCTGAGCCCGTTTCTTTAGTTAAAGGTAGACTACGAAGTAGTTGACTTGCTCTGTTTCTGACTCCTCTTCGGCCGTTCGGTTGCTTTTGTTCTGATCTTGGTTTATGGTGACTTCCATTTCTCGTATGGTTCCTAGATGCTTTTAAATCTTGCTTTATTTTGGTTACACTTTCTCTTGCCACACTCCCACTACTTTGACTTGGCGGTGGTACTGCGGCAGCATCGCTTTGTAGCTGAGAAGGATCATGTGTGTTACCTAATAATCCTGAACCCAAATGGACGTTTTGAGCCTGAGATTGGCCATAGGGTCCCGAGTCAGAAGTTCTTGACACGTAGCTATCTGGACCAATTTGAGTTATCTGCGGTTGTCGACCTGTACCTCCATTAATGAATCTTGTTCGAAAACCATTGCCACCAATATAAATACCTTGTGCTTGTGCTTGCCTGTTAGTTGGTTGGCCATGTGTTGTAATGCCTTCACCTTGTGAATTACGGACTTGTGCTAAAACTCCTCCATCAGTTTGTGCAGTACTAATTATGCCTGCATTTGGACCGGAGACACCTCCCGTTAAACCTTGAGTCTGACTATATCCAGAAGGCAATGCAGCATTTAGTGGATTGGTAGATTCTAAAGAACCAGAGGTTCCAGCAGGATTAATTTGAGAGATTCCCTGACCTTGAACATTTCCATATGTTCCAGTGATTCCACTTGGTAGATTTCCAACAGATGTTCCTAAATTTGCTCCTTGAAGATTAGAAGCTAAGCCCGGAACTCCATAAGTTCCATAACTACCTTGTAAATTTTGTTGATTCGGAAAATTTAAGCCTTGAATATCTTTTATTTTAGTTGGAACTGTTTGCTCAGGAGCACCTCTTGGAATATTTATACCCAATGTACCAGAATGACTTGGAGCCAAACCATAAGGAGTAGCACTTACTCCATCTACTGACTGCAATCCTCCTCCATGCAATATTGGTTGTACAACAGCAGATGGCTTAACCTTTCCATCATATCCAATTGGAATATTATGCCTTAATTGTTCTCCTAACCCATCACTGGCTGAAGGAATTCCAGCTGGACTAATACCCTGATATGGTTTTACTTTTTGTGAAGTACCTGCTGCCAGTGTTGCAGGATATTGTGAAAAACTTGGACTTTGGATATCTGTCAGTGGCTTATTTTTGTCTTTCACCGGAACCCCTTGACCTAGACCCGGCAAATAGGAACTTGGTAAAAATGGTTGACCTCTTACTGTCCCATCTCCATGAATTAATTGGGGATCTCCAGAACCAGGAATGACATCTCTTCTACCCAATAGATCTGTATTGCTTCCAGGTACAAATTGGCCAGATGTTCCAGGTACAAATTGGCCAGATGTTCCAGGTACAAACTGGCCAGATGTTCCAGGTACAAA
>JAFIDM010000007.1:19426348-19442916 GCA_023159025.1 Thereuonema tuberculata | reverse complement strand
AACAGAAGTAGTCTTCTCCAGTTGACTGGGGTTTTTTTTAATGGATTTTTCTCTTATTAAAGTAACAGTGCAGCTTATTATTTTGCTGATCTTCACCATTTACATTAATAACCTATTGTTATAGGTTTAGAGCAGGGGTTCTCAAACTTTTCGAATATTGCATCACTTAAATAAACCGCTAAACATTTATTTACCGACATGTGCATATTTCGTAATTTGGACTTTGAACAGTCAAGAGTATGCATTTATGGTAAGAGAACAAACAGAATAAAATAAACGATCTTGTAAAAAAAAGAAAATCATACTCTTGACTGTTCAAAGTCCAAATTACGAAATATGCACATGATGGTACATAAATGTTTAGCAGTTTATTTATGTGGTACAATATTCGAAAAGTTTGAGAACCCCTGCTCTAAACCTATAACAATAGATTATTAATGTAAATAGTGAAGATCAGTAAAATAATAAACTTTACTGTTACTACAATAATTTTTTTTTAACAAAAAAAATAAAAAAATTATAGTCCAGTTGCACCACCTGAAACAACGTAATGTACCATTATTGGTACACGCTCGCAGATTGAGAATCCCAGGAATGCGCTTCCATTAAAATATATCAAAAGATGTTCATTTTAGGACCACTTCCCCTTTAGTAAATCAATTCCAATTATAAAGGGAGATATTAACATATATATTCAAATGTTAATATATTTGTAATGATAAAAAGTTATACCTTAAGTAAAAAAAAAAAAAAAATCAAACTCCCTTTCCTACCCTGTTTGTGACCGACAGAAAAAGAGATGATATTGATTCACGGTGAGATGTTGTACCTTTACCACAATATTCTTTTGAGGTCTTAATAAATCAGTAAGGCCTAATTTGTAGAAGTGCTATCAATACTGTAAACATTGATAAAGAAAAACTTGAGAAAATTGAAAGGTGGGATATTGTTACATTCATAGAGAGCAGAAGAAGGGTATTTGTGAAGAAATCTGAAGATTGGCTGTGCTTTTAAGAGTAAAAAAAAATCAATACAGTGGTACCTTGGTTAACGAGTTGCTATAAGCAAAAAACGATGCAGACTTTGTTTTACGACGCCTCGTCGATTGGTGGCGGTCAATCGTTTTTGAGAAAATCGCATTTAAATTTTGCAAAATATTTATACCTACGTCATTTACATTTTCTTTACACACAATTTGGTGAATATTGACATTTAAAAACTGTATTCATGGACTATTCATTTTATTAATGATAAATTTTTGTAGGAAATATAAATGAATAAATGATATGTACGATATTTTTATGACATTTTAAATCGTGCCTTGAATAACTACGGTTTTGGTTAATGGCGATAATCCTGAACAGATTATCATCATTAACTAAGGTACCACTGTATATGGAAGAAAAAAAAACCTTCAAATTGTATATAATTAGTACTTTTGCCTGATTAATTGTTTATATTTCTCTTTTCTTTGAAGCATAGCCGAAGTTAAATGTTGTCAGCTTTAGCTTATAAATTTTAAAACAAGTTTGACTGTTCATACCCAATTCTTTATAAATTTGAATAAATATTGATTCAGAGAGGCTTCAGCTTTTCCCACATTTAAGAATCCAAACAAAAGTTTCCTGTTGGTAATTTAGCAATAAACTTGACTAAAATAGGTTGCTTGTGTTATGGGAATAAGTGCAGTGCATTACGTATAAACGAAATACAGAAGGTGTTATTTAAAACTAATACTGACATAGTGATAAAAAATAAAAAATTAGTGTATTGACTAAACAGAATGATTGTTTGTGTATACTCAAACACAAAGTTTCAAGAAAATGCATATTTTCCAAATCCTGGGAATATTTATTTATTAAAATGAAGATGTTAACTAATGGTTTATAATAGTTTTTAAAGTGCTGAGTTTTTTAGTTATTTGTGAATATAGTGGATAGTGTAATTTATTACTCTCAAGCTTCTAGCCTATGATACATTTTTGTAATTGACATGCTTTCCATTGTTTCAATTTAATGATGTAACTAAGAAAGTACTATTGAGCTGCAGAAATGTCAGTTAGAAATGGAAAACAACATGGAGCTTTTGTACTCATTGCTTTCAGGTAAAGATGCTTCATACAGCATATTATGTCTTTCAACTGTTAGGTAATTCATAATTTTGCTTCATCTGCTTGTTAACTGCAGTAAATTAGACATTGGTTATCTGCAAACATTTGAATTTTGCACTTAAAAGGGAAGTGCATGACCTTGAATGCTGAGAACCTCACGAAAATGTGCTTAGAATATAAAATCGCTTCATGCCAAAAACAGTAGTATGAGTTATTCTCATGCAAAACTGCACATCTTACCACGAGACATTTGAATGATCACCTATTGAAGATCCAGGAGAGGAACTTTAAGAACGCAAAGGAACAAAATATCGATGTAATAGGACCAAAAACACACATTTCAATGCCATAGCTATATTGCTATATTTCCCTCTATTTGGTCCTATTATATCGATATTTTGTTTCTTCGCGTTACCGAAGTTCCTTTCTTTGACCTTCAATAGGTGATCATTCAAATGTCTCTGATGGTAAGACATGCAATTTTGCAGGAGAATGACTCCTACCACTGTTTTTGGCATGAGCGATTTATATTCTAAGCACATTTACGTGCAGTCCTCAGCGTTCGAGATCACGCACTTCCGTTGTTAGTCTGCAATAAGCTTCAGGGCCATTCTTATTAATTGACCATTATCGAAGAGCGATGTATTAAGTTCAAGTTGAAAGAGTTTTTTGTTTTTGGTCCAAATAACTCTCCTGGGGGTCAATTGAATAAGTTACAAATTTCTTGTTGGACTTTCGGGTCTTCCAATAAAAAATTATGAGGAAGTTGCACTACAGTGTGGCGATGCTAAGGAAAATTCTCTATAATGCAGAGCCAAGAAAAACAAAGAAAATTGATTATTTATTCAACAAATATTGAGATAAAGTTATATAACTGAAGAAGAGTGATGAATGTTAGGCTAAGAATATTCTTGTATATGGTAAGTTCAGAATGAATGTTACAGCAGTGCTTGAAATCGATGTTTGTGCATTTAAGGATATGACAAATTTTGTAAAAAAAAAAGATAAGTATAGAATGCTTTTTCTTTTTTTCCTTTAATTTCTAAGGTCAAAGAACATTAGATTTTTAAGTTGTTGTGCTTATTTTTATTTTTTATTTTACTTTACAGCAATTGTAAAGTCCTAATACCTTTTTCATAGCGACAGTGGGGATTGATGGGATGGATAGATATGTATTTAATAGCTACATTAAAGGGAATTAAAATTGAAAGAAGAAACGCTACCTAGTTTGATTGAAATTTACACCGAAACATAATAGCTTTAGTAAAAAGGAAGGAAGGGACAAAAAGTCAAAACACAGACAGGAAGCTAGAATTCTGAATAATACTGACAGTGATAGCATCGTTGAATCATTTATCATTATAGTAGCAAAATAGATGGTAAATGCAAGATGAAATAACAAACTATTCACGAAAAATATCAGATAATCTACACATAGGTAAATTCAGTAGATTTTAATTTGATTTTTTTTTTAAGATGATGAGAATATGAGAGTTATCCCTTGTGTAATAATATTGAGGACTGTAGAAGGTTCAGTATTATAACAAATATAAAAGCATTATAGATACTTCCTACTTAAATAATCATTTAATCTGACATTTCCTGAAAGTAATATTCTATTTGTAGTAGGAAATCCCTGATGGAGTGGAAGGCGTACTTCCAGGAAATATTGGATTAGATGTTTATTATTTGAAGTGATGCTTTTATATTTGTTATAATGTTACAATAAGGTTGAAGTATTACTGGAAGAGAATTGCCATCACATCGCCTGTAAAGAGAATGTACAGCAAAAAAATATATACATTTCTTAAGCAAATCTTAAGAAAAAGTAAAGATGCTGGGAATTTATTTACATATCTGGTAAAGTGTGAAAAGGGAGGCACTTTTTTTTGTGAAATAAAAAAGGGGACAGATATATAGATAGAAAATGTTTGGCAAAAGTAAGGACATCTACGTCTTCGTAGATTTGGGAAAATTAGTAAATAAAATGCCATGCGAAATAGTTTATCTGATTAAATATATTTCTGATGGTAATAATGGGACATTTTAGTTAAAGAACTTAAGTAAGGGTTTTATTAGGCTTTTGATTGTTTCATTACAGAAGACAAAATGGCAATTTTGCTTAGCTATATTGGAAACACATGGTGATGACTGAATCTTGTTGGCTAAGGTAGAGGTAGCTGAAGATGAAAATAAATTAACTTTTTCTATTTTAAAGTTTTGTACAAAATATTGATAAGATCGTACAGTAGTGAAATTATTTAATATTGTTTCAGTGATAGAAATAGGTTAGTGCAAGTTTCGTCTTATTTATGTGAAATGTTTTTTTTTTCCCCCCTTCACCCTCTAGACTTGGCTGTTTGGCTACGAACTAACAGACACAATAATGGTGTTGTGTGAAAACAACATATTCTTCTTAGCAAGTAAAAAAAAAGTAGAATTTCTGAAGCAGATTGAGACAAGCAAGGAGAATGAGACGGGGATTCCTTCAATTTCTCTTCTGACTAGAGATAAAGCAGATCGGGACAAGGCTAACTTTGGAAAAATTATCAGCGCAATAAAGAAGAGTAAAAAGGTAATTGGGAAAGTTCACGGCATTACTGTTTATATATAGGGTGATTCATAAAGTACTGGAAAAATAGGCCTATAAAGAACGAACATCGAAATATTTTCAAGTTAAATTTGATGTAAAAAAAAAGTAAAATATAGTGCATGGAATGTTTAAAAAATTGTCACTCAAAATCAACATTGGCATTAAAAAAAATAAATAAACGATGGTGTTTTTTAAATTGATGAAACAATTGTGAATTTATTTTGTATGAGTTATTTATTTATCTTTTGATTGGAATGGTTGGATAAGAAATCTGTTAACATCAAAATAAGGAGGAATAATTCTAATATCTTTTGAATATTTAAAAAAATATTCGTATCTCCTTTGAATCTGTTATTGTCTGGGATTATTGAGAAATATAATGCAAACTTATGCTGAATCTATACAAAAACCTTGCAGGTAAAAGCCACAGATAATAGGAAAGCGACATTTTTCATAGCAGTGAAGCTAAACTGGAGGCGGAGCTTCCAGTACTTTATGAATCACCCTGTATATATATATATATATAATTAACATTCATCAAAATATATCTTATAATGAATATGCTTTGCAGTTTTTGTTTCTTGATATTTTGTCCATTCACGTTAATAGTAGCTCACTTCACAAGATTTCTCCAAAATTTACCAGTCCAAATAGAAATCGTCTATTTTTGTAATTGCTTTTCTAGTTCATGTTGAAAGATGTTGTTTATTTGTTACAGATAGTATTACTATCTGCTTAAGGTCAGTTTATTGATACTCTCTCAGCGTATGCTGAGCATTTTTACTTGTTTACAATATTCATTTCTCTTTGTAGGGCTCTACTGTTGGAGAATTTACAAAAGATAAGTTTCCTGGAGAATTCATGGATTCCTGGAGAGCAGCGCTCAAGGAGGAAAAGTTTGAATTTGTATGTTAACAACATTGACATTTTTTCATTATTTTGAAATTCCTAATTTAAACAATTAATAATGCTTCTCCTGAAAAGCAGGAGGAAGAATTTTATTACAGTTTTGGGGTAATTTAGGAAAAAAAACTTTAAAATTTACTTATTAATATCTTACTTAATAAGCATCAGCTTTTCGATGTGTTTCCAAACATGTGTTCCATTTTTGCTTTTACAAGCTTTATCCAGTAATATCAAGCTAAATTTATATTTAAAAAAAATTTAAAGGCAAAACTGTAATGGAATGGAAAGGATGTATCAGATGACTATCGCTCCTGTGTAGTTCATTTAACAAGGTTTTACTTATTTTATTTATTTATTTTTTGAATAACTTCTTTGGTTCAGAATGGTAGCAAAAAGGCTTATAAATCCTCTCAGTTTCTTTCTGAAGGAATTGAAGCTGTAGATTTAAACAGGTCCCAAAGACAATGGTCTTCAACATCAATGGGTGAGACTAGTGTTTATTAAAGTGACATCACCAAAGAGCATGAAATGACTGTATTAGGATGTCACTTCTTGGTCTCACCCATTGATGTTTATGAATATTTTTATACCCTTTTTTTTTTTTTAATTCTCTCACAACATTCATTTGAGGCCGGCGGAATGCCAGCACATGAATTTCTTACTTTATCTTTTATTGTGAATTTATTGTTGCTTATTTTAGTTTTGGAGGTACCACATCGATTCAGTTTTATTTCAAGTATTTGTTCAAAAATAGAAGCTACTTGTAAGGATGAAATATTTAAAAGCCATTGAAATTGCTTTACAAAAATATCTAATATCAAGTTTAGAGATTGGAATCTTGAATTGAAACAGTACACTGTTTAAGGAATGAGGAGACGAAACAGTTCAAGACCATAATGGAATTAATCAATGCCTAGTACAGCAGATAGCTACACTTCTCTACTTAAATAAATAAAAAAAAATGAAAACTTTTCATAAAATTGTGTGTAAAATTGAAAACACATACACATGGCACGTTTCAGAAATTTTTGTGTTGGAAATATATGTATCCATTTAGCAGTTGAAGAATATCTAACAATTAGAACTTCTATTTCTTTGTGAAGTTTTTATTTCTAATAATTTTTTTCAGCATTAACATTATTATTTATTTTTATTTAAAGATTGATGTAAGTGCTATCATGGCATACCTTATGGCTGTTAAAGAAGAGGCAGAATTAAGTATAATAAAAAAGGCTTGCCAAGTGACGGTTGATGTGTTCAACAAATTTTTGAAAGATCAAATTATGGAAATTATTGATGCTGATAAGGTAAGTTGTTGAAATCATAATTGTCATTAACTTTAATAATAACTTATCCTTCAAAAAGTCTGTTTTATCAGCACAACACACTAACGAACTTTTTGATGGTCTTTGTTTTTAACCTTAAATATTGTAAGATTGTCTCGTGCTTCTGCTTTTATTATTTGCTATGAAGTTTATCCCTGTATAAAGCTGTTGGTTTGCAATTCTTAATTGCTAGTCTTATTATCTTTCACTAAATTCCGATCAACTTGTTGTATAAATGAGATCAAGGATATTGATTTATCTGAGCAATTTAAGGTTAATCATCACAATAGCATGTGGGCCCAGTAGCCGAATGGTTAGGGCGCTTGGCTGCGGGTTGGAGGTGACGGGTTCGATTCCCGGCCTCGGTGGAGGGCGGGGATTTTTCCATGCTCCTTTCTCCTCCAAACGGTCCTAGGGTCTACCCAGCCCTCTGTTGAATGGATACCGGGTTTCTTTTCCGGGAGATAAAGCCGAGTGGGTGTCAGGCTGACCATCCGACCTCAACTTTGTCCCGTTGGTCAAGTAGCGCTTGAGGGTCCTTATCTCCCACGACCCCAAGAGCCTACATTGGCCTGTAGTGGAACTGCTTTTTCATCACAGTAGCATTGTTCTAAAACTGGGCAGTCTTTTCCAATATAATATGCAGGTTTGGGCCACATAAATTGATAAAAATATAATCAGGTTTATTGTTCTATTATGAAAAATTTAGTACAATTAAAATCAAATCAAAGTTAAAGGTTACTTTTTGAAATTACATGAAATTTTAGTTAAATAGAAGTTAAAAAGATTTTGATAGTTAAGTATTGCTGGTTTAGTATAAGTTTGTATTAAATAATTTTTAATATCTTTCAATGGTATATTTATAACTGAATTACTGTAATTTTAGAAAGTGAAGCATTCAAAGTTAGCAGAAGGTGTAGAACAAGCAATTACTGATAAGAAGTATGTGTCTGGAGTTGATATTTCCCAAGTGGACATGTGCTACCCTGCTATTATTCAGAGTGGAGGAAATTACAATCTCAAATTTAGTGTCATCAGGTACAAATCTTCTTTTTTTTGTGCTGAACATTGCAGTTGAGGAAAATGTTTTCCATTGTTAGATTTTTTTTTATTACTTCATAATCATTTAAATCCAGTTGTGCAGTAAAACTATTTATGAAATCAAAAGGTACTAAGTGATTCTGTGTTTCTACAACTCAGTTTTATTAGGCTTCTGAAGACTTCTTATATCCCCGGTTTGTCTGTCTGTGGACACATATCCCACAATGCCTTGCAACGGCTTCTGTTAGCTCAGTTGGTTAGAGCGTCGTGCTAATAACGAGAAGGTTTTGGGTTCGATCCCCCATCAACTTAAGTTTTTTTTAAAATCATTGTTAGGAATTCAGTGTATTAACAAGGTTTGAGTTAAGAATGACGATTATTCCATATAAATAGGGTGGGTAAGATAGCATGGGGTCGCAAACAGACTCTCGCGAGCATTTTCTAGACCACCCCGGCGCAGTCTATTCTAAAGTAAAGGTGACTCAGAAGCTGTTGTGAAGCACTGTGATTGGTTTACCTTGTTATATTTTATTACCACCCAGCATCCATTGAAGTAGACATCAGTCATTGAAAGTGCAGGGGAAAAAATTAAAAATTTCAAAGAAATAGATTGTGAACTTGGTAATACAGTAATATGGACGGTGTTACGCAATAACCAATTAACCCACAAATTTGTAAAAATTGAGTTAAGCATCGTAGCGCTAGCTGAAAGGATGGTACGTCGTTCAGCAAAAATCACACAAACCATAAACATCTTCTTTTTTATTTTCATGGATTTGAAACTGAATTTATTTCAGATTTCTGCCAATAAAAGCTGTTTATTCTAGGAACTGTGCTTGAGTGGGTTGACTGGTTATTGCATAACACCGTCCATATATAAGTACCACTTGATAAATGTTCTTTACTTCTGAAAAAAACAAAAAAAAAAAAAAAACAACTCGCTGTTCCATGCTATAAATGATCAATAAATGGTAAAATTCTGATTGCATTTCTTCATTCTTTATGGCATTGGATACAATTAAAACTTAACATTCTTTAGTAAATCCTGTGTTATTGTAATCATTTAATTAATGAATTTCTTGTAAGTAACAATATGAATTTGCTAATTTTTTTTTAGTGACAAGAACAACTTACACTTTGGGGCCATCATCTGTTCTCTAGGTGCCCGATACAAATCCTACTGTTCCAACATTGTTCGGACACTACTGGTAAATCCTTCTGAAGACCTTCAGGAGAAATATAACTTTTTAGTGTCTCTACAGGAAGAGATTTTGAGCAAATTACAGCATGGTGCAAAATTTTGTGATGTCTATAATGCCGCTGTAGAATTTGTTAAGAAAGGAAATGGTGACTTAGTAGAGAAAATGACTAAGAATGTTGGGTAAGTTTTTAATTTCTTTCTTTCTTTCTTTTTTTTTTAAAAAAAAAACCACTGTTAAAGTTCATTTTATTTTCTTATCAATTAGTCATAAAAGTGAATAATTGTATCATTTAGTAAGAATTTTTTTTATTTTTAGACTCCAATATAGGTTCCGATTTCCTTTTAATACAGACTGTAACATTAGAAAAGTTCCGTTGATTAAAATGGAACTAGCTACATGAAGAAAACGCAACCATAAAAGTGATACAACAATTACAATTTTCTTGTTAAAATAAATAATAAGAAAATTGTAATTATTGTATGATTTTTATGGTCCCGTTTTCTTCATGTAGCTAGTTCCATTTTAACCAACGGACCTTTTCTAATGTTCCAGTTTGTATTAAAAGGAAATTGGAACCAATATTGAAGAGCCTAAAAATAACAAAATTTCTTACTTTACTAGTAAGAAAATAAATAGTTGTTCAGTAATTTGTAAACACACCACAGAATACTGATTGTAACATATAATAATGATTTTTAATGTTCTTCCTTACCTTTGCGCCTTGCTTAAGATTATATAAATATTAGTTCTTACATTAAACCTCCCCCCCCCCACTAAAACTTCAGCTTCTTATGATAAATAGAACTGAACAGCTTGAAAACAGTATGTTTTAACACTCCGTCGCGCACAATATGGTTCGGAACACAGTTGGGCACATTGAGCCTGGGAGGCACTGCTTGATTTACTATTCTTTTCTACATATATAAACTTCTTACCAAAAACAATAGTTAATTGTTATTATTAAACACCAACACGTTATAAAACATCTGTTGCCGTTATCGATAGAATTTGGAATAGGTAATGGAAATTGAAAAAACTCCGTCAGGCACATTTCGTTTGCAACGTCCCCTCTAAACATCGTCCCAACTTCTCCATCCTAGTGGCTTCCTCTTGTGCCACTAACAATAGTAAGGTCATTTAGCGATTTTTTTTTCTTTATTTCCGGTTGAAAACGTAATCGGGCGCAATGAGCCTATGCGATCGTTTCGTCTGTGAACCGGAAATGGAAAAAGAAAATCACTAACTGACCTTGCCACTGTTCGTGGCACTAGAAAAGAGGAAGGTACTAGGATGGAGATGTGTGGACGACGTTTAGAGGGGGCAGGGCAAACCAAAAACCTAGAGGTGTGCCTAGCAGATCAGTTGTGCCCAACGGAGTGTTAATTCAGTTCTATTTCACCTGAAAATGTAGCAAAAATTGCTGCGAAACATGCTGTATCTTATGATAAATAGTTGCTCAATACTATTAAGTGTAAACAAAAAGACGGAAAATTTCAAGATTGTAAGAATGTGGTCTAAATTCATTATTAGGTGTAGAACAGAGATTATCCAGTCTTGACTCTAAACATCCATAACACAGAAAGCATCGGCATTACTGGAAGCTAATGATAAGAAAAGTTGTAAAGTTTTAGAGCATTTAATATATGCTGATCATAATTCATTTAAGATTTTCACTTGAGATACAATATTATTTTAAAAAATATTTTTTTCCTGCATTATGGGATTTTTTAATATGGCAGTTATGAGGTATAAACTTGATGAAACCTGTAAAACTAAACTGATGATGGATAATATAGATAAAATAATGTATTTTAAATCGTGCTTACCTTTGTTTTCTTTAAGTAATCTTTCCCCGTATTTAGCAACTTTAATATTTTGATAATTAACAATTATCATTTTTTTAATAGTTTAAAAAATTATTAAATGAACTATTTTAATGGAAAGACATATTTACTCTAATTTTTACCAGATGTTGATAGTATATCAACCCATCACATTGCATTACTTTTTAATATAGTAATTTGAATTGCTGCTTTATTTGTATTTAGTAGTAACTAAATTATCATTTTCTTTTTCCAGGTTTGTAATGGGAATTGAATTTAGAGAAAGTGCTTTGTTATTAGGTCCTAAAACAACCAATTTAGTTAAAAAAGGTAAATTTTTGAAGGTTTTTCTCACTTTATATAAATTTTTAAATATTAAAAATTGCCACTTAGTGAGTGATGAAAGGAGATTAACACGAATTCCTGAAAAGAAAAAAATACTGGTAAATTAGCCTAGTTGCTTTACAGATTATTGTAACTAGTGTTCATTAATAAAAGTAGTACACATCTTGGATTGGTTATAATACGTAGAGTCTTTATTAATGAAAGCTTGTATTCTTGAGAAAATGATGAACATTCATTGCCAACCATGATGGCATGTCCGAAGTGGCGTTGGACTAGGGATCAATATCAAGACTCCTGTTTAACTGTATATTTATCTTAAAGGAATTAATTGGTTTTAAGGTCCTGACGCAAGCAAATGCAGGCGACTGCAATTCTTTTATTTCTTTTATATTTTTCTTTTTCCAACAAATGTAAAATTCTGAAAATGAACTTGTGAAGCATCTGGGATTTCTATTTTCTTGTTTTTAATTTTCAAAATATTCTGTAATTAATTAAACTAAAACTCAAAAACAGTCAATTTTTTGTGTGTTTACGAGGTATTATTCAGTATTTTCATCATCAAAAAAATTTGACAAAAACCTTAAATGAAAAAAATAACTCGGGAAATAATGATTTGTATTTAAAATATTTATTATTAGCGCAACAGTTAATTTTTTAAAAAGTAATTTAATCTCTCACAATTTTTTTTTTTTTAAATTAACTGTTGCACTAATAATAAATATTTAAATACAAAACATTATTTTACAAAATTTTTATCATTTCAGGTTTTTGTCAAATTTTTTTTAGTTGAAAATACCGAGAAATAAATACCTCATAAACACACAAAAAATTGACTGTTTTTGAATCTTAATTTAATTAATTGTAGAATATTTTTAAAATTAAAAACAAGAAAATATAAATCCCAGATGCTTCACAAGTTCATTTTTAAATTTTCAGAATTTTAGGTGCATTGGAAAAAGAAATTGCAGTCGCCTACAGTTGCTCGAGTCAGGATCTTAAGTTAGTTTGATTAATATGTATCAAAAATTTAAAAAAAAATCCCAAGTTTATGAATTTTTAGGAGGAAAAAAAGACCAACAAAGAAAACCACAAAAGAATAAAATTATTAAAATTGTCCTGTTTTTAGGCCAACTTTAACAGGAATTACAATAAATTAACAGAACAATTTATTGTAATTCCTGTCCACAAGTTAGCATAAAAACACATTGAATATTTTACATAATTTATTTCAGTATTAGTTACGCTTGAAATTTTAAACCATTAATATTCATTTCCATATAACGATGAAATTTTAAAAGTTATGGTAATGCATTGTAAAAAAATTTGCTCTTGCCAGAGTTCAGCATTTATTTCTAATGCTAAATATGCATTTAAATTGTAGAGGAATTATTATTTACAAGTTCTGTTTTGTGTACTAACTAACCCACCAGATTTACTTGTTTTCCTTTAATTTCAGGAATGGTATTCAATGTTAATGTTGGATTTTCACCAATGAAGAATCCTAATGCAGGTGATGATGATCGTGCAAAAATTCTTGCTCTCTTCATTGGTGATACAGTGGTTGTCAATGAGGTTAGACTTTTATAATACTAAACTCTGAAGTCATTCTCCTATTTCTTTTTTCTAAACTTATTCTTACTTTTCTCTATCTATCTATAATCCTGTTTGCTTCATATAGTCCGATCACGATAATGAGATGATTCAACATCAGCACTAGCCTTGGCCCAGCTTAGCCACAGCTGCTTTTGCGCCATTAAAACCCAACCAACAACAGCACTAGCCTCTCAGAGGCTCCGAAGAATATTACGTTACAGCTATAAAACAAAAATTTAGTTTTAATTTTTAGTCCTCCATTGTCCAATTCATTTCGGAAATAATCTTCAACCTGTAAAATACTCTGGGGGCGACTTTTTGAGGGAAATTGATAGAGGCCTGTGCTTTGAGGCGCGCTTGTTTGTGATTAGCTGAAAAACAGGTACGTCATAATTACGTGGGGTTCCATCCGATCGTCACGTTATCATGGTCTGACTGTATCTGACTTATAAGCAGATTTATCCTTTTGTTTTTGTTTTAGAAAAATTATTTGATTGCGATTAAGTTTGAATATCTGTATTATTATTTAAAACTTTGAGAGATCTGTGATTGAAAATAGCCTTTTTATGAGTGATCAAAGTTTTCAGGCTTCTCTATGAGTTCAATTAAAAGGCAAGACAGCAGACTTTGTCTTGTCAAGGGTGGATTATGTTACGTTTAACTTTGTCAATAAGTTAATATCGTAATCAATTGAGTTGAAACTATGTCTGCACAGTTGATGAAATTGTATTAAATATCCATAAATATGGATTGCTCATTTATTCCTTGAAGATAGAACTCGTAACTTGATTCTTACATTTTTTCCCCCCTTAATCTTTATAATCCCTTCTCTATATTAAGTGTTCAGGATTTTAATGTTTAATAATTTTTATTTATTTTTGTTTCTAGGGTCAGCCAGCTACAGTTCTTACACTCTCAAAAAAGAAAATTAAACAGATTGGAATCTTCCTCAAGGTAATTTATTTAAATAATTTGTTCAGGGGAGTTTATAAATGCAATAATAATTTATTATTTTTGCCAATGCAGATATCCTCAAACTGCGAAGCAGAATTAACTAGTTTCGAAATACAGGGAAAGTTTAAAATAAAAAGCTCTAGGAATGCTGTGATATTTTTCCATCTCTTTCAGTTTTTTTAATCTTACAAGATTAAAAAAAAAAAAAAAATGCTTCATTTTTGCTGCTGCTTTTTCTTGCCATATATTATGCTTCTAAAATTTTTGGTTATGTACAATGCCATGGGGAATGTTTTTGTTATATAAGAAATTGGCTTCTAATTTTAACCTTGAAACAAAAATAAAATTTAAAAGTAACCATACAAATCAAAGAAGTAACCTGTATATACTCTTTATGCTGAATCGTTGGAATTGTTTTAATTACTGACAATTCAGGTAAATTTTGATGTAGGGATAATATGGTAATTTTTATATTTTTATTTTTTTAATAATTCACCAAAATATCTAGAAGGAATAAAGATTTTTTTTTTTTCCTACTTCACATTTCTTGAAACTATACTTGAATCAATTAAATACACCTAATTTGTTCCCTTGAACATGATTATACAGTAGAGCACCGTTTATACGGTTTTTTTTTTATGGTTCCGGCAAAATTCAATGCAAATTAATGCTAAATAATTTCATTTATACTTTTCCTGAAATCGCAAATTTCAATGCAAATTAACGCTAAATAATTTCATTTATACTTTTCCTGAAATCGCAAATTTCATTTATACGTTTTTTTCAAGAACTTGAAGAAGAGAGAAAATGCGCATTTCAACCTCAGATTCCCACCTGCCAATTGTCCAGTCTTAGAAAATTGCACTGAAAAACCTCTGCCAAGTTTTCAACCAAGCTTTGGCAGGTTTTAACACCATGCAAGAATACCTCATTAGCAGTGATTTAAATGATAAAGTGAAGATGGCACTTTTAACTGTGCACAATGAACTTTTTTCTGTGAATTCCAAAAAAAAGCCCTACAACCTAAAATAACAAAATATTTTGTAAATAAGTTAAGTTAAAGTATCCCGCAACAGGTCTATGCAGACCCTTGAGGTAGTGGGAGGTACGGCTCCCGACTCTTCGTGACCAACAGGACTACGTTGGGGTCGGGTGGTCAGCCCGACGCCCGCCCGCCTTTAACTCTCAGGGAAAAAAACCCGGTACCCATTCTACAGAGGGCTGGGTAAGCCCTAGGAGGAGCGTGGACCGTTTGAAGGAGAATGGAGCGTGGAAAAATTCCCGCCCTCCGCTGAGGCCGGGAATAGAACCCACCACCTCCAACCGCAGCCAAGCGCCCTTACCCACTCGGCTACCGGGCCCACAATATTTTGTAAATGCTGAATGAATATGAATAGTAGTACTAGTTGTACATTAAATCCGGAATAAAAAGCTTTGTATTACACACCTCTTGTATTTGATTTTCATGTAATATTTTAATTTACCTCTGACTTTTTATTGTTGGTTGTTATGAAATTGTTTGTAACTTTTGTGAATTCCATTTATACATTTTTTTCATTTATACATTTTTTTTTCTCAGTCCCTTGAAAAGCGTATAAACGGTATATTCACTGTATATTGGTTTTCTGTGGCATCTTTATATTTGGAATCTGTGGTGTTTTAAAGGGCTGAGATATAGTCATCTTTTTATTGTTTGTTCTCATCTCAAATTATTCCTAACTTTGTCTTTGTTAATTCAGATAAGTAAAGCCCTTATGCTAGCCAGCAATCCAATATTGAAGCAGAAATGAACCAACGCTTTGCAGATCTATCATAATGAGCTACTCAAAAAATTTCACTTCTTCAAATTTTAGGAAGCGGCAAGCATAATGGCAGAGACAGACAGCAAATAGAAGTGATATTCGTAAATAAGTTGACAGTGTAAAAGGATATAAAAGCTTCATCAGCTGAAAGAAATGGTTCATCTAGCTATTTTTAGTTACGGAAGTTTATTTTGGGTTTTGTTTGCATCGTTGAAGTTAAAATATATGACTAACAGTGGATCGTAGTCATTTGTGTCACCATGCGTCCATATCTGGTTAAACACATATGTCTCTTCAGCGTGGTATGCTTATTAATTGAAGACGGCCCAATTGTATGAAATGATTTTTTTTTTAGTAAATTTATACTAGAATAATATTTAAAGAGTTGTTGATGATGAAGCTGAGGTGATGAGCACATCTTGTTGTACATATTCATATTTTGAATTAAGAGATTCTGAAAAAAGTGGGGGGGAAAAATAATATATTTTTTATTGGTTAGGTTTTGTAATGTAATATCTACTAATTATATATTTTATTTTCTGCTAAGCATTTTAGATGTTTTTAGAATCCAATGATTCTTGAATTTTCGTTCTAAAATTTATTTTGACTGCTATTATTCAGGATGAAGATGAACAAGAGGAAGAGGAGAAAGAAGAGATTAATGGTGAACAAGAGTTCTTAAGAGGAGGAAGAGGCCGCCGGACAGCAATTTTGGATTCTAAGCTGCGGGTAAATATGAAGAGAAAGTGCAATATTGTTATTACAAATATTTTAGGAGCCTTTTAATGTCACCTTTTTTCCCCTTTAATTTTATGAAAAAGGGGTCAGGGAATAAAACTTGTAAAAATCTGCATTTTTAAACATACTTGTTTTT
>JAFIDM010000007.1:19413670-19426338 GCA_023159025.1 Thereuonema tuberculata | reverse complement strand
GGGAATAAAACTTGTAAAAATCTGCATTTTTAAACATACTTGTTTTTTATTAGCATCTTAGTGTTTTGATAAGGTATTAGTTGTTCTCCTGTTTCAGTTTGATGCGATTATTTTGTTTAGTTCATTATTTTTATGTAAGATTATATTTTACCAGGGTTATTCGCAGCCATTTGGGAATTTTCTTTTGAATGACATATAGTTGATTAAACCAGAAAATCTAATTTTGTTTGATATTATTTAACTTATTTTATTAATTTGATTCTTAAGTACATGCTTCTTTTTTTTTTAATTGACATTGAAAACACTAAATTGACATTTTTATGTTTTAGGAATAATTTCAAAAGATTTTTTTTCTTTTTCCAAATGATGTGTGCAGAGTCTGTTTAAAGAGTTTGAGGAAGAATAATGGTAACCCTCTAAGAACGTTCAGTTCTAAATATTGAAGATATTTGAACTAAATATTGAATATTTAGCTCAAAAAGATTGAAAACCGTTACGGGTTTTTATGGAAGTAATTTGATACTGTATTGTCATCCATTGTCATTAACCTCAGCCTACGCCTTACATAGGTTATTATAAGGTCATGATTGTATTTCTGCATTGGTTACAATTATCTGAAAATGAGAATTACCATTGTTTTTCCTATATCTTTCATTTAAATTTATATTTCATTTTTCCATAGCTTTATCCTATTCAAAAAGCTTAAAATATCTGTTATATTCCAATTTTTAAAAAAATCGGAATACCTGCTTAGTGCAGATCATCATCGTCATCATCTGTAGATCAAAAGGTCTGGCTACATGTAACTATGATTTTTGTTTCATTTTGATGCTCCTTTTGCTTTTTCCTTCAAAGTTAAAAAAAATAACAGCTTATAAACACATCAGGATTTTCAGATATATCTGACAGAATATTTGAAAATGAACAACAGAATGATAGGGACTGCATTGATTACACAGGCCTTCAATGAAGAAACTTTCTTAAAAGTCATACCTGTTGATAGTGAAGAGCCGCACTTGACTAAAACGATGAGGTAAAAATTACAATAAAATAGGCACCCTGCTAGTGGCATCCAGTCTGCGCTCTAGACGCCACTAGCAGGGTGCCTATTTTATTTTAATTTTTACCTCGTCTTTTTAGTCAAGTGCGGCGACTCTTCGCTATCATCTCATATCATTACACCCACATTCAATTATGTTATTAATCTTATGTGTTTTTGGGTGCTAAATTCAAAAATCACACTAAAATTTCAGGTCACATACAGTTTTTTCACAATTTAGTTTTCATTATCTATGTATTAAGAGGTTATTCATGGCACAGATTCATTTTTATTGGAGATAATTGAAGAATTTGGCAATTAAAAAGCAATAATTTAGCTGGTAGTCTGTTCATTAATAGTTTACAATTAATCCCTCCTTTTTATAATTTTTATTACCTCAAAAAATTATATATTTTTGTCATAAAACTGCAGAACATTAAAATCATTGATACACTAGTGCTCACAGTCTTTATTTTTTGAACTAAAATACCGTACATGCCAAAACAAACGATACTGTGTACAAAAAAGATTTATGTGACATACAGAATACAAACAGTAGAGGAAGCTTGTGGTACATGGAAGTCAATTTCTATGTTTTCTGAGGCATAGCACATGCTTAATATGCTGTCCGTTGCATTGCAGGCAGTACTCATAACACTCTCGGAGATTGTCAAGACATGTCCCTGAAGAGAGGTTGCTTCATTCCTCTGACCCATGTCGTAATCTTTTGATTGCTGGGGGGTTCTTTCAGCAAATGTAAGCTTCGGTGATGTAAGATCAGGTGAATGAGATGGATATGGGAAATAACGCAGTTACCAAAATTCACATGAAGCAACTAAAGCATGTCCCTCACTGTGTGGTAAGTGGCCCCATCCTGCTGGAACCATTGCGTACGAAGTGGCAAGTTATGTGCAAGGCAGAATCTCATGAGATCCCCCAGAAATGGTGTGAGAATGTTTTCTCTGTAGTGCACCTGGTTCAGTCACAGGATTGCCATAATCATCCTCAACAAAATTAGTGCCGTTTGCAGACACCTCACACCATATTGTTACATGTTCACTATGGAGGGGTTTCTCCAATAATGTCTTAGCCGTTCAAATCCCAGAAAGCAGGTTGTCTATCGATTGATAAATCCATTCAAATGAATATGGCTTCCATCAGATATATGACAGGAAAGCTTCATCCTCGTATGCTATCGCCAACATTGTTGCAGAGTAAGTGATTTTCGTGTCCTTGTCGGCATTGCTCAGACATACATTGTCCGGTCTGTATCTTATAGGCAAAACCACCAATTTCCTTGAACATTCGTCTCTTAGATGTTTGACTTAAGATTCATTTTTAAGGATGTTCTCCGGAGTTTTCGTTCTGGCGACTGTAGCATCTGCTCGAAAAGCCTTCCTCAATTTTCTTTTGATATCACAGTAACTGGACATCTGATGCAGCCTTTGCATTCTCAGAACGCTGACCATCAAATTTTTTTTTTTTTTTTTTTTTTAATAAATGACCAAGTCATTTCAAACTACTGCAACTAAGTAACACTTATCTAGCAGCTCTATTATCGTATAAGTTCACTCTGTGTTAGAATTCATTCCTTTGCGTGAATCTATTTGATACTTGCATTCTTCACGCAGTTTTTACTCATTTCACCAGATCTGAAGGTTTAGTTCTCTCTAATCTTCTCGTTACCCTTCTGTAATTTAACAGATATTATATCGAGGCGACCATCAAATGAAATTTTTTTAATGATGGCTAACGTAACTATGTTTGTGGGCGGCGGTTTTTTTTAAATACAAACTTGGTCCATTTGAACGTCCAACTCCTTATGATCAAAAATAATGCTCCACAATAATTTTTTTTTTCTCTGTTGTTAGCACCATTTAAACATCTTATCAAGCTTATACCAACGTAAGCATACTGTAACGTTTCCAGACTATTCGATGAGATCATCACGTGGTGCGCACAAGCAACAAAGGCTTTGGCGTTCAGTGTCATTTGGTTTGGTGCATACTGTATTAGTTTTGCCAATAGGAACAAAATGTAGAAGGTTGTGACAAATAGTGATTGATGCTTTGTCTTTTTCTAATCGTTAATTTTGAGAGTGTATTGTGTTGTGTTGTCTAAAATGGCTAGCCGTGGTTGTGTAAGCTTTCCAGACAACTTTTGTTAAACTTGTGGAGAAACTTTACAGATTTTATCAGAAAAAAATGTACGTTGCCTACTTTAGAGAAAAGCAGAGAGATCAAGATAAAACATGGGTTCCACATAGTTTGTTTTGTTTGCATGGAGGATCTGAGGAAGTGGTCTGGAGGTAAAAAAGCAAGCATTCATATTTTGTAGGTCTCAGTGTTGTGGAGGGATCCCAAAAAAATCCCAGTGAAAGCAATTTTGTCTGACCACATAAACAAAGACTGATATCGGATTAAAGCTTCCCATCTACTATTAAAGATGTTGAAAAAGACACTTTGATCGCTTTCAAAAGTGCGATCTCTTAAGTTGCTTGGAAACAACAAGAACCCTGACTACGTAGTCATCGTTCAGGATATGCTGGAAAAATTCAAAACTTTAGGTATGCTCAATAAGCATAAAAATTCACTTTTTGAATGCATTCAGGATTTTTTTCCCCAGAAGACGTAACGACTGATGAACAGAGCAGTCATTTACATCAGATACTAAGAAACTGGAAGGCAGGTGCCAAAATCGGTGGAATGTCAATACGACGGGAGACAACTGCTGGATGCTACATTGTAAAAATTCTGGAAGTATCGCACAAGGAAAAGCAATCAAACAAAAGAAAAAGGCACTATACCTTCTGACTAAAGTAAAAATGTGTAAAGTTATATATTAATACTACTTGTGAGTAAACATATTTGGTATCTTTCACAAAAAATGTTTTATATCATCACTTTCACTATTAATTTCAGTAGGCTATATACGCTCAACCAAAAAAATTACAGTGAAATTTGTGGGAAAAACTGTATCTGATGAAGAAAAACTGAGGTCATTTTTGGATTCAGCACTCCCACAAACAATAATTTCATTGTAAATTTTTATAAAAGCTTTTATGATCCTGAAAGTTTTTGAAATGCTGATTTTATAATTTCTAATGTCAATCATCAAAAAAGCATTAAATCTGAAATCTCATGTAATTTGAAATACTATAATATATTTATAATGCTCAGCTGCTTTGAGTATTATAAATTTTTTGAAACTTTACTATGTAAAATGTTTTATCAGCAATTTTTGGGAATAATACCCATGAATACGCAATGCTCTACTATATTTAGTTAAAACTTAAGGAATGTACGAAACTTATTTTTCCCATTGGATATACATATTGGTAAATCAGTATTGGTTGAAGTCTTAATGTAAAAAAATGAGTATGCTTTGAGGAATATTGGGGATTAATAAATTGATAGTCCTTCTGAAAGAACAAAACAGTAAACTTTTGATAATTCCCAAGTTTTTAAGTTTCTTTGAGATCTTAGAGGTAAGGAAATGCGAGAATCTTACAAATTTATCTGTCATTGAAAAACTGCTATTTTACATGACATACAAATCAGAATCAGGAGAATCCATCATAGTGAAGCTGCTTCTCTTTTTTTTTTTTTTTGTCTAGATTAGTAATTTATATTGTTTTGTAAGTATTTTATCCTTTGGTTTATCCTCCCTCCCTCATCTAATTTTGATATTAGGCAGGTTTTTAGCTTTGACAGGGTGTTTCAGGAGGAAAGGTCAGTATGCTGGAAGATCACTGGATTTTTTTCCTAATGATTTCCGCAATTGAGATATTTGAAGGTACAAAATGTTGAATTTGGCATACAGTATTGTCATTCCCTCCTGCCGCAATGCATCACTGTCTGAAGCATTAATGAACTTTATTTGCAAAGTTCATTGATGTTGATGGTGGGATTTTTGAAAATTTATTATAAACTGTAACAGATTTGTCACCTTAGTAATAAGTATTTGAAACTATTATGTAATATCTCTTTCTTATCAGTAATTTTGAAAAATATTCAAATAACTCTGATCTCGAAAATCTTTTGGAATAGGACACATGTTCACATGAACATTTTTTCTTAGAAGGACCCACATTGGAATCTTCCAGAAGATTGACTTTTTGCTCCTAGGACCCTTTAATACACCCCTTCAGTGTCTTGCAAAAAACGAGATATCACATTTCGCATTTGACTAACGACGCATCAACCCTCCATGTATATTCAAAGTTACTCTGAAACTATTAAATATAACAAACTCTTCAGATATAGATACTAAAACACCAAATTCCACCAATATTTCGTTCTTTTAATCAAAGAACTTTTTCAAGGTTTATATACATTAATAATGAAAAGAAAAAATACCTTCCTTTTCCAATAACAATAAATAAATTAAACATGAATTATAACAAACTAAATAAAATACCAATGATCAAAGTAACAATAAGAACTCGTCATTCACGAATAAAACAAAGAACTCATACATGCTCCAAATAATAACATAAAACATAAACAAAGTAAACAATATAAACTGAAATAAACCAAAATTGAAATACAGGCTGACATCAAATTCAGTAATTCTTTTAATCTAATATCGTTGCTCATAAATCTTGTACAG
Source organism: Thereuonema tuberculata (assembly GCA_023159025.1). NCBI lineage: Eukaryota > Metazoa > Arthropoda > Chilopoda > Scutigeromorpha > Scutigeridae > Thereuonema > Thereuonema tuberculata. Next base: position 19,420,688 of record JAFIDM010000007.1, on the reverse strand, counting down.
ATGCCAAACGAAATTACTTTGATTTTTAAAGATTTATCTTTGTTGATGCATTGACACCAATTGATAAAACAAGATTCCAAAATTAATCTTTCTCTCTCTTCGTGGGATTCGTACAAAATATTAATTAAAGGGTCCGGATTAGGACTATACCTCAGGCAATGATCTGCCCACTCTGATACTCCTTTCCTGTTACTTTTATAAGCCCTCAAATGATCCTGAACACTTACTTTCAATGAGCTACCCATTAATTTTGGTTTGTTATTTCAGTTTGTATTGTTTTTTTTTATTGTTTACATGGTTTTAGTTGTTATTTGGAGCATGTATGAGTTCTTTGTTTTATTTGTGAATGATGAGTTTTTATTGTTACTTTGATCATTTGTTTTATTTAGTTTGTTATAATTCATGTTATAATTCATTTATTTGTTGTTATTGGAAAAGGAAGATATTTTTTTCTTTTCATTATGTATATAAACCTTGAAAAAGTTCTTTGATTAAAAGAATGAAATATTGGTGGAATTTGGTGTTTTAGTCTCCATATATATTGCATGATAAAATTTAACTTCTCATTATCATATTAAGAATATCAATTCAAATCCCTATTCTTTCATATATCAGTTTCTTAATAAAATATTTAATTACTGCAGTCTTATTTTTTCAATAAGAATTACTGGTTAGTCCTATGTGCTTTTGCTGCCATTACTGCTGTTACAACATTACCATTGTCTTTTCTTTTTATCTTGCATCTTCAGCAATAGCATAACTTCTTTGCCTCTTCTGTCTTAATAGCAGATTTTAGCTTTTGAGGTTCTTAGTTAAAAGATTGTTAATTTGTAATTTCATTTCTAAAGACGCTTTTCTTTTATTTTTAATCTTCATTAGGTTTGACTGATAAACTTAAATTTTCTCTGTGATTTTAAGTTGGACAATAACTTTCCTTTCATGAGATTTAATATTCTATTGTAGATCAATATTCTGTGGGCCTCTTTTGGTTGGATTGATGAATTGCAGTCAATCTAGCAAAATGTATCATGGTTTTGCAAGTAAGACTTCATGTGAACTAGCGCCGCTCTCTTACACATGAAAGTTGTTTTGTTTTTTTTTCTACTGATATTTTGCCTTTTTGCAGCTGTAGGAACAGAATAATATTATCTGCAGCATAGATCATCCACATTCTGGCAAGCAAAAGAGTGTAGACAGTGTATAAATGATGCGCTGGTATCTCGTACAACAATACAGGATGTGAAATTAAAGCTTGAAGTTTTTAAAGGCAGTTGTTAAACAAATCGATATAAAAGTGATATGCAAGTTTACAGTTTTATGTTTTAGCATTAAAGAAACCTCAGATAAAAAAATGTCATTACACTTTTTTTCAAAGCCCATCCAAATAATCACCACCTATTTTGATTATGCTATGGAGACAATTTGGAATTTAACAAGATGTCGGCTGATACAGGTCTAACATATCACTGCTTTTCAATTATATTTATCTTTACGTTAGTTACTTTGGGAGGGTCTCTGCCTTTTAATATGTTTTAAACTCAAGGGGAATTTAAACATTTTGATGGTCTGTTGTAATAAGAATCTTAACTATCTCATTAAATTTTCATTTAGAATTATAAAAGTTTACTTAACTTGAAGCTTTCTCACTGTTTTGTTACATGTTTGTTGTATCAATATTCCTCAAATGCTAACATGTTTTACTATTTTACTTTTTTTCATTCTGAGAAAATCATCACTGTCAAGACATGAGTGTGCTGATATTTACTTGTCATTTGTTTATTTTTTAAATTGTGTGTGCTTTATTATATTTTAAGGTTCTTTGAAGGTGAAATCTCATTACATAAACTATTATGCTTTACTAGTTTATAGTAAACATATTGTTTCATTCTTTACTATAGCCCCATTCTAAATTTGTTATCAATAACATTTTGCTTTTCCATGATGCTATTCACAATGCCATTTTCTGAATTTGTGTGAATTATTGAAGCTATAGTCTAATTGAAAATGTGGCGGTTCATTTAGAAAGTAATCACAATATTTTTGGCAACATTAATCTTTAATATGAAGTTTCCTCTGTTAAAAGTTAAGTTAAAATATCCCTCTAGAGGCCTATGCGGCCCATGGGTCGCAGGAGGGAAGGCTTCCGGCATTCCTTGACCAATGGTACTAAGTTGAGTTTGACTGGTCAGTCCGATGCCTGCCCATCTTTAGCTCCTGGAAAAGAAAAACCCATTTCCCGTTTTACAGAGGGCTACATGAACCCTCAGACCCATCTATAGGAGAAACACCCAAAGGAATAAATCCTAACCACCCCCTTGAATTGAATCTGGCTCCGTCAGCCTGCAGGCCAGTGCTTTACCACTGGATCCCCAAGCCCTTGAAAGTTCTACTACAGTTCAAAAGCCATTATCCATTGTTTATTGGATCACTTTGCCTTCGTAATATGCAATATTTATTGCAAATTTACCCGTCGGATCTCTGTCTTGATAATAACATGATGGAAGATTGTCATGACTTTTTTATCTAGCCATATTGATGGGTCTAGTCCTTATTGCTGGGGGCAGATTGCTTGGTTTTAGTTTTGCAAATGTGATATTTGTTACAATAAACTTCTGCTCCATCACTAAGTTCAACCCTTAGGTTTTAGAGAAGGAGATTAAATGGGGGAAAATCTGCATAATTTTCCTATAGGAATAATATTGTATGAATAATAATTCTCCTAATTACAAAAGCTAGTTTTATAAATCAATCTCTACTTAGAATTACCAGCAAGCCCAACTATGCATTAATGAAAAAGCTGTACTACTAGGCCGGTTATTTTTTAAAATGATTAACAAAACAAAGTAATATTGCCAAAAACCAATTATTTCAAAAACAGAAAGCTTGAATGGAATAGTGAAATGTTTGATTTCAAATAGAATAAAACAAAGCTTTAGAGGGCGTGTTGTAAGAAAAAGTTTGAAATTTTTGAAATGCAATCGGGACTTATAATTTTTAACTTTGTAATGAGGTTTGACCTGCCTTTTGTATATGTGTGAGTGTGTTGCCATCTGTTGACTAGATCCCTAATCCTTTTTATGTTTCTGTCTGTTGCATTTGAACTTTCGTCCAGACTGGAACGCTCTCGAATAGGGTACGTACAGTTCCCCTACTAGTTCTAGAGCATGGCACGGACTATGTAGTAGATAGTCTTTCTTATATCCTAGTGAATTAGCCAATGCTTGCAATGGGGAGAATGAATGTTTATGAAAAAGTTGTAATCACACAGTTGAATTTTCTTCTTTATTATGTCTCATTGTCTTATGTAGGGTTTCATCAAGAGTTGGGAGAGAGGAAACTTTTGGATTTTGATGCGAAATCTTACAAAACAAGGACAAGTAGTCTTAACAAAATGAATTTCATTAGTTTCCTCTCCCTGAAAAACTGGGGGATGTCTTGAGATCACTAAAAAAAAAAAAAATAATAAATAAATAACTATTATCGTGTCTATCATAAACCGTTAATATCATAAACAGTGAAATCTATTGGCTACCAAGGATTTTTCTACTATTAGTGAGAAAAATAAAGAGAAAGTGAAAATAAATGAAACGCACTTACTTGAAAAATGTTGAGGATAGAATTATAAACATGGTAATAAACCGATAGTTTTGGAATATTACACGTATTCCTTCATCAGGGACGGCACAAACATATAACACATTAAAACAACATTTTAAGATGACACGAGGTGGGAAGGCATGGTGAAAGTGAGAGGATTAAGCAAGTTTAGCAATAATCTTCTCACTTCCCTCACTTTAACCATCCTTCCCATCTCGTGTCGTCTTAAATGTTGTTTTAATGTCTTATATGTTTGTGCCGTCCCTGATGAAGGAATATGCGCAGTATTCCGAAACTGACGGTTTATTACCATGTTTACAATTCTCTCCTCAACATTTTTGTAAGTAAGTGCGTTTTATTTATTTTCACTTTCTCTTTATTTCAATATAGTCATGTTAAGCCTCCTTGTTGAAAAAATAAAGATTAATTCGTTTAAAAAGAAAGCGCTTGTAGCATCTTGTCAAGATGACAGCTATCTAAACAAGACTTGGGTTATAAACTTATTTACGTAACCATGTGTAGTTAATTGTTTGGTTAACTGAGTTATAAAAGCTCAGGCCTCTTCAGTATTTGTGTTTCATTTCTTACCTGCAAATCATTTGAAAGTTATCTCACTGAAGGATTGATTTGGAGATTAAAGTGTCTTTGAATGTGTACACTACCTTTACCTTCCCAAAAGAAGTAACAGAATTGACTACATTGGAACAGAAATTGCAAGGAAGAAGTATAGAGAATGTAGTTCAGTGTTTTAAGTAGCATTAAAACCATTGCCATTCAACCAAGGCCAGGAAGGTAGCTTAAGTGCAAATGATAGATTACATCCATGACTTCAGATAAAACATCTTTTGAAATATTTAAAGCATAAATACATTTACCTCGAAAATGAATTAGAGGACATGAGAGAACAACAATGATTAAATGTTATTTTGAATATTGTTTATAAATGACATACATATCTATTATGGTCTTAGATTTTTATAATGACTGATGGGTTAAGGATCCTGATAAGAAGTCCAATCTATCTTGGGAAGAAATACAGTAAATGATGAAGTATGGATGTTTCTAAAAAGGAAAGAATGATTTGAGGCAGATGTTCTTTCTATCAAGATATTTGTTGTTGATTGGGGGGGGGGAGAATATTAATTATTTTGAGGCCTTATCTCATGATAAGTTAAGAAAAAAACTTCTGTTCGAATAATTTGATTTATGATTGTAATAATGTACAATACTTCATCGGTACAATGTGGCTACGTCGTCATTGCCTTGTATAAATATCTAGAAGAAAACGAATCCATTTTATTTGTTCTGCAAGTGAAGATTCCCGGCTGTAATGGCGATTAAAACGATATTCAGATAAATAAAAACTAACAGGAAAAAATAATAAACTAGTCGTATGTAAATGCAAAGAGGAATCGTACTCGGTAGTGGATTAACGCATTAGTATGTATATATAAATTGATAAACAGTCATACAGAGACTAGTGTAAGATCAACTAAAGATTATAATGGGGATTATTTCTGAATTACAAGAAAGCAATGAAATGCAGATCCCTTAAGATACTTCATAACTCCTACAATATTTAATAATATATTTACAAATAGACATTTCAGTCGACACTACTTCATTTTTATATCTTCTTTAATACACTATTTCTTTTCTTTATGCAGGAAACTTTTTCAGGTTAGTGAGGACAGGAAAAAAAACTTTTCCTCTTCTTTTCTTTTCCTAATTCTAGAGAGGAATCGGAGGAAAAGTTTTTTTCCTGTCCTCTCTAACCTGAAGAAGTTTAAAAGAAATACTGTATTAAAGAAATTATAAAAGGAAGTAGTGTCGACTGAAATGTCTATATGCAAATCCCTTAGCTGTATAACTCCTAAACTGAACTAGTTTTGAAATGATTAAAAATGAATGAAATGCGTTGCCTTGAATGTAATTTTGTAATTATTAATTCTTTGTTGTAAACAAGGTCAGTAGCTGAACGACAGATCTCCTATTAAATTTTGACCATTTCCCCTTTATTGTTATCTTTGTGCTCTATTCGTTTAGAGCTTTCCACATTGCTTTAATGTTGCGAAGCCTGGGAAAATTACTTTCCAGCATTTCCTGTCTGATGCTGGGCGAACACGTACCAATATGCGGCAATATTGGTGGACAATATTGGTCATAATTGATATTGGCAGTTGGTATTGTGCGCGAACACACAGGTTTTCCTTTACAAGTATTGGCCTGGTTACGGCGTTGCTCACAAGGGAGAGCTAGAGAGAGCGTGTTTCCGTACAGAATTGCCATAGTATTAAACGCCGTCCCTCTGTAGAAATCAATTAAGATTTTTCATTATCAATTGACAAAATGTTGTTTGAATTATCTGTTTTTGGCCGACCCATTTTGCTGATTTTAAGCCTTGTTTCTCAAACAAAATGGCCGGCGTGAGTGAGTGATTTTCCGATTTTCAAAGTCCCGCCTTCCTTCTACATCACCATTGTCACATGATTTCATCCGTTCATGTGATTCGCTCGCTCACCAGCAAGATTCGCTCGCTCACCAGCAATATTTCTCGCCAACTAAAATTGTTCCTTTTTTTCCGACAATGGGCAATATTGTTCATTTTTATTGCTGGAAACGGTTGGTACCAATTAAAAATGACCAATATTGTCCACCAATATTGCCGCATATTGGTACGTGTTCGCCCAGCATGAATCCCATAAATGACGAGATCTCATATACTTTGTTCATCCTTTATTGCACATTCATAAATCATCTATCATACTTATAATCTTTGTTTCCCAGCAATGTATAAAACTGCTGGTATTTTTGGAAAAGTAAATCAAAAGATTTACGAATGTTTTACCAGAACAAAGATAAAGGTGATAACGAACGTAGTTCTTAAACTAACATCGTAGTTTGTACTCGAATCTTCGCTCAATCAAAAATAATATAAAGTGCACTAAACACAAATTACATCACTAAACTTTTACTGTACAAATTTACATTTGACACTATATTAAAGTGATGCTGTATTTAATTTTGTATGTGCTTTGTTGGTTTCATTCTTCACAGTGGCCTCAAGTTTAATTGCACAGAAAAATATATTAAATATAAATTTTCATTGCAACAGATAGAAGGAATGTTTTTCCTTTTTGTCAATTCAAGAATGTTTTATTTTTGATACAGTTTTAAGTGGAGTGCATTGATTTTTTTTTTCACAATTCCAAATCTGCTGTCACAGAATTGGTATTTTAAGATTGGTGCTGTAGGTTCACCACCGAATTTCTGGTCCCTTTTGATTCAGAACCATTGGATTTGTCATTTTGCCGAATTAACGAGAGGTGTCACAATATATTGGGTCGGTGCATAATTATCAGGCGTTTTGTAGGCGGGTTTTTTGGTAATAAAAATTGCTGTTTTGTTTACTTTTTTTAAT
>JAFIDM010000007.1:19392711-19413270 GCA_023159025.1 Thereuonema tuberculata | reverse complement strand
GCATTTTTATCACCTGAAACTAAAATACTATTTTTATTAAAAAAAGTAAACAAAACAGCAATTTTTATTACCAAAAAACCCTCCTACAAAAACGCCTGATAATTATGCACCGACCCGATAATTCATCAGCACACCCCCAGTAATGGACTTGTGCTTACATTTGACACCACCACCCCATTTGAATTAGACTTTGCTCAGAAGCCATGGCAATGGTGAAATGTTAATGAATTAAAGAAGGTGTTGGATCATTCAGTGCCAAAAAATTAGTGGTGAACCTGTATTACATGATGGCAGAAGTATAGCTACAGCTTGACTGATTTACTGTCTTTCAAAGAAAATGTGTATAAAATCATAAGAACTTGCCCTTCATTCTGTGTTTGACAGCTTATTTTAAAATATGCACCCCCCTTGTTTTTTTCTTTTCTTTTTGTCTTTGTTAGTATAAGCTATCATTAATGACCTTAGTATTTGACTGTATTGAACAAAGTGCATTTGGAATAAAAAGAAATTCTCCTTTTATCAAAATTCTCAATATGCTACAGAAATAATAATAAAAAATAGAATATAAATAAAAAGTAAAGCTATAATTTTATTGCTAAAAAATACCCAATCTATTAAATGAAATCAGCATTTTAAGAGTTTTTTTATCTGCAAGGTTGTTTTATTGGAAGTAGAAACACATTTGCTTGCACTAGATTAAGACAGTACAAGTTGACTTAAGTATTCTTAGAAATGGCTAAGAATTAATTAGAAACCACAAACGGTTAATGTTTCTGTTAATCCTTCATATATTTATTACTTCTTAGTAATAAGCTTAAATGGCATTGTATTATAACAATAGGAAGAGGTTGTAGGTAGTAGTTTTACAAGGATGTGCTTTTGTTTTCAGTTGAATACATGCGGTCCCCGGGTTACGGATGAGATGCGTTTCTTGAGAACGTCTAAGTCGAATTTGTACGTAACTCGGATCCCTGATGAACAGCTCATACACGGTAATAACAATATTATAATGGCTCATGTGGTAATAATAATACCCTTGTACTGTAATAATAAGTTACAGAAACTGTTGTGCTCTTTCTTTTAATTCAAACAACATAAAAACGAACTTATACAAAAAGTTTATGTAGGAGAAATTTCGAAAAACAGTATTAAAGGTTAACACTCGCCTAATGTTGCATCAGTGTCATAAGGGTAAACACAGACTCATAAAATCGAATAAAAAAAAGTTACGACGAATGTGATGCTGTGGCGTAAGCTACCGTATAAGCAATGAGAATAGCTGCTTGTAAAGATGCTTGCCAACGAACCATTTACGCCATGCGGGTTTGTTTACAAGCGCGTAAGAAACTAAATTCCCTAATTATTAATTTAATTATAAATTATCCTTATGTGGAACACATAAGTGCGGAATGTCATAAGTTGGGTCGTCTGTAACCCAGGGACCACCTGTATCTTTCTTTCTTTTTTTTTTATGTAATTCGTTTACAAGGGTTATCTATAAAAACGTAATTACTCAGTTTCATAGTTTATATTTAATTAATGCAGCAAAAAAAAAGAAAAACCACTGTCTTCATGTAACTTGAAAAATATAGTTGGTCAGGTATTATAATTATTTCCATGATGACAAAACAACATTGAAAACGCCTGGAAGCTTCCTATAAAAACTTCAGGTTGACAAAAATTATGTCTACATTTTCATGAAAAGAAAAATGTTCTCAAATATATAGAAGAATGAAAATTTTTTTTTTTTTTTTGCACTAATCGTGAGATGGGAAATTGTGCATTTTTTGTATATCATATACATTTATAAAAACAATTCTTGTACCTGAGGATAATGCTGAAGAAAAGATGGGAATTAGATCCAGAGGAGTAAATAAGATTATTAGAAATTTGTGAGCTTTGTGTAAATGGTATTTATAAAACTGTTTTGTCTAAACATCAACTGTGAAAAAGGATTTAAAACGAATCATTAAATTCTCCCTATTCCTGCAGTCTTTCTTTCTATGTAGAAATTGCATGTCTTTTTTTTTTATCTTCTTTTTTTTGTGATTATTTAAAATTATAAATTTGAAAATAATTGATTTTGTCTGTAAAAATTTTAAGGAAAGGATTATTAACATATGAATTATCACTAAAGAAGAAGTTTATACAAAAACTGATACTTATAACTAATTCATTATCATAACTTTGAAATTTCTAACATTTAAATATACTGTTCTTAAATATATATACAGGGTGTACATGAATTCGTATTGCAACCGTCAAAGGTATGTCGGAGGATCAGATTGGATCTATTCGGATCATGTCCACAAATGTACCATTTTCTCTGCTACAGATCTTCCTGCCACATTTCAATAGTTTGATGGTGCTGATCAGTTTCTGACAACTGTGGAAGAAGGTTGTGACATTGCATCACCTTATCACAAGTAATTATGTGGAGCTGCCATGTAGTATGTCGTGCTTTTGGCTGTTACCCTCTGTTGACATTCCATTGCAGATGCATAATGATTGAGCTTACTTTTGTCGAGTATGTTTACATGATGCTAAGTTACACCAAAGTTTGAGATAACGGCAGATCTGCTCGTTGGCTTTTTGAAGAGCATTTTTCCAAATTGTTCAACTCTCGAATCAGTTTTCGCAGTCTTGATCTCCTACTGAAATTGGGCAGGAGGGTCTATACAGTAGGGAAACAATGTTTTTCCAGACCGAGTTCTTTATTGAAAATGATCCATTCTGATTCCCCCTCCCCCAATATGTCCTAGAAGTTTGTGATATATATATATTCATTTACGCCCTGTATAATGTTAATTTTATTGTTAATGTCTTTATCATTGTAGCAGTTAATACTTTTGAAGCAAGATCACGGATAAACATTGTAGCTGGTGTATTCTGTTGCATTTGAATTGAACGAAGGATCTTTTAATTAAGGCGGGAATTATGTTGATAAAATGAAATGCAGTTCAACTGAACCAATGAGTTTTCTTTTACTTAGTGAACTTGAAGGAATTATGCAAATAAGTATTGTAACTCACCCTTGACAGACGAGATAGACGTTTTAGTAAAATTGAAATTTTCTATCATTGATGAAAGTCAGCAGTTCTTTTTCCTTCTATTGGTGGCAACGTTTAAGTGGTTTGCAGTAGTTCTTGCTAGTAAGAAATGCCAACAGGTAGAAGCAAGGATTGGAGTTTGTTTTTGTTAATCTACCAGTTATTAGAAGAGTTTATGGATTTATTTCACTACGAGGGGTGGTTTTTAAGTAAGAACCAGTGTGCAATAAATTAGGAACTGCTAATTATTTTGGGTAAATTATTTTTTATCCGATTACACATAGCTTCCATTGTTAGTTAAACATTTGTCGTATCACGAGATAAGCTTTTGTAGACCCTCGTCATAGAAGTCTGCCGCCTGATAGTAAAGTTATTGTTGAACCTTTGCGTTCACTTTGCCGTCGGTGTGGAAATGCTTGCTGGCGAGGAACCTTTTCAGATGCAGAAAGAGATGCTAGTCAGTAGGTGCCAGGTCAAGCTTGTAGGAGGGAGGTGATCCAGTTGCTGCCAGCCAAAAGATTCTGTAAAAGTTTGTGTACGAGCAGCAGAGTGGGGCCTCGCATTGTCATTAAGCAACAACACACTGGCACATAGCAGGCTGCGATGTTTATTTTCGATTGTGCGGTAAAAGTTTCTTCAAAGATAAACATAAGCAGCTGCATTTATTTTTGTCCCTTGTGGCATGAACTCCACCAGCAGAACACCACGTCTATCCCAAAATACAGTTGCCATAATCTTGCAAATTGAGAATGTGTCTGTTTGAATTTCACTTTCATTGGAGATGATGTGTGTTACTTAATTGATTGCTGATTGGATTTAGGGGTCACATGGGAAAGCCATGTCTCGTACTCCAAATCCATCACCTTCCTCATTGGGTCAAAAATGTCAAAACACTTGCACATCTCTTCGCTTTGTGTTCCTCAGTCAAAATCTTCGGAACCCTTCGATTGCACAACTTTCTGTAGTTCAGAAAGTGTTCAGACACAATTTTGTAAAGAACTGATCTTGAAATTTGTGGAAACTGCAATGACATTGTGGATATTGTGAACCATCTGTTTTCACGAATTGTGGTGTCTAATGCACACACAATATCATCGCTAACCACAGATGGTCGGCCCGAGCAATCATCGTCATGAACGTTCTCCCAACCTTCCTTGTATAACCTTATCCACTTCACTCATAGCATTGAGGCCGTAAACTTCACAGACCTGGCGATGAATCTCTGTTGGTAAGACATTTCTGGCTGTCAAGAATTTGATACCTGACCTTATTTCACATGCGGTGGGCCACTCGATCATCTTAAAAGCAGTACAGAGTCAAATAAACTGCCAGTCTGGCTGCAAATGGCATCTGTTTGTGTGTAAGGGATGCTAGGAGTCAGCACACATGCACGATAAAATGAATGTTTGGGATTTGAAACTGTATGGGCAAACAGCCCTTACTTAAAAAACACCCCTCGTAAATTGTTCCATTTTAAGTATAAATAAAATTTAAAAACTAATTAAATTCCTAATACTATTTTATACGTATGAAAAAGTTCAAATATAGACCAATTGCTTTCTCTGGTGTTGCATTTGTAATCTATGATCAGTTATGATTATCTATTTCTATCTGATAATCATAAACTCCTTCCTTTGGCTTTCTTTTCATTTCCTTGGATCATAAGGACTTTTCTTAATACATCAGTCTTGTTATTATTTCGCTAGCACTGTACTGACAGCAGCATTTGAAAGTGATGGTAACTTATGAAATATTGAGTCTTAATCGTATTCTTTTTAATTGCTACTTACTAGTCTTTGAAAATTGACAATAACAAAGAATATTTTGTCAATTTGTCCTTCCTCCTTATTGTATTTTGTAGAATGTTCTAGAAACACAATTCTGAGTATGATTCAAGGACCTGTCTTTGTTGTGTTTCTTTTCTAGAGTGATACTTTTTACCTTTCCACTGTTTAAACCCATTCAGGCATTCTTTGGCATTCAGTCATGCAAGATAAGCTTTTATGAGCTTCCCTAGTATGATTTTGGACAATGGGTTGTTAGGATTTTTTTTTTTTTTTGGGGGGGGGGGGGATATATTTTTACTTAAGATTTATGTAGAAGTTTTGTATATTTTAATTTCCACACTGTTGATTAGTTTCCTTGAAATTTGGTTTTCCAAACCTTTTGCGTAAATTCCATTGTTTCTCAGTTCTTTTTGAAAATGTTGTTCATGTAACTGCAATAATTTTTTTTAATTGAATAATGAATTAATTGTAGTTACATGACCCCCCCCCCTTTAACTTTGCTAGTTAAAATTAAGAGGATAATTATATTAATTCTTAACTTTGAAAATGCATGTACTTACGAGAGTAGTTTTATTGCTTCATCTATTATTATTATTATTGTTTATTATAATATGATTTTATAATGTGCTACAAACAGACAGAACAGTCAGCAGAAGAAAAGCGTAAACAACATCAGAAGGAGCTTGCTGAACAACTGAATGCCGAAGCTCGAGCTCGTTTAGCAGAACAACAAACTGGGCAACAACAAGAAAAGTAAGGTTCTTACATTGCATTCTATGAAATTGGGATCTTTTTGAAGTAATTATTTTGGTTTTGTAATTGTAGAGTGCTATTTGTTTATAAAAAAAAAAAAATAATGATTAAGGAATACTATGCTTGCTAAATCATTAATAATATTGTGCTTTATAAACAATTAAACTGTTAATGCCACCCTGTACTCATCCTTTCCCCAGAAAACATATAATAAATTTCTACTAAGCCAGATTTAATGGACTACAAAGCATAATCAGTTAGAAGTATAAGTAAGTAAAGTACAGGTTTATTACAAAAAGCAATCCGGATAACAAATGTCGTGACTGAAAATGTAGAAAATGTGAACTGAGCTTTCTTTGATTAGGGACCAATCCCAAAGCTTTCATTTCCTAACTCTAAAACTACGGCCCGTACAACAAAATGCCACAGACATTTTCGACTCAAACTGACCTTTGGAACCCGTATCTCTTCACTTTTCCGAAACACCTTGTATATATATTAAAAATAGATAATTTAAGATAATATTCATGGCAATTCAACTAGACATCAGAATTCACTTATGGTTGAGAAATGTGTTTTGTTTTTTTTAATGTTATAACACAATAAGACTTCTTTTCTTTTTTTCTTTTGCAAGGAATCTGAAAATATGAACATTCGATTCAAGTATTCTAAGAAAACATATCTAATTAAAAGAAATTGAAAAATGAAGTTTCTGATATATATGTATATATATCTTCTATACATATATAAATAAAAGGACGAGTGTGGAAGCTCTTTTTCTCAGGAACCACATGAGATAAAGGGGTAAAATGTGGTATCAAATTAAAGGTCCTGGAGTTTGAATAGATTCTTTTTATTTGGTTAAGTGCCAACCTATATCTAAGAGATGTCATTCCCCATCTCGTCCTTGAATAAAGCCTTTGGTTGCTTTTTTCTTTTGTTGCTGTTGTGCCTATAAATTTATTAATGCTGGTCAGCAAAAAATTAAATTGACTTCTTAGATAAACGAAAAAATGCTTGAAACGTTAATTCATCATCTAGAAGGTGATGAAAAATTAAATTATTATAGTGCCCTTCTGAACTACTATTTCTATATTGTGACAATACTCATATGTCAATTATTATAATACTCGAAATATTAGAATTTTAGTTATATTATTTATGCCTTTGCAAATGTCGAAGAAATATCAACTAAAGAAAAAAAAAAAAAAAAAGAATTTTTTTTTTTTTTTCTCGAAACATTGTTTTGTAAAGCTAATGGCGGAAAGACTTCGTTAGCGTTAGTTTTTAGTCATTATTAGTAATTTTATTTTATTTTAGACTTTAATTTAATTTTAGTCAGAATCTTAGGAATTTTAGGAATAAATCTTTAAGTTTTAAAATGTTAGAATTTAATATGATAGATTCAGGAGTTTAAATTAATTTTAAGATATTTAAAGGATTTAATCTTCATTTAGCTTAGATTAGATTTAGTTTTTAAAATAAGAAATTAATTTTCTTTTGCTTTAATTCAGCCAAGTTTATTTGAGTTTGGGAATTTCCTATTCTTAGGAATTTTCCGTGAGGTCATCATTCCATATTAGGAATTGTTGTAAGCATTGTAATCTTATTGGTTAATCAGCATTATCTCTCGATATGAGGTAATAATGAGGTGATCTCCCTTATTTGGGCAGATATGCAATCCTGCTATCTGAATGGTCAAGGGGACGCGTGACGTCATATAGCGGCACTCTTAAACTTATTTAAAGGGGTGTTCGGAGAAGTTCGCTCTCTCTTGCCCGCTACTCTCTCGCCGTTTTGCGCTCTTGCCTGCTGTTCCCTCGCCGTTTTGCTCTCTTGACCTTTGCTGCAATGCACCTGGCCTGGTCGACCGCCGCGAGCGTGGTATTGGAAGCCGCATCTCAAATTATCGGCAAATCGAAGTCATGTCGACTTGTTTGTTAGAAATAGGGCGTGTTAAATCAAGTTATCTTTAGTTAGAATAGGCAACCCATGGATAGCCTTAAATTTCTATAAATTATTTGTGAGAAAAATTACTGAAATTAATTTGCAAAATAAGGCTTGCAAATTTTGTGTTCAATGCACGTGTACACCCGTGCAGGATTCCGCGAGTTATTTAGTGCTCCCCAGTTCAGTTAGTGCAAACTGTTCGTTTATTTCAGTGCGTCGTTCTAAGCCATAGCTTCGCCGAAATTGTTATTCTCAAGTGAAGTGACATATTATTATTTGCAGTGTTGAATAAAAGTGTTAAGTTTAATTAATGTGGTGAATGCGTTGTGCTTCTTTGTGCGTGAACGTGAAGTGTGGCTCCCCCACGCTCCGAATGGACTGGATTAATTTACCGGGCATGTAACGACTTTGGAGGGGGTAGATAGAAAATTCACCAAACGGACTTTTTGGTTGGCGCCCAACAAATATCCGAACAACCCCTGAAAGGCTAAAATAACCCCTAAGAGCAGCGTCCCGTTACAATATATGTTATGACTTTTCCTTTTTGGCATCTGATCAAATATCGGACCAATTAAGGTTTCCCGTTCCAGTTGTTCTCAAAGAGAAATATTGCCACCTCACTGAAAGAATCCATTGAAAAGCACGGAAAAAAGTAGACTTTTGAAAGCTGGGCACCATCTTGGTTTGGGTAAAGGTGACACTGCTCGAGTGTCTTGACAGGCAGAGCTCAAATTGCTGAAACAACCATCTTGATGTGGCCTGGAGGGAGACTGCTAGAATAACTCACCTGGTATTTCCAGCAGCCCCCAGAGCATGCCATATTAAAGAGTTGTAGATATTTTTTTCAGTTGCAGGTTTGGGAGAGTGTCATTGAAATGTAGGATCAGTTTTATCTTTATTTGCTGAAGGTGTGTAATTCATAACCGATGGCATTTTGGTATTTTTATATTATTTTTTGTTTTTTTAATTGATTTAGTTCCACATAAATGTTTTAAAATAATGCTTTGATTCTTACTGAAACCCAGACAGCTGTTAAAGAGCATGAACTCTCATTAGTAGGAGATGCCCAGCTTCAGATTCAGAAATATTCAATGGGAAGGACAGTAGGACATTGACTGCTATGTGGTTTGAAGGAAAACAATGGCTGCTGTAAAAATTGGGTGTTATTTTACAATTTTCATGTAATTTTTACATGGAAAAAAAATGAGGAAAATAGGATAGATAAATTGTGAAAGGTTTACTTGATTGACTATGCTGAAGAAGCAATGGCAAATTGTGACGAAATGACTATCCTTTTGTTATCATCCTGTCTTTAGAGAATTATTCCTTAATTTTTAGTTTCAAAACTTCTACAATTACAAGTGAAAATAAGCTACTTGTTAATTTGTAAAAGGACAGCATCGTACTAAGATTATTATTCATATATACTTTATAGATAAAATATTCCGACTACAATGTAATCTTTATGATATTTCGTCTTTCTTTGCAAAAGACTTCTTCAGGTATCAATGTGAGGATAGGAAATATTGTGAAGATTATATTGTATTCGGAATATTTTATCTGTAAAGTATATATGAAATTATGAAGAATAGTATTAGTTTGTGAAGTATGTTTCTTGTCAATTCGTTTTTCTTTTGTATTGCTAAAAATGGATAATTCTGACTATTGATGTATTGTTATATCATAAAATGTAATTTTCTAAATTGAAAAGAAGGATTTTTTTTTTAAAGCATATTGTTTTCTTTTCTTTTTAATTAGAGTTCGGAAGTCTAACGTTTCTTACAAAAACCATAATCAAATGCCTAAAGAGCCAGAAGTGAACGACCTTAAAATATATGTTGGTAAGGATTTTTGCTGGTATTTCTATTTAGGAAGAAAGAAATTTTATGAAACTGAAAATTAAACCTTAAAATATTACAGAAACACAGAACGGCAATTGAAGTTTTGATTAAATATCTCTTTAAGAGAAGTTGGTGTAATAAAGTCAACCAATAAAATTGTTTGGTCCACTTGTTTTGCTTACCCTATATTAACTTTATTTATTTAGAAAGATTAACCTAATTATCTAAATCATGCCTTGTGTTTTTTATTTTCCAGATAAGAAATACGAAACCATTATTATGCCAGTGTATGGCATCAGTGTGGCATTCCACATTTCCACAATTAAGGTACAGTAAATCAAATCTTATTAGATCGTTAGATTTTTTTTTTTTAATAATAATCTTAAGTTTGACAGTTATGCGAGAATTCGTCTTAACTTGAAAACTATATTGAAAATAATTGAACAAAGAAGTAAAGATAATAGCAGATATAATATGGCCACTTTTCATTGTAACATTTTAGTGATTGTGAAAGTGAATGCCTTTTGGGTGTCTTCAGAAATCAAGCTATCCAAAAATCAAATTGCAAGAAAGACATGCACATCAACCCGAGGATGGCAAATGAATACGACCAGATGTGCTAATTGTTAAAATGATTGAGCAACTGACTGTGATCTGGGCCTTTAGTCAGGCATTTTAACTTCCACAGAAAAACAAAAATAAGCATCTTGATTTATGAAAAATAATTAGAAGAATCCTTCCACTTCAGATTATTTAAAGTTTTTTTTTTTTTCCTTGATATCTCTCAATTTGTGCACTACAAGTTGTCTATTAGCATCATGTTATTTTATATCCACCATTTTGTTTGTTGCGTCTCAACACCTTAAAATTTTGCACTAATCTCACTTCCATGGTGCTTCAAGCAGTGATTCACTTCCTGCTTTCATATAGATTCTGTCTGGGGATGTGCTTGTTATCTTGATGATGGAGCTTGACATTTATAGCACTGTACAGTGCTTATATAATTTTCTTTTAATGGCAGTCTTCCCATTTAAAAGTTTTGAATTCCAAAAGGTTGCCTGTTATTAAATTAATTTCTCCAAATTCTTTTTATTGAAATATGATAAAGTTCATTGTATATTAATGTTTTACCTGGCCACATTAGAATGAATTGTAGTCATATGATCTTGAAATAGAAAAAGTGAAACGATTCAGTTAACAGAAAACTGGTTTTGATTGCAATAGTTGATTTCTAGTACCTGTACACCTTTTAACAACTTAACAATAATAATACATTCATATTATGTCATTTTCATTTTAATATTGGCTCTGATCTGTATTATTTTGATTCTATGTAAACAATTACACCAGTCTGTTGATTCACTTCAACAATTTAATTAAGGTGGATTTTCACTAGATGGGCACTAGATATACTTACAATCGAATTTGAGTAATTTTTGGATTGCATTGTTTTCATAATTCTTAAGTTCTAGAAAATGTAAAAATGAAATTCATTAAGCAGTCATGTAATTATGAAAGTATTAAGATTTTGCTTTCAACTGTCAGGTTGTTGTAGATGAAATGCCAGAAAATGGATGGAAACTTCAAATATCAGGGGTGTAGAATGAAGTTTATTAAATCAAAATAATCGTCACCAGCAGCAGTACCCTTTTGCCAGTGAGGTACAAGTTTCTGTATGCCATCGAGAAAAAACTCGAGCTAGAAGACTCAAAAAGCTTTTAGAATGTAATTTTTGAACTGATATTTGATTGGGTAACCTTCTACTTGTTAGAAAGGTGTCCAAGTGCTTGATGAAGTGGTAATCATTAGGGGATAGATCTGATGATTAAGGGAATGAGGTAAGATTTCATAACTCAATTGATGTAACTTCTGGATCGTCTGGCATGCAGGGAGGGGTCTTTCACTATCATTGAAAAGGATGGGTCCATGATAATTGCCGAATGCTGGTTGATTGGCTGATAATTTTCCATACATAATGTCAAGTTCATGGCAATTCCTGTCTTCCATTATTGTTTGACTCGGTGGCAAGAATCACATCAGCTGTGTACCATCAGACTCTGACAATCATCTTCCTGATATGGAGTATGAGCTTTAGGGTCTCATCATGGTTGAGTCAATATATTGAGCATTGCCGGTTTTCCTACAGTATCCATTTCTCATCACATGTGACGATGCACTTCAAAATGTTGTTTGTGCTGCTAAGAAGCAAAGAAGAGCAGACATCCAATCGCCTTGTTTTGTGATGTTCTGTCAACTCATGTGGGATCTATTTATCCATCTTCTTCACTTTGTCTGTAGCTGCCAAATGTTGGGAAACTGTTGCTCCCACTTTCTCACCAAGTTCTGAAACTGCTTGATGAGTGTAGGATTCGATTCAAAGACCTTCAGCTTGGCATCATCAGTAGCTTCGTATGGTCTACTGCCAGGGATCATGAGCGAGGCTCATGTCTGCTGGAACAGAATTTCGCAAATCAGCATTATGTCACGTGTTAATGCACTGCATCTTCCCCAAATGCTATATTGATGTTTAAACAGTATCTCAGTTTAAACTCAGGAAAATAACACGAAGTTGACTCGGGTCCATCGTTAACTTCTATCACACCTTGGAACTGATGCCTCAAACCATCTGACAACTGTCTCATGTTCAGCAGATTTACCACTTTAAATTTCACGCTATCTGATGTTTTAATTGAGTTGGCAAAACCATATTACATCTGCAACAACCTGACAAAAACAGTCCTTTCGCTCTTAAAAGTTAACTTTTATTCTTATTTACTTAATGACAATTAATAAACATTATAATTCTGTTTTAACTTATTTTACAGAATATTAGCCAGTCTGTGGAAGGAGATTACACATATCTTCGGATCAATTTTTTCCATCCAGGATCAGCCATGGGAAGAAACGAAGGCAATATCTTTCCTCAACCTGATGCCACATTTGTCAAAGAAATGTAAGAGAAATTTTATAAATCCCTAAATAGTTAATGTTAGCGTAAATTATTTCACTATGAAACTTAAGCTAGCAATCTACCAAATAATAATAATCTGGTTTTATTGCAAAAGAATTTCTGTGGTGGAAAAACCAGCAATATATGCCAGTTGATTTTATTAATTTCGTGTTAATAATGCTTTTATTAGAAGTTATCTATAAAATGACATTACCACCAGTGAATTTATTTGTAAATTTTTTTGCCAAGTGGTGGCACCAATCTTGAAAGAGAAACTGCTGGCATTTTGTCTCTAGCTGTTGGAGATATCTTCAGAGCATGAGATCTTACTGCTCAACTCTCCTTTCATCTTGGTCGGAGATTATAAACACCTAGGATTTTGGGTAAGTTGCTAGGACATGTGGGAACTTGCTGCATCGTGGATCATTTCCCAAGACATGGGAACTTGCTATGCCATGAGATGCTCCTGAGGGTTACTGGGCGATATTCAAGAGACTTCTCTTCAACTGATGCGTTATGGTGGTATGTCAAGGCTTTTGGATAATTTCTTTGGTGTCTGTAACCAGGCTTTTGATATTGGATAGCTGCCCCCCCCTTACTGAAATTATGAGGTGTCTTGATTATTCTATAGCTGCCTTTATTATCCTAGGATAATATCTTTAATATGGGCAAAGACAATGGCTTTGCCAAACTTGATATTATGGTTCTGACTTTTGTAGAAATGTTCTGCCACAGAACAGAATATGGTGTTGCCAAACTTGATATTATGGTTCTGACTTTTGTAGAAATATTCTGCCACAGAACAGAATATGGTGTTGCCATACTTGCTTGATGTGTTCACCGATCCTGGTTGTGGTTTGTCTCTTGGTCTGTCTTTCCTTATCACAAGAACAGGGAATTTCATAGACCTCTTCCAATGGTGTCGTTGTCTTTGGGTTTCTGAGATTTTTCTTTAAATCGGCCTCAAGAAGAAGTAGTGTTCAAGACTGAGAAGATACAAGAATATCTCAGTAACTCAAAGACAAATCGCCACTAGGAGCTCCGGGGTCTATGAAATTCCCTGTTCATGTGGCAAGAAATACATAAGCCAGACCAAGAGGCAAATCAAAACCAATATTGGCAAACACATGAAGCAAGTCAAGTATGGCAACCCCAGCAAGTCAGCAGTGGCAGAATATTTCTTTGGGAACAAGACAGCTGTCAAGAGCCTGATTACTGACACTGAAGAAATTATCCTAAAGTCTCAATATTCCACCCATAATGCATCATGAATCTACAAGAGTCGATGTTTCTCTTATAGAAGCCTCCCACGATGCAGCAGGTTCCCACATATCTTAGCAATTTATCCAGAAGTCCTAGAAGTTTTAGAACCTCAGTCTGAGAAGAAAGGAAGCCAGTTGAGTTCATGCTGTGAAGATGTCTAAATAACGCTAGAGACAAAATGCCAACAAAGAAGCTTTTCTTTAAGATGCAGCCCCACCTGGACAGCCAAGAAGATTCGTTATGCCTTGGAAACACCATATCTAGTCTGATAATAGCCCTAAATACTGTTGTTAATAGCTGTAAATTTTGTTGAAAACTTAGTTTGGTAAAGGACCAATTAAAAAAAAAGGGGCTATTTATTTTTGAAGCATAATAAAATTCATTACATGACAGAATGACTTTTATAGCGATATTGTTTGTGAAACTCTTTGACAGTATGTTTACTTTCAATTTAGCTATGGCTGCTGCTTGAAAACTGAAGATATCTTGAAGGAAAAACTTCAGCAAAATTGATTTATTGTAAATAGTAATTTGTCAGTCTAAATGCAATTTAAGCAAATATTGAGTGTGGCTATTTCTAGAACTTAAACTTCTGAAAAGTTTCAGCTTAGTTTCTTAGATGGTATACAGGTTGTCAGCTGCAGCGAAAAAAGATCTTGTTAAAGATTTCTTTTTTTTTTTTTTTTTAAACCTTAATTGTTAATCAGTGAATTCTGCTTATTAGAACTGAAACAACATTATATTTTATATCATAAAATTTAGGATGTTTTGCTATTTCACGTTACTGTAGAAGGGAATGTGAAATCTGTGTTGATGTAATGTTTGGTTATTGTTAAATAAAATAAACTGTCCATTTTCTTTAGGACTTATCGCAGTACAAACACCAAAGAGCCTGGAGAGCTTTCAGCTCCATCAGCAAACCTAAACACAGCCTTCCGACTGATCAAAGAAGTTCAAAAGAAATTCAAAACCAGAGAAGCAGAAGAAAGGGAAAAAGAGGTAACTTGTGATTGTCATTTTTCCGTGATTTCCCTCAATTTGTGGTTGTGAAGTTTTAGATTTGTGATTCATATTACTACTGATTTCTTTTAGGGTATAGTGAAACAAGATACACTAGTTGTGAGTAATAATAAGGGCAATCCAAAATTAAAAGATTTGTACATACGGCCTAATATTGTTACGAAGAGGATATCGGGTACTTTGGAAGCCCATGTAAATGGTAAGAACTTTTATTACAGTTCACATTTTCTTTCTAATTTTCAGTTACTACAGAGATGCCCACTTTTTTTATAGCTTTTTTTTTTTTTTTTTTCGTGACTCATTTACATTTTAACTGCATTCATAATTTTGTTGTGAAATCCATAGTATATGCTTCTCTTAATACTACAGGACAGTCATGACTTTTTTTATATGCAGTTCAGCTTATCCAAATCGGATTCATCTTTTGTTTTAGGACGAATGTTCTTATTTAACGATTCTTCCTATTGAAGGGAAAATTTTGAATGCTGTCTTTGGCACGACCAAAGGGAGCATTCCTTTAGACAGTTTAAATAGTTCTTTCTCATTACAAATGTGAAGCTGACTTTGCAAATTGTTCCTGTTCTTTAGCATATTTAGTAGTTTTAGTAGTTTGTTAGAAAGCAGAATCTACTTTTTATGATTATATATATATATATAAATATGATTTCTACTGTTTTATACTTGACTCTTTCAAAATGGTCTGGATTCGCTTTTTTTTTATTATCATTGATGTAGCTATTTTCCATCATATAAGGTTATTATAATTAAAGTTGCGATTTCAAAACGCCCTAACTTTAAAACTATCGATCAGATTGACTTGATATTTTATCAGAACAATCGTGAGGTAATGGAATTTTGTTTGGCGAAGGAAAAAAATAGTTCAAAATGTGCCGATAGATGGCGCTGTCAGGGTTCCCATTGCTGTTGTGGAGGTACGCAAATTACTGAGACGTCTTAGTAATGTCTTAGTAAAGACGTCTTAGCCAATTACTAACACGTCATAGTAATTCGCATACTTCCACAACAGCAATGTGAACCCTGACAGCACCATCTATCGTCACATTTTGGAACTATTTTTTTCCTTCGCCAAACAAAATTCCACTACTTCACGATTGTTCTGGTAAAATATCAAGTCAATCTGACCAGTAAGTTTAAAAGTTAAAGCGTTTTGAAATCGCAATTTTAATTATAATCATCCTGTTTTTCTAAGGACACATGTCTGCTGGGTCCATACATAACTTTTGAACTGATAAATGGATCTTCCTGATACAGTGAAACCTGTCAAGTTGACCACCTGTTTAAGTTGACCTAATTGACCAGGAACGGAATGGCTTAATTACTTTAACATTGAGTGAACCCTGTATAAGTTGACCACCTGTCTAACTTGTATGTTGACCAGGTAATTAGGTAGAATTTGTCACAAAGCTCAGCTCAAAACCTTTGTAAGTTGACCACTTCCAGAATCTTTCTATGTCTTTCTAACAACTTTTAAACTGCATTTTTTTTTTCTAATTTTCTAAAGAAAGAATTGTTAAGGAGCGTTTTAACGTCCATTCCACAGACAAAACTACTTTGAATTTCGCCGACAACTAGGGGGAAGTACAAATGTACAGTATGTGTGAAGTACAAAACCCTTAATACATACACTAAGTTTATTGCAAAATGTATTACTGTAATAATAAATTGAGTTTCATAATTAAATTAACTTGTTTCTGTTCAACTTACTACTGCAGATTTACAGTAGTAACTATGACATTATCCAATAATTAATACATATGTATAATTAATGTTTAACCCTAATAAGCAATATTCTTTCTATTTTGTATCATTTTGATTTCATATTTTGTTTAATTTTGTAGCACTATACAATGTATATGTGTAGTAGTAGTACGTGGATGAGAAAATATGAAAATCAAAAAGTAAGTGTTGTACCCTTGGTAAGTTGACCACGAAAACGTGGAACCACTGGGTGGTCAACTTAGCAGGTTTCACTGTATATACTTCTGGATTGGAGACAATTTACGCTTTGCATTTGAAAATATCTCTGGATAGGTTCCTGTGAAGAAATGTAAAGCGAAAGGGACAGAAAATTTCATAGGGGGAAAAAGTAGGATAGAGTCATTTAGCTTTTTCTGACGGCAAACAGCGAAAGTCTTGCTGTCAGACAATTCAACGTAATCCATTTTAAATCTGCCAATAAATTTTGAATTAATTGAATAGAAAATGGCTTGATGTATTTGTGGATTTAGTCAACTTCTTTAGCAAAAATGGAAAAGCTGAAGGTTGTTAAAATTTGCTATTGTTATAAATTACAAATGTCCTTTTTTTATATGGTTTTCATGGCTTTTCAAAAAAAAAAAAAAAATAAGATGAAGAAGAAGAAACACTAATCTTTAAGTTCTTTAAAAGAAATTCTTCTTAAGATCTATGAAATCATGCCCTTTTCTGTTTTTTTTTTTTTTTGCACAAATTGCTATGCTTTAAGCTAAGCTGTCCTTGACTTTGTTATATCATCTTAACATTTCTATGTATTACTAAGTTTATTTGATAAATTTTTATTCCTATTATTGGCTGCTTCTGTATTAATATTACTGCTTGGAAAACACAGGAATTTGTGGTGAAAAATAATTGTGTTTCTTGTCTTGCCTGATATTTGGCAAATTTATTTTTAGGATATTTTTTTTTTTAATTTCTTAATTACTATAATGCAGTAAGTTTTATTGAAATCTATTAAGTATCAGTCTATTTTTTTAAATTACAATTTTGTAAAATAATATTCTTTGAGTTGAGGTTTGGTTTCATTTTGCTAAATTTCATTTCAGGTTTTAGGTTTACCTCTGTCCGTGGAGATAAAGTGGATATTTTGTACAATAACATAAAGCATGCATTCTTTCAACCATGCGATAATGAAATGATTATTCTGCTTCATTTCAACTTAAAGGTAATTTTTTTTTTTAATTTCCTTTATCATAAATTAAAGCTCATGATACAATAGTAGAAGGTTGAATATGCCTAACTGCTTAGCATTTCAAAGTCTTCCGTTATAGATATCCCAAGTTATTAAATGTAGACAGTCACCCTTAATTGTACATTTCTAACTTTAAATATTTTCCTAACCTTTCATTGATGTTTTATCGTTGAAATTCAAGTTAATGTTTTAAAATGTGGTTCAACCACTTTAACATTTATGACTTTACTTTTATGATCACTTGATATATTGCAAATTCTCATCAATAGTCTTTGAAAGGCAAATGCTTTACAACTTATGTTTTAGTATTAGGGTTTTTTTTTTCTTTTTGGTCTTTATATCTGAAATTTGAAGAAAGATAAATTGTTAATTAAATTAAGAAATTATATGAGCCGTTGATTCTGAAAGTGGGGCAAGTCCATTTTGTTAATAAAAGAGTTACAGCTAATTTTCATTAGAAATTAACTTAAAACTTCTGTTTTTAATCAATTCACAATCACATCTATAAATTACAGTATAATTTTTTTACTAGTAATTTATTTTGGTCAATGATATTAATTGTTTTTAAATCGGTTCAAACCCTAACCATTAATTATCCAACAATAACTTAATACGGACTTGCCCCACTTTCAAAATCAACGGCTCATATAATCAGTTGAAATCTGTTTATTGTAGATGCTTTCTGATGAATTTAAATATTTTTTACTTTTACTATGGTAGAATGCAATCATGTTTGGCAAGAAGAAACATAATGATGTGCAGTTTTATACTGAGGTTGGAGAAATCACAACAGATTTGGGGAAACATCAGCATATGCATGACCGTGATGATTTAGCTTCTGAGCAGGTAATTTTAAATAATTTATTACACGTTTTCTTTTAATGTAAGTGTTCTTCAAACAATTTTGCTTCATAGTAGAAAGTCCAGTGTCTTATTTTTTGCAATGTATGAACATGTACAAATCAGATAAATAAATAAGTATATATAAACTAGTTCTTCACTCGGGTTACAAAAAAACAAATGTCATAATGTGGATGAGAAAGAAATTGCAATTGCAAGATCACTTCGAAATTTCCTGTTGGTACAAAAAAAATAGCTCAAAAGGTCTTGATGTCATTACAAATCTATACCTATCCCGAAAACCCCATAGAAGTATCCTTCAACTGTGTTTGCCCATCCACTACCGCCCTCCCGTGTACACCCATAATTCTAGGTTATTTGAATTTTGTAACTTGTGATTCCTAGATATGAAACTAATATCGAAAGCAGAGAATATAAGACTTCCCACCAATTTCTTCCCTTCTCCCTCCGTTTACACCCCTGGTTCCAGGTTATTTGAATTTTGTAATGTCATAACCCTATCACTTCAAACCTTCCCCAGTTCCTAAAAAATCATCTGATCATTACAAATCTATATTCCGAAAGCCACATTGCTATTATGCACAATATTTTAGTAGTACTATGCCCAACAATATTTGTGTAGTTCCCATTGTTGCCACCAGATGCATATGTAGCGCTATTGTGCACAACAATAGCATATCCATTGATATCCACAAGAATAATTTAGGTTCAGTGGTCGACACCAGGTTGCTATGTAGCGCTATTGTGAAGAACAATATTTTAGTTCCAGTTGTCTAATAAATTTAAACGTGTGAAAGATAAAAATCCATTCAGATAATTCATAATCACACAAACTTTGGTTAAGTAAGAAATATATTTAAAACTACAGTGGCAATTATAGTTCCAATTGCCGTTTTCAAATTACAAATAAACAATCTGAGATTCAAAAAAAGAGGTTGAATACATTCATTATTGATGAGGGGAAGGAAACATGAGTCAATAAACAGTATAAAATGAGTTACAAAATTGTAATTTTTTTTAAAAAATCCTATTTTTATTTGTTTTGGTTTTATTGAAATAGTTTTTTTTTAATCCCATTTTGAACTCTTTTCAGTGTACTCGATGTTGTTTAAATCAATGATTTTCCACTTCTTTTTTTCAATCTATTACTTGTGAATTCAAATCTTTATTTAAATATTTTTAATTATTTAATTAAATTTATTATCTACTTTAGATAAATTTATTATCTAATTTAGTTTTAGTGACTATTTTATTGTATTAATTTCATTATATCATACATGTCCTTGTTGTTATAAATATTATTGTAACTCATTTTATATTGTTTTTTGACTCATGTTTCCTTCTCCTTCCCCCCCTCCCCATCAATAATGTATTCGACCCCTTTTTTTAATCAGATTGTTTATTTATTTCCGTTCTGTCTGTTTATTTGTAACTTGAAAATAGAAATTGGAACTAAAATTGCCTAAACATTGTTATATTTTATATATATTCCTTATTTAATCAAAGTAAGTGTGATTGTTTTATTATCTGAATGGATTTGGTTCCAATTGTTGCACATCATACAATATTAGTGTAATTCTCATTGTCACTACCAGGTGCATATTTGGTGATATTTCATGGATTTTGAGTCCTTTTCATCCCCTAGGGGTAGTGTGTCCAGGTTCCAAGGTAGCCCGTTTTTTTTCTGCAGGGTTCAAAAGAGTAATTCTGCAAAGTTTGGTCCAGATAGGTCAAACGATCTAGGAGTGTGTAGCGAACAAACCCACCCACAAACATCTTCCTTTATATATGTGTGTGTGTGTGTATATGTATGTATGTATACACACACACACACACACACACACACACACACACAAACAAGAGTGATTCAAAATTCCCTGTACAAACTTAAAATGTAGGTCAGGAACACAAAAACACACCAAAAAGGTTCAGAAATGAAGGACAATAAGTTAAGTAGACAACATGTTTATTAGCCATTTGTTTGGCAGGTGCGCGTATCGATCATTGCCGACCACAGTCGTGCCTATTTCCATCAAACGATCCGATTTCATGCAATCGCTGGTGCAAATATTGTGGGGTGTTTTTAACTGGTAAAAATCGTAGTGTCTAAATAAGT
>JAFIDM010000007.1:19338403-19352711 GCA_023159025.1 Thereuonema tuberculata | reverse complement strand
TTTCTTATATTTTAAATGTTGCGTGTTAATAAAATTGTTGTTAATTAAATTTCTTGCTTTAAAAATCAATATTTAACGTGGTTTTCCTTACACTTTCACCATATTTTTTTTCCTCAAATTGAAAAACATCGCGTAATTTCCCCCCCCCCCCTTTTTTTTGTCAAAATATTGATGAAAAAAAAGGGGAAATTATGCGAGTAAATACGGTATATATAAAAGGACGAGTGTGTAAGCTGTTTTTCTCGGGAACCACATGAGATACAGGGGTAAAATGTGGTATCAAATTAAAGGTCCTGGAGTTTGAATAGATTATTTTTATTTGGTTAAGTGACAACCTATATCTAAGAGATGTCATTCCCCTTCTAGTCCTTGAATAAAGCCTTTGGTTGCTTTTTTCTTTTGTTGCTGTTGTGCCTATAAATTTATTAATGCTGATCAGCAAAAAATTAAATTAACTTCTTAGATAAACGAAAAAATGCTTGAAACGTTAATTCATCATCTAGAAGGTGATGACAAATTAAATTATTATAGTGCCCTTCTGAACTACTATTTCTATATATGTTATGACTTTTCCTTTTTGGCATCTGATCAAATATTGGACCAACTAAGGTTTCCCGTTCCAATTGTTCTCAAAGAGAAATATTGCCGCCTCACTGAAGGAATCCATTGAGACTGAAAAGCACGGGAAAAAGTAGACTTTTAAAAACTTGGCACCATCTTGGTTTGGGTAAAGGTGACACTGCTCGAGTGTCTTGACAGGCAGAGCTCAAATTGTTAAAACATCCATTTTATTGTTGTGGCCTGGAGGGAGACTGCTAGAATAACTCACCTGGCATTTCCAGCAGCCCCCAGAGCATGCCATATTAAAGAGTTGTAGATATTTTTTTCAGTTGCAGGTTTGGGAGAGTGTCATTGAAATGTAGGATCAGTTTTATCTTTATTTGCTGAAGCTGTGTAATTCATAACCGATGGCATTTTGATATTTTTATATTATTTTTTGTTTTTTTATTGATTTAGTTCCACATAAATGTTTTAAAATAATGCTTTGATTCTTACTGAAACCCAGACAGCTGTTAAAGAGCATGAGCTCTCATTAGTAGGAGATGCCCAACTTCAGATTCAGAAGTATTCAATGGGAAGGACAGTAGGATGTTGACTGCTATATGGTTTGAAGGAAAACAATAGCTGCTGTAAAAATTGGGTGTTATTTTACAATTTTCATGTAATTTTTACATGGAAAAAAAAATGAGGAAAATAGGATAGATAAATTTTGAAAGGTTTACTTGATTGACTATGCTGAAGAAGCAATGGCAAATTGTGACGTAATGACTATCCTTTTGTTATCATCCTGTCTTTAGAGAATTATTCCTTAATTTTTAGTTTCAAAACTTCTACAGTTACAAGCGAAAATAAGCTACTTGTTAATTTGTAAAAGAACAGCATCTTACTAAGATTATTATTCATATATACTTTACAGATAAAATATTCCGACTACAATATAATCTTTATGATATTTCGTCTTTCTTTGCAAAAGACTTCTTCAGGTATCAATGTGAAGACAGGAAATATTGTGAAGATTATATTGTAGTTGGAGTATTTTATCTGTAAAGTATATATGACATTATGAAGATTAGTATTAGTTTGTGAAATATGTTTCTTGTCAATTCGTTTTTCTTTTGTATTGCTAAAAATGGATAATTCTGACTATTGATATATTTTTATATCATAAAATGTTGTTGTTGTTTGTTGGTGTTTTAATGGCGCAAAAGCAGCAGTGGCTAAGCTGCGCCAAGAAAGGTAAAAATTATAAAATGTAATTTTCTAAACTGAAAAGAAGATTTTTTTTTTTAAAAGCATATTCTTTTTGTTTTCTTTTTCATTAGAGTTCGGAAGTCTAATGTTTCTTACAAAAACCATAATCAAATGCCTAAAGAGCCAGAAGTGAACGACCTTAAAATATATGTTGGTAAGGATTTTTGCTGGTATTTCTATTTAGGAAGAAAGAAATTTTATGAAACTGAAAATTAAACCTTAAAATATTACTGAAACACAGAACGGCAATTGAAGTTTTGATTAAATATCTCTTTAAGAGAAGTTGGTGTAATAAAGTCAACCAATAAAATTGTTTGGTCCACTTGTTTTACTTACCATATATTAACTTTATTTATTTAGAAAGATTAACTTAATTATCTAAATCATGCCTTGTATTTTTTATTTTCCAGATAAGAAATACGAAACCATTATTATGCCAGTGTATGGCATCAGTGTGGCATTCCACATTTCCACAATTAAGGTACAGTAAATCAAATCTAATTAAATCGTTAGATTTTTTTTTTAATAATAATCTAAGTTTGACAGTTATGTGATAATTTGTCATAACTTGAAAACTATATTGAAAATAATTGAACAAAGAAGTAAAGGTAATAGCAGATATGATATGGACACTTTTCATTGTAACATTTTAGTGATTGTGAAAGTGAATGCCTTTTGGGTGTCTTCAGAAATCAAGCTATCCAAAAATCAAATTGCAAGAAAGACATGCACATCAACCCGAGGATGGCAAATGAAGACGACCAGATGTGCTAATTGTCAAATGATTGAGCAACTGGCTGCCTTTAGTCAGACATTTTAACTTCCACAGAAAAACAAAAATAAGCATCTTGATTTATGAAAAGTAATCAGAAGAAGCTTTCACTTCAGATTATATAAAGTTTTTTTTGTTTTGTTTCTTTTTGCCTTGGTATCTCTCAATTTGTGCACTACAAGTTGTCTATTAGCATCATATTATTTTATATCCACCATTTTGCTTCCTGCGTCTCAACACTTTAAAATTTCACACTAATCTCACTTCCATGGTGCTTCAAGCAGTGATTCACTTCCTGCTTTCATATTGATTCTGGCTGGGGATGTGCTTGTTATCTTGATGATGGAGCTTGACATCCAAATTCTTTTTATTGAAATATAAATTTTATTGTATATTAAATGTTTTACCTGGCCACATTAGAATGAATTGTAGTCATATGATCTTGAAAAAGTGAAACGATTCATTTAACAAAAAACTGGTTTTGATTGCAATAGTTGATTTCTAGTACCTGTACACCTTTTAACAACTTAACAATAATAATACATTCATATTATGTCATTTTCATTTTAATATTGGCTCTGATCTATATTATTTTGATTCTATGTAAACAATTACACCAGTCTGTTGATTCACTTCAGCAATTTAATTAAGGTGGGTTTTCACTAGATGGGCAGTATATACTTACAATCGAATTTGAGTAATTTTTGGATTGCATTGTTTTCATAATTCTTAAGTTCTAGAAAATGTAAAAATAAAATTCATTAAGCAGTCATGTAATTATAAAGTGTTAAGATTTTGCTTTCAACTGTCAGGTTGTTGTAGATGAAATGCCAGAAAATGGATGGAAACTTCAAACATCAGGGGTTAATCAAAATAATCGTCACCAGCAGCAGAACCCTTTTGCCAGTGAGGTACAAGTTTCTGTATGCCATCGAGAAAAAACTCGAGCTAGAAGACTCAAAAAGCTTTTAGAATGCAATTTTTGAACTGATATTTGATTGGGTAATGTTCTACTTTGTTAGAAAGGTGTCCAAGTGCTTGATGAAGTGGTAATCATTAGGGGATAGATCTGGTGATTAAGGGGGATGAGGAAAGATTTCATAACTCAATTGATGTAACTTCTGGATCGTCTGGCATGCAGGGTGCGGTCTTGCATTATCATTGAAAAGAATGGGTCCATGACAATTGCCTAATGCCAGTTGATTGGCTGATAATTTTCCATACATAACGTCAAGTTCATGGCAATTCCTGTCTTCCATTATTGTTTGAGTCGGTGGCAAGAATCACATCAGCTGTGGACCATCAGACTGATCATCATCTTCCTGATATGGAGTATGAGCTTTAGGGTCTCATCATGGTTGAGTCAATATATTGAGCATTGCCGATTTTCCTACAGTATCCATTTCTCATCACATGTGACTATGCACTTCAAAATGTTGTTTGTGCTGCTGAGAAGCAAAGAAGAGCAGACATCCAATCGCTTTGTTTTGTGATGTTCTGTCAATTCATGTAGGACCTATTTATCCATCTTCTTCACTTGTCTGTAGCTGCCAAATGTTGGGAAACTGTTACTCCCAGTTTCTCACCAAGTTCTCAAACTGCTTGATGAGTGTAGGATTCGATCCAAAGACCTTCAGCTTGGTATCATCAGTAGCTTCGTATGATCTACTGCCAGGGATCATGAGCGAGGCTCATATCTGCCGGAACAGAATTTTGCAAATCAGTATTATGTCACGTGTTAATGCACTGCACTTTCTCAAATGCTATATTGATGTTTAAACAGTATCTCAGTTTAAACTCAGGAAAATAACACGAAATTGACTCGGGTCCATCGTCAACTTCTATCGCACTTGGAACTGATGCCTCAAACCATCTGACAACTGTCTTATGCAGCAGGATTTTACCACTTTAAATTTCACACTATCTGATGTTTTAATTCCTCAAAAATATGTGCCAACTCTTAAGAGGCAGCAAAACCATATTACATCTGCAACAACCTGACAAAAACAGTCCTTTCGGTCTTAAAAGTTAACTTTTATTCTTATTTACTTAATGACAATTAGTAAACATTATAATTCTGTTTTAACTTATTTTACAGAATATTAGCCAGTCTGTGGAAGGAGATTATACATATCTTCGGATCAATTTTTTCCATCCAGGATCAGCCATGGGAAGAAACGAAGGCAATATCTTCCCTCAACCTGATGCCACATTTGTCAAAGAAATGTAAGAGAAATTTTATAAATCCCTAAATAGTTAATGTTAGCGTAAATTATTTCACTACGAAACTTAAGCTAGCAATCTACCAAATAATAATAATAATCTGGTTTTATTTCAAAAGAATTTCTGTGGGGGAAAAACTAGCAATATATGCCAGTTGATTTTATCAAAAGATTTTTTATTATTAATTTCATGTTAATAATGCTTTTATTAGAAGTTATCTATAAAATTACATTACCACCAGTGAATTTATTTGTAAATTTTTTTTGCCAAGTGGTGGCACCAATCTTGAAAGAGAAACTGCTGGCATTTTGTCTCTAGCTGTTGAAGATAACTTCAGAGCATGAGATCTTACTACTCAACTCTCCTTTCATCTTGGTCAGAGATTATAAACACCTAGGATTTTGGGTAAGTTGCTAGGACATGTTAGAACTTGCTGCATCACGATCATTTCCTAAGACGTGGGAACTTGCTATGCCATGAGATGTTCCTGAGGGTTACTGGGTGATATTCAAGAGACTTCTCTTCAACTGATGCGTTATGGTGTCAAGGCTTTTGGATAATTTCTTTGGTGTCTGAACCAGGCTTTTGATATTGGATAGCCCCCCCCCCCCTTACTGAAATTATGAGGTGTCTTGATTATTCTATAGCTGCCTTTATTATCCTGGGATAATATCTTTCTTCATGGGCACAGACGGTAGCTTTGTCAAACTTGATATTATGGTTCTGACTTTTGTAGAAATATTCTGCCACTGCTGACTTTCTGGTGTTGCCATACTTGCTTGATGTGTTCACCAATCCTGGTTGTGGTTTGTCTCTTGGTCTGTCTTTCCTTACCACAAGTACAGGGAATTTCATAGACCTCTTCCAATGGTGTCATTGTCTTTGGGTTTCTGAGATTTTTCTTTAAATCGGCCTCAAGAAGAAGATTAGTGTTCAAGACTGAGAAGAAGATACAAGAATATCTCAGAAACTCAAAAGACAAATCGCCACTAGGAGCTCCGGGGTCTATGAAATTCCCTGTTCATGTGGCAAGAAATACATACGCCAGACCAAGAGCAAATCAAAACCAGTATTGGCAAACACGTATGAAGCAAGTCAAGTATGGCAACACCAGCAAGTCAGCAGTGACAGAATATTTCTTTGGAAACAAGACAGCTGTCAAGAGCCTGGTTACTGACACTGAAGAAATTATCCCTAAAGTCTCAATATTCCACACATAATGCATAATGAATCTACAAGAGTCGATGTTTCTCTTATAGAAGCCTCCCACGATGCAGCAGGTTCCCACGCATCTTAGTAATTTATCCAGAAGTCCTAGAAGTTTTAGAACCTCAGTCTGAGAAGAAAGGAAGCCAGTTGAGTTCATGCTGTGAAGATGTCTAAATAACGCTAGAGACGAAATGCCAACAAAGAAGCTTGTCTTTAAGATGCAGCCCCACCTGGACAGCCAAGAAGATTCATTATGCCTTGGAAACACCATTTCTAGTCTGATAATGGCCCTAAATACTGTTGTTAATAGCTGTAAATTTTGTTGAAAACTTAGTTTGGTAAAGGACCAATTAAAAAAAGGGGGGCCTATTTATTTTTGAAGCAAAATAAAATTCATTACATGACAGAATGACTTTTATAGGGATATTGTTTGTGAAACTCTTTGACAGTAAGTTTACTTTCAGTTTAGCAATGACTGCTGCTTGAAAAGTAATAAAAACTAAAGATATCTTGAAGGAAAAACTTCAGCAAAATTGATTTATTGTAAATAGTAATTTGTCAGTCTGAATGCAATTTAAGCAAACATTGGGTGTGGATATTTCTAGAACTTAAACCTCTGAGAAGTTTCAGCTTAGTTTCTTGGATGGTATATAGATTATCAACTGCAGCAAAAAAAGGTCTTGTTAAAGATGGTTTGTTTTTTTTTTTTTTTAAACCTTAATGGTTAATCAGTGAATTCTGCTTATTAGAACCGAAACAACATTATATTTTATATTATAAAATTTAGGATGTTTTGCTATTTCACGTTACTGTAGAAGGGAATGTGAAATCTGTGTTGATGTAATGTTTGGTTATTGTTAGATAAAATAAACTGTCCATTTTCTTTAGGACTTATCGGAGTACAAACACCAAAGAGCCTGGAGAGCTTTCAGCTCCATCAGCAAACCTAAACACAGCCTTCCGACTGATCAAAGAAGTTCAAAAGAAATTCAAAACCAGAGAAGCAGAAGAAAGGGAAAAAGAGGTAACTTGTGATTGTCATTTTTCCGTGATTTCCCTCAATTTGTGGTTGTGAAGTTTTAGATTTGTGATTCATATTACTACTGATTTCTTTTAGGGTATAGTGAAACAAGATACACTAGTTGTGAGTAATAATAAGGGCAATCCAAAATTAAAAGATTTGTACATACGACCTAATATTGTTACGAAGAGGATATCGGGTACTTTGGAAGCCCATGTAAATGGTAAGAACTTTTATTACAGTTCACATTTTCTTTCTAATTTTCAGTTACTACAGAGATGCCCACTTTTTTTATAGCTTTTTTTTTTTTTCGTGACTCATTTACATTTTAACTGCATTCATAATTTTGTTGTGAAATCCATAGTATACGCTTCTCTTAATACTACAGGACAGTCATGACTTTTTTTATTTGCAGTTCAGCTTATCCAAATCAGATTCATCTTTTGTTTTAGGACGAATGTTCTTATTTAACGATCCTTCCTATTGAAGGGAAAATTTTGAATGCTGTCTTTGGCACGACCAAAGGGAGCATTCCTTTAGACAGTTTAAATAGTTCTTTCTCATTACAAATGTGAAGCTGACTTTGCAAATTGTTCCTGTTCTTTAGCATATTTAGTAGTTTTAGTAGTTTGTTAGAAAGCAGAATCTACTTTTTATGATTATTTATATATATATATATATATATGATTTCTACTGTTTTATACTTGACTCTTTCAAAATGGTCTGGATTCACTTTTTTTTTATTATCATTGATGTAGCTATTTTCCATCATATAAGGTTATTATAATTAAAGTTGCGATTTCAAAACGCCCTAACTTTAAAACTATCGATCAGATTGACTTGATATTTTATCAGAACAATCGTGAGGTAATGGAATTTTGTTTGGCGAAGGAAAAAAATAGTTCAAAATGTGCCGATAGATGGTGCTGTCAGGGTTCACATTGCTGTTGTGGAGGTATGCAAATTACTGAGACGTCTCAGCCAATTACTAACACGTCATAGTAATTTGCATACCTCCACAACTGCAATATGAACCCTGACAGTGCCATCAATTGGCACATTTTGGAACTATTTTTTTCCTTCGCCAAAACAAAATTCCACTACCTCACGATTGTTCTGGTAAAATATCAAGTCAATCTGACCGGTAAGTTTAAAAGTTAGGGCGTTTTGAAATCGCAACTTTAATTACAATCATCCTGTTTTTCTAAGGACACATGTCTGTGCTGGGTCCATACATAACTTTTGAACTGATAAATGGATCTTCCTGATATGTACTTCTGGATTGGAGACAATTTACGCTTTGCATTTGAAAATTTCTCTGGATAGGTTCCTGTGAAGAAATGTAAAGCGAAAGGGACAGAAAATTTCATAGGGGGGGGAAAAGTAGGCAAGAGTCATTTAGCTTTTTCTGACGGCAAACAGCAAAAGTCTTGCTGTCAAACAATTCAACGTAATCCATTTTAAATTTGCCAATAAATTTTGAATTGATTGAATAGAAAATGGCTTTGATATATTTGTGGATTTAGTCAACTTCTTTAGCAAAAATGGAAAAGCTGAAGGTTGTTAAAAATTGCTATTGTTATAATTTACAAATAGTTTTTTGTCCTTTTTTATATGGTTTTCATGGCTTTTCAAAAAAAAAAAAATAAGAAACACTAATCTATAAGTTCTTTAAAAGAAATTCTTGTTAAGATCTGTGATATCTTGCCCTTTTCTGGTTTTCTTTTCTTTTTTTTTTTGGACAAATTGCTATGCTCCAAGCTGTCGTTGACATTGTTATATCATCTTAACATTTCTAGGTATTACTAAGTTTATTTGATAAATTTTTATTTCCTATTATTGACTGCTTCTGTATTAATATTACTACTTGGAAAACACAGGAATTTGTGATAAAAAATAATTTTGTTCTTGTCTTGCTGATATTTGGCAAATTTATTTTTAAGATATTTTTTTTTTAATTTCTTATCTTAATTACTATAATGCAGTAAGTTTTATTGAAATATATTAAGTATCAGTCTATTTTTTTTTAATCTACATTCTGTAAAATCATATTCTTTGAGTTGAGGTTTGGTTTCATTTTGCTAAATTTCATTTCAGGTTTTAGGTTTACCTCTGTCCGTGGAGATAAAGTGGATATTTTGTACAATAACATAAAGCATGCATTCTTTCAACCATGCGATAATGAAATGATTATTCTGCTTCATTTCAACTTAAAGGTAATTTTTTTTTTTTTTTAATTTCCTGTATCATAATTTAAAACTCATGATACAATAGTAGAAGGTTGAATATGCCTAACTGCTTAGCATTTCAAAGTCTTCCGTTATAGATATCCCAAGTTATTAAATGTAGACAGTCACCCTTAATTGTACATTTCTAACTTTAAATATTTTCCTAACCTTTCATTGATGTTTTATCTTTCAAATTCAAGTTAATGTTTTAAAATGTGGTTCAACCACTTTAACATTTATGATTTTACTTTTATGATCACTTGATATTTTGCAAATTCTCATTAATTGTCTTTGAAAGGCAAATGCTTTACAACTTACGTTTTTGTATTAGGGTTTTTTGGTTTTTTTTTTTGTTTTGTTTGTTTTTATATCTGAAATTTGAAGAAAGATAAATCATTAATTAAATTAAGAAATTATATGAGCCGTTGATTTTGAAAGTGGGGCAAATCCATTTTGTTTAAAAAAAAAATTACAGCTAATTTTCATTAGAAATTAACTTAAAACTTCTGTTTTTAATCAATTCACAATCACATCTATAAATTACAGTGTAAATTTTTTACTAGTAATTTATTTTGGTCAATGATATTAATTGTTTTTAAATCAGTTCAAACCCTAACCATTAATTATCCAACAATAACTTAATACGGACTTGCCCCATTTTCAAAATCAACGGCTCATATAATCAGTTGAAATCTTTTTATTATAGAAGCTTTCTGATGAATTTAAATATTTTTTACTTTTACTATGGTAGAATGCAATCATGTTTGGCAAGAAGAAACATAATGATGTGCAGTTTTATACTGAGGTTGGAGAAATCACAACAGATTTGGGGAAACATCAGCATATGCATGACCGTGATGATTTAGCTTCTGAACAGGTAATTCTAAATAATTTATTACACGTTTTTTTTAATCTAAGTGTTCTTCAAACAATTTTGCTTAATAGTAGAAAGTCCAGTGTCTTTATTTTTTGCAATGTATGAACATGTACAAATCAGGTAAATAAATAAGTATATATAAACTAGTTCTTCGCTCGGGTTACAAGAAACAAATGTCATAATGTGGATGATAAAGAAATTGCAATTGCAAGATCACTTCGAAATTTTCTGTTGGTACAAAAAAAAATAGCTCAAAAGGTCTTGATGTCATTACAAATCTATACCTATCCCGAAAACCCCGTAGAAGTATCCTTCAACTATGTTTGCCCATCCACTACCGCCCTCCCGTGTACACCCATAGTTCTAGGTTATTTGAATTTTGTAATGTCATAACCCTATCACTTCAAACCTTCCCCAGTTCCTAAAAAATCATCTAATCATTACAAATCTATATTCCGAAAGCCACATTGCTATTATGCACAATATTTTAGTAGTACTATGCCCAACAATATTTGTGTAGTTCCCATTGTTGCCACCAGATGCATATGTAGCGCTATTATGCACAACAATAGCATATCCATTGATATCCACAAGAATAATTTAGGTTCAGTGGTCGACACCAGGTTTCTATGTAGCGCTATTATGCAGAATAATATTTTAGTTCCAGTTGTCTAATAAATTTAACGTGTGAAATGTAAAAATCCATTCAGATAATTCATAATCACACAAATGTTGGTTAAGTAAGAAATATATTTAAAACCACAGTGGCAATAATAGTTCCAATTGCCATTTTCATATTACAAATAAACAATCTGAGATTCAAAAAAAGAGGTTGAATACATTCATTATTGACGGGGGGCAAGGGGAAGGAAACATGAGTCAATAAACAGTATAAAATGAGTTACAAAATTGTAATTTTTTTTTTAAAATCCTATTTTTATTTGTTTTGGTTTTCCTTCCTTTTATCGAATTTGGCCAACTAGGGATCACGTAACTAGCTCAACCTGACAATGTCAGGGCGAGGCTAGTGAAATTCAAGAAAGGGGGGACGAGAATTATATCCCGTCCAGGATAACCCTGAGATAGTAAGTCCCAGGTGGGAAACGGACGAAACACAGAAGAAGAAAGAAACAGCCATGCCACCACCGGGATTCGAACCCGGGAACTGGCGCATCAGCCACAACGGCAGCCCGCCGGCTAAACCGCACGGCCATGCCAGCACGGCTTGTTTTGGTTTTATTGAAATAGTTTTTGTTTTTTTTGTTTTTTTTTTTTCAATCTATTACTTGTGAATTCAAACCTTTATTTAAATATTTTTAATTATTTAATTAAATTTATTATCTGCATTTTAATGACTATTTTATTGTATTAATTTCATTATATCATAAATGTCCTTGTTGTTATAAATATTATTGTAACTCATTTTATATTGTTTTTTGACTCATGTTTCCATCCCCTTTCCCCAACAATAATGTATTCGACCTCTTTTTTTAATCAGATTGTTTATTTATTTCTGTTCTGTCTGTTTATTGGTAACTTAAAAATAGAAATTGGAACTAAAATTGCCGAAACATTGTGTTATATTTTATATATATTCCTTATTTAATCAAAGTAAGTGTGATTTTTTTTATTATCTGAATGGATTTAGTTCCAATTGTTGTACATCACACAATATTAGTGTAGTTCTCATTGTCACAACCAGGTGCATATTTGGTGATATTTCATGGATTTTGAGTCCTTTTCATCCCCTAGGGGTAGTGTGTCCAGGTTCCAAGGTAGCCCGTTTGTTTTCTGCAGGGTTCAAAAGAGTAATTCTGCAAAGTTTGGTCCAGATAGGTCAAACGGTCTAGGAGTGTATAGCGAACAAACATCTTCCTTTTATATGTGTATGTATGTATGTACCGTATATGCTCCAATAGAGGCCCCCTGTATTTATTTGCAAAACTAGCCTCGGCTCCCGGCGCTGAATAGAGACCGGCTGTTATTAGAGGCCAGCCATTATTAACAAAAACCTTCAGAAAGCAATATTTTTACATACCGGATAATATTACAAACAGCTACTTTATTTGAATTTCACATGCTACATAAGACTGTTAAAGAAAAATGGCAATAATATTTTCAATAATATTGTCTTTCTGTACCTTTCGCTGCTAATGACGGGCGGCCGCCTCTTTCTTTCTTTCACGTATTCCACCGCGCGAATCTTAAAGGCAATGTCAAATGACCGTTTCGGCGGCATTTTGTAAGGCAATGTATCGTAAGGTATTAGGCACGACTATAAAGATATGGACGATTACACTAGGCAAATATACTTACCGGTATAAATAAACTTACCGGTAGGCAAATATCAAAGACCCGGCTACTATTTGGCCGTGTCCCCTCTGCAGCCCGGCGCTTATTAGAGACCGGCGACAATAAGAGACTCAGCGTTTATTGGAGCATATACGGTATGTATGTATGTATATACACACACACACAAGAGTGATTCAAAATTCCCTGTACAAACTTAAAATGTAGGTCAGGAACACAAAAACACACCAAAAAGATTCAGAAATGAAGGACAATAAGTTAAGTAGACAACATGTTTATTAGCCATTTGTTTGGCAGGTGTGCGTATCGATCATTGCCAATCACAGTCGTGCCTATTTCCATCAAACGATCCAGTTTCATGCAATCGCTGGTGCAAATATTTGATGATTGGACACACTTTTGTTGGGGAACGTTCACGATACAATTGTACAGCCGTGTCTGTTTCGGTTAGCTAACTAAGAAATGATAATGATTGGTTAACTGTGATCACGTGTCTTCACAAATATAATGAACGGACTATAATAAGTCATTAGTTATTGTAAAATAAACTTATTACTTGCTCTGTCCATTCTATTCCTGCTGTTGAATGTCTATATTACTTTGAAGGTTCTTTTTGATAGCTTTATCTTCGCGAACAGTGATGATCAGACAGCAGTGTGTGGAAGAGATCTTTTTTTTTTTCGTTCTTTATTGTTTTACGGTTTTAAAAATAGTGGGTAATTATTGATAAGGTTGTAGTTAAGTAATGGAAATTTATTAAACTTACACTCACCTCCTCAACTCAAAAGAAATAAATTCCGAAAATTCGCCATTCTACATGAATATCGTATTTATTTCTTTTGAGTTGAGGAGGTGAGTGTAAGTTTAATAATTATGTACACAAGAAAGAGAATTAGAGAGATTTATGGAATAATGGAAATTTGTTTTTGATAAGAAGTTTAATCTCCAACTCCATATTCAGAAATTTGGCAAAAAAAAAAATATATGTGAGTTTTTCTTTGTATTATAATTTAAGTACAGGTTGTCCCTGGGTTACGGGCGACCCTACTTACGGTGTACCCTATGTACAAAAGGGCTCCCAAGGCCTCCATAAGGATACTTTTAATTAAATAATTAAATTAATAATTCGGGAACTAGTTTCTTCCATATGTATAAACAAACCTGCATGGCATAAGCGGTTCATTGGCGCAGTATCT
Source organism: Thereuonema tuberculata (assembly GCA_023159025.1). Taxonomy (NCBI): domain Eukaryota; kingdom Metazoa; phylum Arthropoda; class Chilopoda; order Scutigeromorpha; family Scutigeridae; genus Thereuonema; species Thereuonema tuberculata. The sequence goes on along the minus strand of JAFIDM010000007.1, from coordinate 19,339,063 downwards.
TTATGCTAGATGCTAGTCTCATTGCTTATACGGTCGCTTACACACAGCATAACTTTCATTTTATTTTTTTTATTTGATTTTGTGAGTCTGTATTTACCCTAATGACCATGCCTCCAAAGTATTACACTGTATTTTTATTACCACACATGAGGCATTATAGTATTTTTATTATTATTATTACCGTAGATGCTCTATTCATCAGAGATCCGAGTTACATACAAATTCGACCTATAGACGTTCTCAGGAATAGATCTCTTCCACCTGGGGACCACCCGTATTGATTTATCTATAAATTTCATTTCAGGCTGAAAGAGAATTGCGTCACAAATTAAAATCTGCTTTCAAAAGTTTCTGTGATAAAGTGGAGAATATGACCAAGCAGGAAGTGGAATTTGATACTCCCTTTCGTGATCTTGGCTTTCCAGGAGTACCCTACAGGAGTACTGTACTCCTTCAGCCAACTAGCGGGTGCTTAGTGAATCTAATTGAATGGGTAAGCACTTCTTGTTTTTAATTTTATACGTATTATTACCGATTAAATTGTGATTGTGTAAGAAAAAAAGATGTTTTATTTCTAAATTAGATTGGTTTGTCACACAAAATTTTAAAAGCGTCAAATATATGCTCGATTGTTAAGAAAGCAACTTTTTAAATGTTACT
>JAFIDM010000007.1:19270841-19321819 GCA_023159025.1 Thereuonema tuberculata | reverse complement strand
TGGTAGCCTGAGTGCTGCCCAAGGTTTTGGAATCCACATTTTGTTCTTGTTTTTTTATTTTCTTGATTTTAGTCTTTAAAAGGTCAAAGCTTCAATCAAGTATCCTGTATTTATAAATTCAAAAATATAAGTTGTCATTTATAAATTACATTTTGTCATTCTTAGTAGTATTTTTAAGTGTGTGTCTCGTAAATAAATCGAATGAAATTGAGGCCACCACACTTTCAAATATAGAATGAATATATATATATACAGTGGAGCATCGTTTATATGTTTTTCAAGGGACTGAGAAAAAAAAACGTATAAATGAAAAAACGTATAAACGAAATTTACAAAAGTTACGAACAATTTCATAATAACCAATAATAAAAAGTAGAGGTAAATTACAATATTATATTTAAGTGAAATACAAAACTTTTTATTACGGATTTAATGTACAAATAGTAGGCTACTACTATTCATATTCATTCAGCATTTACAAAATATTTTGTTATAAAGGGTTGTAAGGGCTTTTTTTGGAATGCACAGAAAAAAGTTCATTGTGCAAAGTTAAAAGTGCCATCTTAAATTTATCATTTAAATCACTGCTAATGATTTAATCGTTGCATGGTATTAAAACACGCCAAAGCTTGTTGAAAACTTGGCAGAGGTTTTTCAGTGCAATTCTCTAAGACTGGACAATCGGCAGGTGGGAATCTAAGGTTGAAATGCGCATTTTCTCTCTTGAGTTCTTGAAAAAACGTATAAATGAAATTTGCGATTTCAAAAAAACGTATAAATGAAATTATTTAACGTTAATATGCATTGGATTTTGCCGGGACCATTCAAAAAAACGTATAAATGATAAAAACGTATAAACGAGAAACGTATAAACGGTGCTCCACTGTATATATATATATATAAAATTTGCCGGACAGCTTTCTGAAATTGAAAAACCAAAAAGCTGTTTCTGTGTAAGTATTAAGATTCGAATATACATACACGTCATCAGCGGCACCTGGTGTTGAATTTTGAAACTAAGCTAAAAAATTTTTTAGAAATCGCATAAAAGTGCTTTATTATAAGAAGATTGCTCTCTTTTTTAATATTTTTTTAGGTTTTTTAAATTTATTTTATTTTTTTAAATTATCTTTTAAATTATATGCTTTTTTTGCCTATATGTATAAAAATCTCTCACATATATATACATATAAAAATTATTTGTTTTATACACATACAAAAAAATTATTCATTTTACATACATACATAAAAAATTATTCATTTTACACACATACATAGAAAAATTATCCATTTCCCATACATACACAGAAAATTTCTTAAAACATACTACAAAATATTAAGAGCAAAAGATGACAGTTATCAATTCAAACTTAAAACTTCCTCAAATAGAGGATTTAATTCTAAGTTGTCATGAGATAACTTGAATGATCAAAATTTAACAAGTCCTGTTTAGAAGATTAATGATTAAATAAAATAATGAATATATTTAATTTTATATTTTTTGTAGATTTGAAATTTAAATTTCTTTTGAAATCGAATAATACAAGTATTTAAAACTTTGTTAGGAAAATTATTATTTTTAAATTCATTAATGAGATAATTCAAATTATTCAAAAAATCATCTATTTTAGAGTTAATGGTAAGATATCTTCTTAACTCTTGTAAAAAGATATTTTGAAATAAATTAAAACTAACATTACTTGTAAATTTGTGAAATCTGTTTATTTTAAAAGGAAACAAAAATGTTTTATTAAATAATTGTATATGAGGCATTTGTTGATTGAAATATATTCTCAAATCCAAAAAATCCACAAATTCAGCATGAATATTGGTTTGCTGTAAGTTAATAATATTATTATAAATTTTATCTTCTATATAATTAATATTAAATTTAGTATTAAAAATAATTAAATCGTCTATATATCTAAAAATTTTAAATTGGAAAGGGAATTCAATACAAAATTGATATTCAAAGGCCAATAGAAATAAGTTAGCAAGAATGCTACTGTAGTTTACACCCATTCCAATACCTTTAATTTGGGAATATATTTCATTATTAAATTCAATATAATTATTGTATAAATTAAATTGAAGAAAATTAATAAATGTTTTAATAGGAATTTTAAATAGATTAGTAATATTAAATTCTGAAATTAAAAATTTAATTTGCTGTAATAATGAATCCAATGGTATATTTGTAAATAAATTTTCAAAGTCTGCAGTAATTATATTAAAAATTTTGTTATTATTCACATAATTAATAACTTCATCATGGTTATTAATGAGCCAATAAAAATCCGGATTAATTTTACTTTTAATAATTTCATGTAATTTATTTAAAAAAATTTGTAAAATAATATTAGATTGCTTTAATATCGAATTTGTTGTGCTGCATATCATTCTAAATTTACCTGTTTTGTGAATTTTTGGATTTAAAAATAAATAATTGAGATTTTTATTGATATTGATTTTCTTATATTTAAGTGTTTTAAATTGTGATTGGAATTTAGAAAAAACTTTTATCTAAATTGTTTAAAATAAATTCTTTAGTTTTAGTAATTTTTAAAAAAACGGTTTGATCATTCAATAATTCCTTAATTTTTTGAAAATAAAATTGTTTTCAAATGATAGCTAAATTGTTGTGTGCCTTGTCTATAGTTGTAAAAATATATTTATCTTGATATGTTAATATAGTTTTTTTAATTTTGTGTAATTTAAATTTATAATCTATAGCATTGGTAACCCTGTCATGTGAATTAAGTTGAATGTTATTGATTTTGGATATAAGATTTTGTTTCCATTCTATAAAATTTTGATAACATAAGTTATATTTATAACTGATTTTTAGTATAAAATTGTTTATGTCTTTTGTAAATATATTAAGTAATTGTTTGTGTGTTTTGTTATTACGAAGTCTATAATTTATACCTAAATTTAAAAATTTTTTTAACTTAATATTGTCTATAAAATTTAAATTACCTGTGACGATATGTGAATTCCATTTGTATTCGTCATCATATAGTTTACAATTACAATTAAAATTTAGATTAGAACTAATATTGGTATTATAATTGCATATGTATTTACGAATTGGTATATTATATTTAAAAATAGGCATTAAGTATATATTCAAAGGAAATTTGGATCTAATAAAGGAATTAAGTATTCTACTAATATTAATGTTATCAAAAATTGTAGATGAATAATGAAATAATATTAATTCTTTATTTTTATTATCACTTGTATTAAAATTTACTTTATTTAATTTTAGACGAAATTTGATAATATCCATGATTAGATGAAGTAAATGTGTATTTTTAATATTTTTAAAGTCATAATGTTGTATTAAATATTTTAACTTAGATTTATTTAAATGAAATAAAAAATTTTTAACCAAGGAAATCCTATCCATTTCAGAATTTTCAAAATTATTTTCCAAAGTATTAAAAAATTGTTTAAAATCAATTGTATTTTTAAAATTGAATTGAGGAAATTTAGAATATGCTTTAATATGTTGTAGATTTAAATTACCTTTTTTTACATTAAACCAATTGTATATGCAAATATTATCAATATTATTCATAACATTTATTTGAAAATAATTTTCGTTTAGGCCATATGGATAAATAGTATGATATGTTAGCATATAATGAACTTCCTTAATCAATCTTAAATTATCATCTTCAATAATATCTAATATTTGTATTATCACAGACTCTTGAAAATTATGTTTTTGGAAATGTTGAATTTCTATTGAGCTATTATAATTATTTTTTACAAATGATCTGTGATTATTTATTCGAAGATGTAATGCTGTTTTTGTTTGTCCAATGTATTTCAAATCTTACAAATTAAAATATATATGACAATGAATAATTTTTTATGTATGTATGTAAAATGAATTTTTTTGTATGTGTATAAAACAAATAATTTTTATATGTATGTATATGTGAGAGATTTTTATACATATAGGCAAAAAAAGCATATAATTTAAAAGATAATTTAAAAAAATAAAATAAATTTAAAAAACCTAAAAAAATATTAAAAAAGAGAGCAATCTTCTTATAATAAAGCGCTTTTATGTGATTTCTAAAAATTTTTTTAGCTTAGTTTCAAAATTCAACACCAGGTGCCGCTGATGACACAGGGATGTGATTGACCAAAAGGCAAAAAAGAGGAAATCTGAAAACCAGGATAATTTCCAAATGTTTGTAAAAGTAAGAAGTCAATAGTAGTATGTGAAGCAGTCCAACGGGCGCCAGAGAGACAACAGGTCGACCAGTTTTATTGAATCAATGCGTGAGGAGGGAAGAGAAGCTAGGGGAGGACGAGGGGGGAAAGGGATCCTCTCCGAGGAACGAGAAAACTCTAGGGTGAGGTATAAGAACCGCTTGCATTTTAGGGGAAAATTGCTTCCGCGGAAAAATTTAAAACTTTTTTATGTTTGGGGAATTTTGTAACAAAAAATCGGAAAAGTCCCAGAAAATACAAAAAAAGCGGAAATCCGCGGATCCGCGGAAGAATCACATCCCTGTACACAGAAACAGCTTTTTGAAATTAATTTGGTTTTTAAATTTCAGAAAGCTGTCCGGCAAATTTTATATGTTTAGTAATGTAAGTTAATTTTATTCTTATATTCTTTACATTCTGAATTTTAAATTGCAAATCATTGAATGAAATATTTGCATCACGAAACTTGAAAAGATGGAGATTCAAGTTTTGTCTTTTTGTTTTATATATATATATATATATATATATATATATATATATATGTTTTGTTACGATTATAAATTTTAGTTCTATATTTGAAAGTGTGGTGGCTTCAATTTCATTCGATTTATTTTGTCATTCTTATTTAGAGATTACTTATGTACTTCAAATACACTTATTAGCAGTTATGTTGAAACATTTCCTTATTAAAGGGGACTCCAAATTATTAATGAAAGAATACCTCATCTTACTTCCTACTTATTTTGTTAAATGTAAAGGAAAACAAAACTTTGATTTTAGCAGAATGAAAAATGTAAGAAACCCTTTTTAGGCTTCTATACAGAGCATAGCTTATGGTAAGGTGACCAACCGTCCTCCTTTTTGAAGCTGTCTTCCCTTGAGAAGTGTCCTCCTTTTTGATATGAAGTTTAAAACTTTTTTTTTGGTTGAACAGATAGGTTTATACCCCTGAAACCCGATAACATTTTTTTTCCTTCAAATTATTTGCATCCTCCTTTTCATTTTAGAAAAAATAATCACCTTACTTATAGCAGAAGCCTTAGATCCACGCTCTGTCCATCCGTCCATTGGGACAGATTTTTTTTCAGAAATTCTTATCTCGGGAACGATATATGCTAGAGATATGATCTATACTTCGTTCAAAAGGTTTTGCCGTAGCCATTGAGAATTCTTTTCTAGCTTGTGCGATTCTCAAGTTATAGGTCTCCTCTAGAATTCGATATCAAATTATAAGTTTTATTAAAATCTGCTATATTATAAAAACTTATTTCATTTTTTTATAATAACTTCAACTAGACATTAGTATGTGAATTACATGAAGTTACATGAAGCCAATTTTCCTTTTCTTGAGAAATAAATCTTACAATAAAATTTGAGACCAATCTTCTGACAGCTCGTTTCACACTAACTTGGCAATCATCAGTTGATAGTAGTCAGAATGAACAAAGCAGGTCTCATAATGGAGGTGTATTTGAAGTAGTGGGGGGAAAAGAAATGGAACCTCCATAAATCTAAACTTAAAAACATTTTAGACGCTTTTTCTTTATTTGCATGCGCATAAGAAATTCATTAAGACTAGCAGAACCAAGCACATGAATTTTCTTTTTCTTTATTTATGTGTTTTTATGTTTTTAGTTTAGATTTATGCAGGTTTCATTTCTTTTCACAAATCTTACAATGCTGGTCTATTATAATGGAATCTCCCAAATCTTTGCTGTGGGGTTTTGAAGTTTCCGAGATTTGAACATCCGCTCTTGTATAGAAGCTGTGGGGCATTACACGATTACTGGGATTGCTGCTCCTACCTTGTTTTACTTAGTTTGCCAGCTCTGATAATTTCAGTATTTTAATTGAAATGAGTAATTACACAGGTTTAGTAAGACCGATTTAAATCCTGTATATGTAACTCTTCCTGAAACTTATTTGTATATTTTTCATTCTAGTTTTCAATACAAATTACTTGCGTAAATCTTATTTGCATAAAGATAAGGTCGGCTTCTTTCCGTATTAGAAGATTTAATCCTAAGCAAGCTAAATTACTTTGCTATCAATTTAGTTTTGTTGGAAGTTCAACGTTGTTTACTGTATTTTTTATTAACAATTAAGCAACACAATTATACATTCGTCACTTTGAAAACGGGATAGTTTTCTTTAGCTCAGTATATCATCCCAAACAGTGGCATACCAACGCCTTTGGGGGCCCGGGCGGCTTTTACAACCAAAAAAAAAAAAGGAAATAAGCTGCTTGGTGGGGCCCCCTAGGCTGGCTGATAGGGGCCCCTCCCAGCTGGGGGCCTGGGGCGGACCGCCCCCCCTCAGTACGCTACTGATCCCAAAATTTTTATTTTGCAAATCAGTGCTGCTCTCAAACACATTAGCAAGTGCTTTGTAATCTTAGTTGAAGCAAGAACAGCCTGCATCAAGAAGCTATTAAAAGTATCCATTCCATATAAAACAAATTTTTATTTTGGCTGTTTGAACGAATCCCAGGTCAATACAAAAACTAAATTTCCGGATTAATGGTTTTATTTCGTGGAGTAAATAAACTCCAGTAAAATGGAATAAGTATATCAATTTGCTTTTACAAAATAAAATCCAGCTAGCAACATCCCTTGTAATTACTTAACCCCCAAAACTCTGATAGTGACAAAGATTACAGTCAAATATATTTTTTAAAATTAAATTTTATTAAAATAATTAACCCTAATTTTATTATACAGTGAAGTTTATTAAAAGTAAAAGTAGTTAAGAATAATAGATTCATTAAGGAAAATGTCACATCATTCATACGCTATTTACAGACATTCAGATTAAAAGTTGATTCATAGAATCTTCATCAGCCTTTCTTAAGTTTCTTTACTGGAAATACAGTAAAGTTAAAGGTCATTTCAACAGGTCTTCAATTCTCCTTATTTTCACTATTTTCTACTATCCAAGGATGAGCTAGAATGCCTTCCATGGAGAGGCGTTCCTTGGGATTATGACGCAGCAGCTAAGGAAAAAAAAAATATATATGTATCTATTATTTGCAATAATTTCTGTTAGTTATCCCAAATATGTTACCAATTATTGTAAAGTGTTAAGAATAACTATGTTCAGGCTTGCAATTAAGTTAAATTTAAAGCTTTTATATTGGGTGAATGCATCTATAAAATGATAACCGCGGTTGTGGTTATTACCACTGTGGTTAAGTGGGGGCGAACACGATGAAGCAAAAAGCCTTTTGGTCCATCTAACAAGAGACCTTGTCGACGGGTTTTCCTCGGATCGTTGCTTGTCAAACACGTCGGTCGGCAAGTTCTATTTTGGCATTTGGTCAGTCGCGACGTCACGCCCATTCGAGGAAATGGCCCCACTTCAGCTCGACAGAGCTATTACAAAATTATCACAATATTGAGATTTTCTTTCAAAAAGAAATAAAGTTTATACTTTATGCATCAGAATTTATCAGTGTTTTTAAAAACTAGATTTTTTTTTCATAATTCATAGCATCGGCTGTGTTCGCATGGAATTCTGAGATAGATAAATAATGCTGTTTACGTCTTTAATTCTGACCAAATGTGGTCCATTATTACATTAGAATTTTTTTTTTTTCTGTAGTAGCTTGGTCTTAGCTTCTAGAATAAGAAATCAGCCTAAATGGGACAGTTTTAAAGAAAGCACAAGATGCACTGCCCAAGTATTCATGCTTATCTTTCTGCAGTCCTTGACAGTTGAGATAAATGTTGGCATATTCGATAAATTCTTGCTGCCTTGCAATTTGAGAGGATTTTACAAATGCTCATTTGTCTATCTCATTTTGGTTATCAGGTTTTAAAGGCTTTAAGAAATTAGATTTTATGGAAGTAGCTAATGCCCAAATCACACCAGCATATTTTTTCATCATTGATTTGCTACGTTGAAAATGACCATTGTTTTCACTGAAGTGATCTTTTTCTTTAATTCCACCTTATAGACGAAACATGATGAAACAGCGCATATAATTGGCAGAGCACTAGCCAATCAGAGTTGACTCGATATTATGGCGAAAGGTTTCCCCAGTTTACGAAAAGACGGTGTTTAATCTTTTTTTAGAGGTTAAAATCGTGTTTCGGCAACGCAATTTCAGTAGAATTTGAAATGACTTTTAGCAAGCTGTCAATCTATTCAAAACTAATTGTATATTGTATTCAAGCATCTCTACTATTTAAGTGAATGCGAGGTGAAACAGCGGCAAATCATGACAGGCATCAGCGGGCGTAATGAACTGAAGAAATGAAATCTCTTTAAAAAGTTGTCATCTGCAGATTCTAACGCATAAAATTAATTTATTTCAGTAAAAATATTGTTTATTTTCGAAAGATAATCTCCTCACTGTGAAACTTCATTTATAAAAGCCTTCGATTCACTCGAAACGGTGGAAAAATGGCGCCGGTTGACTTCTTCGTTCTTGAGCTCGTCTGTTCTGATTGGAGCTTTCACTAATTGCTATCATTGAAAACTTCGATCGAATAGAACAGTTTCTAAATTTTTTCATCGTTGAAAACAATGATGAAAATGGTCAAGTGAGGCAAATCACACAATCGTAGACCTCAAAGATAGGGTCAATGATTGAAAACAATGATGAAAAATATGCTGGTGTGATTTGGGCATAAGGATAAAGGATAACATTTCACGAGTTTCAAAAACAATGAACTCCGTTAAATCTATTTCTTAAGTTACAGGCTTCTCACCTTTCTTGTTAACTTTTAGTTATCAAAGGGTTTGTATTCTGTCATATTTACACAAAGATATTGGTATTTAAAAAGTTCTTCTGAATTTTTTTTTAATTCTATGTTCGGGAAACTAAAGTCATTATGAAAGACAGACATTCCACTCTGTATAATTACTTATTGTAATTTCAAAAGTAGGTAATTCTGTTTTAAATTCAAACCTTTCTTAGATTTTGACCCAAAAGAAAGCTTTAATGGGCAGTCTGTCTTTTGAACAGTTTTGAGAGCATCGCTGTTTTCAGAACCTATGGAAGTGTCATGGTTTAAAAGAATTCAGACCAATCTAGCATTCTTAACTGATTTGGCTTTCAGAATGTAAAGTAGAACCTCTTACCTTTGATATTAAGTCTTTTGCTCCATCACTCACGTGTGGTGGATATCTCACTTCACCACGTGTGATGCGGCGGTAAGTTTCAGTATGGGTTTCAGCCTCAAACGGTGGCTTCCCAACTAAGAACTCGTAGCAAAGGATGCCTAGGCTCCAGTGATCCACTTTCTCATCGTGCATTTTCCCTTCAATCATTTCTGGTGGCAAATAATCAAGGGTTCCGCACAGAGTTGCTCTCCTGTAAACAAATGTACAATTTTGTCATGAACACCTTTAAAATTATAAATCTTAAAACACACAAAGCAACATTACCCTCCTAACTGTTTAACCCAATGATCTATCAACAATAAAGAGCTTAATCCTTTCTGGACAGTTTAGCATATATGCACAATTTGTTTCAAAAATTTTTTTTTTTCGGGTTTTCATAAATCCCAGAGGATTGGTTAATCCTTCTTATTTTGAAGCTTTTGAAATGTAATCTGTTAGCTACAGCAACGAATGGAATGAGGGAAAACAAAAAACAGTTACAAACATGGTATTTCCATAGGACTCCACAGATTTTTAGGAGTATTTTTACAGTCTGAAATAAATGAAGGAGATGGTTTGGATATTGAAGCAGAGTTATGTAGTCATATTTAGGAATTTAGATCAGTAATTGTTTCATGAAAATGCAAATTACAACGGCAATAGTTCATTTGCAGATGGCAATCATTCAGATATGGCCAAAAAGAAATCATCTAATAGATTTTCAAAAGTATAGAAGTCAAGAATGACCTTAAATTGCAGTACTTCCAATACAAATTACGTCAGTAACTAATTCATCTCTGGTTCGATTGAATCATAAAAATCATTTATTTATTTTCGGGGTATTTTAGGAGTCGTAATGCACGAGTTTATGACAAAGGGCAGTAAGAGTAGTTGGCAACTCTGCATTACACATATCAGAAGACAGAAATGACAGACAGTTCAATATATATATATATATACATACACACACATACACTTTCTTTAGCTCAAATTTCTTGTGCAGTTTCAAAGACATAATATTAAAACTTAACTTCACTATTTTAACTATTTTCAAAAGCCTGAAATAGAAAATAATTTACAATTAATAACTTTTTTGTTAAAAGTTGTAACAAAAATTGATAATTATTTTCATAAATTAAATTTAATAATTCCAAAAATAAACTTAGGAGAAGCACTCTCCTAATGACAACTTCAGTAGAATCGCAGATAATTGCCACAAATTGGACTAGTCATTTCATTAAGCTTACTTAAAGATGGCTGTATGTGAATATGAATTTTGTCATTCATGTATGTAACATAAAATGATTCACATACGGCAACTGATGAAAGGATATTATCTGAAACGGAAGTCCTTGCATTTGAGTTAGACGATGTTGTTGTGGGTCATTCGTGGCAAAACTCCCCAGAACTAAAACTAACAATCCCCCATCGCTAACAATAGCAACAGAACTGGTTCATTATTCTAAACAGATCTATGATGCTCACTCACTCATCCCACGGGCAGGGGGGGGGGGGCCTATGGCAGAGATAAGGCTCCCAACGACTAAGAGATCGATTAAGTTGGATAGTCAGCACAACGATCGCCTGCCTGTACCTCCAGGAAAGAACCCAGTTACCAGTTCTACGGAGGGCTGGGTGGACCCTAGGACCAGTATGGAGAATTCGAAAGAAAAAATCCCAGACCTTCACTCATATTTGCATGGCACTAAAAAATCAGAAATTGAGGATAATTCGTGGAGTTTCAAGCCAACAAAATTTCACAACATTCTTGCCCGAAGCTCTAATTAATGCATCTTTTTGTTTAGTTTTTGTTTAAAGTATTAGCAAGTGTCCAAAGGCCATCAATCTGATTTTTCTTTGCATGTAAATGGAAGATGCTTGAAATATTGGACCTCTGATGGTCGGTTGCACCAATCTGGCTGTGATCTTCCATTTACAAAAACCAAGTTCACCTAAAACTCGATCACGATCTTTCTTTATTGCACCAATGAGAACACACCAAAAACAAACCCTAGTTCTATGATCTCAGTTTAAAAAAGCAGGAGTGCCTCATATATGTTGTAAGCAGATTCCTAATTGAGTGCAGCAAACATCTTTTCCGACACAAAGACCTCGATCTGAGATTTAAATCAGCGTACGTGGAGTTTTATATTATCAATTGTCACTGAAAATTAATGGAAATAAATAATATCTACCAAATTTTTTTTTAATTTTATGAATTTATTTTTTTAAAAAACATGGACATAAAAAAAAAAACAAAAAAAAAAAAACAAAAAAAAAAACAAAACCAAAAACAAAAAAAACAACTTTCAGCACACGTTACAAAAATTCAATATAGTAGAATTTGAACCTGAAGATAACCTGCAGTTATAGCAAGTTGAAACTGTCCTTTTTTAAGTATCTTTTTATCTTTTCTTAATTTTAAATGACTCACTATTTTGAATTTTTGTTGTTTGTGCTGAAGTTTTTTAATGTTGTTCATGTTTTAAAAAAATTCTTTCAACCCCGCACACATTAAAAAAATACAAATTTATTTTATCTTAATTTTCTTTTTTAATGAGAGCTACTGTCAAAAAGTTATAATGTATGTGTAACTAATTTCATTAAAAAAGCAAATTTTGTAAAATGCCGTTTATTCATCAGATTTCCTTGTGAAACAGCCCTAATGGTGGTGGTCGAGTGGCTCAACAGCAATTCAAATTAAACTCATTCGAATAGTTAAATTAGAGTACAGTTACTCCTCACTTTACGATAGTTCTGTTCCAATGACTACGTCGTTATGAGAATTGGTCGATAAGCGAGGAGCTTGCTCCAGGAATTTAGGATCATTGTAAAATTATAAAATTATGCAACAAACTTTAAATTTATTCATAAAATGGCATGCATATGTATATTCATCATTTGTTTATTTGGTTATCTGGAGCTGTAGAGGGTCCAGGTAAGGGAGATGACAACGATGAAATAGAAGTTGTACCTTCAAGGGCGGAGGTCGTAAGTGCGAGTCGTGAAGCAGATGGGTCGTTAAGTGAAGAGTATTATGAAATGAAATTAGAAATTTGTCTATTCAAGGCTTCTTGTATATAATGAAATTTTATGTTCTTTGAGAACGAATTTTCTAGTAGTTATTTTCAAAGGAATCTCAACTCTTATACATTGGCTGATGATAGAGCTCCACTGAGTTCAGGGTGGTTCAACTTGACGATGCTTTTGAACTGCCATCGTCGAACACTGTTGGTGCAATTGGTTTATCGAGAACTTGGTTTTTCTTCCAGTTTGAACGAGGTTCAACTGCTGAACTTGAATGGGCCATGAGGCAATTAAATAAAAGATAAAAATCTTCATCAATTCAATAATTTTTCTATCTAATTCAAAGATAATGAAAATAAACTTTGCTTACAATGGGAATTGTGGTAAAGGCAAGAAGACAAATGATTCAAAATGTCTGCCACATTTGGAACTCAAATGAGTCTACCTGTAAGTCTTGACATACAGCAATAACCACTACAGGGATAAATTTTACGTAAATATTGTGCTTCAATTTGAAGTCTGATTATTATCAGAAGCCAACTTTCTTAGACTATTACCAACTCAAAAAGTATCCAAGCAGAAGAAATATTCAATATTTTGGGATGTTAGATGAACTGCAGGAATAAGCTGCAAAATTCAGACAATCAAATGCCATGTGTTTTTAGAACTAAGAGACACGGTTGTAACAATATTTATTAAGCATCGCCCTGTAACTTACCTTGAAGATGGGGCATGGACTGACCAGCCAAAGTCGGCAATTTTGAGACTGCCATTGATATCCAGAAGGAGATTTTCTGGCTTAATATCTCTATGAATAACTTTCTTCGAATGGCAATACTGAAGAGCTCTGGCCAATTGAGATATATACTGAAAAGAAGGAATGTGAAAATGATCAGTTTATTACTTAAAAGTAAATTATAGCTAACAGATACTATAATCACAAGTCATTTTTCAAATTAAAAAAAAAAATCCTAAGCGTTAACTGCTAATATCACAAGAACAATTTAAGGTTCATATTTAATTTTAATTAAATCTTAATTATATTAATAATTAAAACATTACCTTAGATTATTATTATAATTATTTATTTATTATTTTACAAAAAGACCCAAAATGCAATGAACATTTTAACATTTAATGACTCGTATATTCCATTGAATATTTTTCTGGGGCATATTAAATATATTTCAAACATATCAAAAAAGGAAACAAATGAGCTATTGCTGCTCCCAAATAACTTATCTACTGGATAACAGTAACTTTTCAGGAATATACTTGGTTCTGCTCTGGTACAAAGAGTCAGTGGGAGACAATCAGTTCACCCAATAGCAGATTTACTAGTGCAACCAAGGGAATTTTTAAACAACTAACATTCGATTAAAAATGTTACCAGGTTGTCGGAATCAATGTGGAGCCTGAAAAGCTAAAATAAACAATAAAAAACTCGCCAAAAGGATAACTGGCGAGAAAATTTATGTGCACGCTACATGAGCGGCTGCTAATAAATTTTCTAAGCACACACACACACACAAAAAAAAAAACCAAAACAAAAAAAAAAAAAAAAAAAAAAAAAAACAAGATTGTACAAGTAAATATTAATAAAGGACGAGACCAAATTGTTTACTAAATTACATCCTAGGATGTCATTTGGTGAACAACTTGGTCTCGCCCTTTATGTTACCAGGTTCTTACAACATACTAACGCTCCAAACCTACCTTGGCACTCCTAAATTCGTCAAATCGCTGATTCCGCTGAAGTTCTTTGTAGAGCTCACCTCGAGGAGCATATTCCAAAATGAGATATACTCTTGTATCATCGTAGAAGTACCCATAAAGCCTTAGAATGTTGGGATGCCTGTAATATCAGATAAAAGAAATATCTTACGGCTACATTGCTTAAATTTAAAAAGACAAAACTTGTAGTGTGGTTTTCTATATATTTTCCGTTTTTTTTTCTTCTCCTTTTTGGTTTTTGAAAATACCGTAAGTGCACCGGGTCTTCCTTTTTTTTTTTTTTTTCTTTGCCCTCTTCCTCCCAGTCAAGAGGAAACACAATGGTTTAAGATGATAAGATGGAGAAGAGTTTACTTTCCATCATATAAAAGAATTGTAATACAGTAAAACCTCGTTAAGTCGTCACTCCGTTTAAGTCATCGTTTTCCTTTGGTCCCGACAAAGTCTCATAGACAATAATGTAAAATAACCCTCTTTTACTAGTCACCAAATTTAATTCTATTCTGGATAACTAGTCACCTTCAAAACTGGTGAAAAGCATCTTTATTCTCAATTTTGCCTGCTATCTTTTCAGCCCCGCCCCTTCACTCTAAGAAAGCCTAGCCTTTGCGGGGAATTTTCACGTCGGAAATTCACTTGGGAAATTACACACTTCTCGCCGCAACTCTTTGTCAAGCCGCTACTCAGTGTTTGTTTCTTGTTTTTGTTGGCCGCTACCGACTTGTGAGTGTGATTTCATTTCATAGCGAGTAAGCTCCGCTATAAGGGCTATTTTTTAATCTTGCAATTTCGTGGTTTGATTACATTTGTAACATGTCAGGGAAGCGAAAACTTACCTGTTATCTTTTAAAGAAAAAAAAGACAATTGCACTTTTTGAAAAATCAAATATTTTGAAAACAGCTTTTGCCAAAGAACACCATATTCCCAGGACTACATTAAATGATATTCTTTCATTGAAACAAATAATTGAAGAAGCTGACTGCAAAGACAAACAAAAGAGAAGGAGGAAATCGAAGTTTGACGAGATCGAGGTTTTAGTTCGATGGCTAAAACATGCCAGATCGCAAAATATGCAGATTTCTGCCGTGATTCTCAAAGAAAAAGCCATAGAAATTGCTAAGGAGTTGAACATTGAAGATTTCAGCGGCAGCAATGGTTGGCTGGAACGTTTCAAAGACAGACATTCTTTTAAAACGATTAAAATGTGGTAAGTTTTTTTTTTTTTTTTTTAATTTTCCTTTCATTCATTTGCATGTATTGATTTCTGAAAATCTTGTTTTTCTCACCGAATCCTACAGCAATTCATAAAAATACGCATTTCAGTTTTGTTTTTTTTAAAAATTCCAAACCCGCCTAAGTCGTCACTCCGCTTAAGTCGTCAAAAATGTTCGGTCCCTTGAGTGACGACTTAACGAGGTTTTACTGTAGTACAATTCATTCACAAAAGGACATTGGGTTGTGGTTATTGCTGCTAGCTTACTGATATGTCATTGCCATCAGATATGGAAGTAGCAGAAGAAACAGTTATTGCAGAAACAGGACGACAGTCTAATGTATTGGTCGCCATTAAGGCTGAAAGCACGTGTACAAAGATTCGGAAAGAAGAACAGATTTCGACAAGTACCACCATCGAGTATTCGACTATCCTTTACCTATAGAACTGTTTAGGACTCATAGACTGTACCAAATTACCCACAGTTCCAACATTTATTGACTTTTATTTTGCTTGTCACACCTGAGAGGGAATAATGATCTTGTATTTAAACCTATTACCAATTAGAGATCCCGAATGGGAATTACACTTGTGTTTTTTTTTTTATTCTTCCCCTTTACTAGGATAATTAGAAGGGAGAAGCCATGTTATTATTGGTTAAATGTTTTAATTGATTTTTTTTTTTTTACCCACTCTTTTATAGTATTTTAGAAAGATCTTTCTAACAATAGTTTTCCCTCATGCTTTGATTGCATAAGTGTTAATTTATTTAGGCTTATTGAACTAAAAGTTTCAATTTAATTGGATTTAGCCATACCTTAGTTTTGTTTTACATTCCTTATTTAATATATAAAATTTAATATACCCGCTATTAATTAAATAACCTTTTTAATTTGTTAAAGGTAGTAATCAGAGCATAAAGTTGTATGGTCCCCCCCCCCTTCTCCTCTTTTGGAAGTTAGTTTCCAAATTCTTGTTTATCTCTGGAGTGCAAAGCCATAATTGATATTGTATTAATAGGAAGTTTGCTTTCCATAGGTTCTTTTGTACAGGAATAAAATCCCACTATAGTTAAATGTTTTTGTTTTTTTTTTTTCCAATTAAGCCTTATGTTTTCATTTGATTACTTGCAAGTAGAAATACAGCTAATTAGTATTTTAAGTAGTGATACACACAACTAGTCTTGTAGCTAGTTCACTACAAACTGTCTTAAAAAGTAGGAAGAATACTTAAAAACTGAATGTTTAAAAGTTTCATATTTTCTTTTCCTCCTTAGACCAGAATTAAATATACACTTGGGAGCAGAAAAATCGCAAAGTTGCATTTTAGTACTTTTTTTTTTTTGTATTTTGCTCACGATTCGCAATTTTTTTTTTAGAATCAAACTAATATCAGTTTAAAGATCGTTTCATCATCTATCCAATGATACCACTTAAGTGGGCATTGTCCCTTCAAAACCAAGACAATAACAACAAGAGAACGCAACATCCTGAAAACACCCTTTCCAGGTAGCGCTTCTGAAGACTTGCCGCAGGAATAAAGGGTTAATTGTAGGAAATACCGCAACATGCACATATCAACGCTGAGTTTTACAGGAATTCTCACAAGAAAATGGATACCTCACCTGAAGAAGCTGCTCAAATTGTTGCTCTACCCAAAGCAGGGGAAAATCAAAGTCAAGTGGCACGTCAATTGCACGTGAGCCGGTACGCCGTACGATGTGTATACCAGAGATATCAGGAGAGTGGTGGATACAAGGATCTAGCCGCCATCGTGCTACTTCTCAGCGGGATGATCGCTTTCTTGTCATGAGTTAATTGCGAAATCTGCATTTAACTGCAATTGAACTGGGACAGCAACTTCAAGAAGCTCGCTAGTCAGTGGACAGTAAGGCGGCAGGCTCTCCGAAGGAGGTCTGACTGCACACAGACCAGCAATCTGCCCAAAATTGACCACAGCCCACCGACAAACCCGTCTCCAGTTTGCTCGAGAGCATGTAAACTGGACATCAGACCAACGGAGGAATGTCCTGTTCTCAGATGAAAGCAGGATGTTCCTACATGGCAACGATGGATGTGGAAGGGTCTATAGAAGATCTTCAGAACAAATCGCTCCATGCTGTATCAGCGAACGAGTCCCATATGGCAGGGGTTCATGCATGTTCTGGGGAGGAATTTCCATGGAAGCGAAAACTGAGATTGTTTTCATTGCTGGGCTGGGTGGCGGCTCTCAAAGACGTTACATAGAGGAAGTACTGGAGGAGCATGTCATGCCATTTGCAGGGTTTATGCACGGCAATGCCAGAACTCACACTGTGGCAATTGTATGCCAATACTTGCAACACGTGAATATTCTGGTTATGGATTGGCCAACTCTTAGCCCTGATCTCAATCCGATTGAGCATTTGTGGGACGAGGTACAGTGAAGAGTTCGGGCAAGAAGAGTGCCTCCTATGAATCTTCAAGAGCTGCAACTCGCAATTTGTGAGGAGTGGGAAGCCATACCGCAAGATGTTATCACATTAAAGTTAAGTTAAAGTGTCCCACTACAGGCCTGTGCAGGTCCTTGGGGTCGCGGGAGGCAAGGCTCCCGGCGCTTAATGACCAACGAGTCGGGTGGTCAGCCCGACGCCCGCCCGCCTTTAACTCCCGGGAAAGAAACCCGGTACCCATTCGACAGAGGGCTCATCACATTTATAAACTCGATGCAAAATCGAATGAGGGCCATAATTAAGGCTAGAGGAGGGAATACCCGTTATTAATAAAGATTGTTTATAACTGTTTTGCATTGAATATTTTTTTAATCACCACTTCCCAGGCCATAAGAAAACGTTTTCCTGGTGGGCTAGGCGATTCCTCCAAAAAACACTCTGCTGACACGCAATACACACTTAAGTGGCATCATTGGATAGGTGATGAAACTATCTTTAAATTGACATTAGTTTGATTAAAAAAAAATTGCAAAAAGCGAGGAAAATACAAAAACTACTTACAAAATTCAACTGAGATTTTTCTGCTCCCGAGTATAGTCACCTCCTGTAATTTTGACGTAACAAGTTCTTTCAAAATGGAAAAAAAAAAAAAAATAGACTTCTGTTTTTTAAAAACAAAAACAAAATGGAAATATATTTTAGTTATTCTGCTACTTGTTTAAATGGCACTTGCGATTCACAATGATCTCTATTTTCCTGATTTTAATTGTAAAATTGCCCTTTAACAGAACGGTACTGTATAATGCAGAAGCCGATGATAGAATAAAGCAAATTTTACAGTATTCAGACACATTTTCCATTCAATGACAATTCTTTGAACTAAGACTTTATTTGCAACTAGATTTTCTTGGTATCTTTTCAGGCTTTTTCTTTTTAAGTCGCTAGTACTTTGAAATAACTGGGTTGCTTTTTTTCTTTTAATTCCATTAAGAATGTATCTTATAGAACAAGTATTAAATCATTTTCTAAGGAAACATCACTGATTTTTTTTTCTTTAAATTGAGAACAGTTTAAGCATCGTAATACCCCTGTTGAACCCCATCAAACTCCCTCAGCAAGAGACTAGACTATGTAACTTCTAAAATTGCTTGATCTTTGTATTGTTATTACAAATAAAAATAATTACCTCAAGTGTGACTGAATTTCTATTTCTCGTCTTAACTGATGTTCTACTGAGGCTTTCTGCAGCTGGGTCTTGAACAGTACTTTCAAGGCAACTATGAAACGAGAGCTTTTCTCTCTGGCTAAATATACGTTGCCAAATTTTCCTTTCCCAAGTGGCTTGCCGATGTCAAAATCTTCGAGGCACCACTTCTTCCTGAAAATTTCATTAAATCTGTGTTAACCTAGTCTGTATCAAATACATTAAAAAAATATAGAAATAAAATAAAACATCAAAACAATTGCAAATAAAAATACACGAGCACACAAAACTAAGTCTCTTTCAAGTGCCATATCAAAGAAGTTTGTTTTGCATAGCCTAATTGAGAAAACAAAATGTATGCGTATAGTAAAAAGTTCATAAATTATGCATACAGCAGAGTTTCAATCTAGACATATACAGATCCATGGGTTTTGAATTACATTCTTTGTTTACTTTTAAATATTGAAAGCAAACAAACTGTGGATATAACTGAAACATCCTTGTTATATCAGGGCAATGAGAAATGCAAATCCATATTTTTTTTCTCCTAATTGAAGTGTGGACACTAAAGGCCGCTTTACATGTACCATTTCACAGGCCATAAGCTCGCCATCAACTCGCTGTGAGCGATGGCGACCACATTGCCACATATAGACCCTGTCCTATTTTCGAAGAGATGGAGAGCAATGTTGATAGCACCATCTGACACTAGCGCTCCTGGTGACGAATTGTAAAACTTTAAGTCCAATCGATTTGTATCTATTCGAAATTACCAATTACAAAAACGATATACACCTACTGAGGTCATCTTTTCCTTATGTTTTCGTGGATGCTTTCAGAAAACGTTACATTAGTAATAAAATCTTTACAAATTTTCAGGCTGAAATTGTTTCGGCGAGCGATTGGAATCTCTAAAACATATCGTGGGATGGTCTAGATTTAACGAGAACCATCGAAACTGAAAAACGAAGAAATACAAAACAATGAAAAACAAATTAATATTTCCTATTGTAATCAATTACAAAAACATTCTTTCAGCTATTCGATGCATTGAATAAATGATTTTTATATAAATCAATGCTATTTTATTCGTAAATAAAACGTACATATGACAATTGAGAAGTGTAAATTTTCCGTGTGATGGAAGGCGATATGGTATGTGTAAAACAAGAGAAAAAAAAAGCTTGCTTTTCACTGGCATCTACCTTGACATGGTCTGCATTATGGCCTGTTGAAATGGTACATGTAAAGCAACCTTAAGGGTGCTTAAATAATGTGTTTGTACATATGGCATCTTTTTTTTTGTTTTTGCTTTTTTTAAATTTGAGGTCAAACGGCATGTATTAAAAAAATCGCATGCTTTAACTACAAAGCTATATTTAAATTACCAAATGTAGTGCGCTGTTGACGAGAAGCTTGTCAACATTATTTAAAAAAATAGTTATCAATTGCTGCATTGAAGTGTCATTAATAGGACATTTGAATTTCATTTACTGAGCAGTCTAGTTTGTTTACTCATGAAGCAGTCAAGTTTGAATGTGTCCTTGTTAAAATGCAGAACCATCCAAACATGCATCCATTTTCACCTAGATCAGCGTTTCCCCACCGGTGGGTCGCGACTTGATCCTAAAACTATCAGAAACCATCTGAAAAGATCAGAAAAATCGAAAATCGATCATATATAAAGAAGGGATACGATACAAATACAGTTGTATTCTATATTCTTCTATTCCTATATATATGTGTGGAGGTATTCCGATAAGGAAAGGTGGGTCGCCAGATGAAAAAGGTTGGGAACCGCTGACCTAGATAATTGGTTGCCTGCTGGCTTTCTACTGTGTTGGGTGGCTGATAATAATGAAGAGTCTTCCTCTTCTCTAGGAATAATATGAACAGTTTTCCCACTTTCATCAGCAGGACGAGGACTTCCAGCTGTCCTTCCAATCCCTTAAGTGATTTGTCGTGGTCACCATCACTGCTGAACAGAATCCCCACAGTTTTGGCTGGTGTCCAATAGAAGTAGAGAATATTGTAATGTTTGTTTGTGGGTAGAAGGGACGGCAAAACAATCGGATGGAGTTTCTGGAAGTTCTCTATTTTAAAACGGGGGTTTTTATCCAAAAACTAATAGTTGGAAACAACGAAATCACCTGCCATTGGTAGGTTTGAAAAACAAAAGCAAAGGGTTGAACAAAAGAGAAAGGGTTAAAGGTGAAGAGGGGTGGTCAAGGTTGTTGACCTGAGCTATCATAAAACTAACGGTCACTTTCAACGGAAAAATAAGAGAATAGAGTTTAGTTAAAAATACAATATATGTAATAAATAAATAAATATAAAATAAATCATTACAATTACTCCCTCCAACAGAATTTTCACCCCGAAAATATTTACAAGAATACAGTAAAACCCCGTTATTACGCTCCCGCTTATAGCACTATCCCGGTCTTTACGCTCCTTTCATACAGTCCCTGGAATTTTGTATGTAACTCTCTATACTTTTACCCTCTTATAATGCTTCAAATCCCGCTTGTAGCGCTTTTTTTATATCGGAAATTTTGTATCTAAAAGAAATGTAACACTGTAAAGATTCTTTTCTTTCCCTGGTAGGAGGGAATCTTTGAACTCTTTGAAGTGCGGGTCTGTGATACAGTAAGTTAGTGTAAAATGTCGAAGCAGAAATCCCTTTCTATAAGTGAAAAATTGCAAATTCTCCGTAAGTACGACGAGAATTCTACACCAAGTCAGAAGGATTTCACAGAATATAGGAATTTCCTCATCCAGTCTGAGAACAATAATAAATAAGAATGGAATTACCAATGCACCAAAGGGTGATTGCAAATGTAAAAAAGTAAAGTGTGGAAAATATGAAGATGCCGAGGAAATTCTAATTGAATGGATTCATCAGTGCCATTATGTGGCCCAATCATTCTAGAAAAGGCGCGTGAAATAGCGGGCAGTGCACTAAATCTGCTCTGAAAATATATTAGTGTTGCTCCTAGTGGTGTATCAATTGATGTTAATAGTTACTTGAACCGCATTGAAAATGTCATAATTCGTAACAGTAGCACACACACATGACAAACCACAATCAAAGATTTTTTTTTAATAGGAAATAAGCTCATATTTGCACTATATCTATTGCAGAATCAAGTATCTTTCCTATAAAATGGTGTCTAAATTTTTCCCCATCTTATAAATCATTTCCCATCTATAGCGCTATCCCGCTTATTACGCTTGTAGATCATGGTCCCTTGATGAGCGTAATAACGGGGTTTTACTGTACATGAAATACCAAAAAAAAAAAATAAATAATATATTTGTAACGGTACAATGGGGGAAGGTAATATTTTGGGTATCGTTTGATGTTCGTTGGGCGCCAACCGACAGTTCGTTCGGTAGAGTTCCTTTCTACCCCTTCCAAACTCGATACACCTAGCTCAGCTTGCGGGAGTAGGGGTCCACACTTCCCAACCACACGTAAAGAGGCGAAAACACTTCCACGGCACAAATAAACTTAATTTTATTTAACACTAGAAAATAACATATTGCTTGGTTAGAAGGCAATAACTTATGGGCGAAGCTTATGGCTTATAACTTCGACTGAACTGAAATTAACTAAACAGTTGAACCACTAATTAAATTAAATTCACTGAAATTTAACACTGTTCTTTATAGTCGCACTGCACTAACAGTTGCGTAGCACTAATTTGGACTAAGTAGCTTACTAAGTTTCGTAGCACTAATTTGTTCAATAGCTTAATTTGGGTTAATCTTTAACGGTTGCATCACTGATAGGTTGCGTAGCACTAATGAAATCATAAACTGAACGGTTTACTCACAGGCATGGAAATCCTGCACGGGTATACACGTGCATTAAAACACAGGTAATTTACAAGACTTTTCTTTCGTAAATTACTTAAGCTTAATTGCAAGAAATTCCATTCACAAATAAACCATGTGGTTTTAAAGGCTATCCATGTTGCCTATCTATAATAACTGGATTTTAACACACCCTACGCTGACAATATGGGCCGAGCTGACATGGCTTCGGTCACCGGGTCGAACGACGAATGAGGCTGCAAACTGTAGCATACCGCTCGGGTAACTTTTGACCGCAGGAGCGTGGTAGCAAACAGCAAGAGACAGATTTTCTGTAAACACTGCGTTAGATAAACTCAAGTGAACCGCCGATGCAACGTCACTGGTTCGCCGACCTATCAGATAGCATAATCACCTATCTAACCTAATAAGGAAGATTACGTCTCTGAGGTGATAGGGTCAATTATCCAATGATATGCAAAATCACCAAACAATTCCAAATATGGAGTGCCGACTCATGGAAATTTCCAAGTAATTCTTCCAACTAACTTAACTTAATTCGCAGCAAAAAAGAAAATTAATTCTTACTCTAAAATTAAATCCTTAATTAAATCTAATCTAAGTTAAATTAAGCTTAAATCCTTAAATATCTTAAAATTAATCTAAATTCCTAAATCTATCATATTAAATTTCAACATTTTAAAATTAAAGATTTTCTTCCTAAAATTCTGACTTAAACTAAATTAAAGTCTAAAATAAAACAAAAATACTAATAATGACTAAGAACTAAAGCTAACGAAAGTCTTTCTGCCATTTAGCTTTACAAAACAATGCTTCGAAAATTATTTTTCTTAGTTGACATTTCTTTGCCTTTACAAATATGATATTAAAATTCTAATATTTCGATTATTACAATAAAAGACATGCGAGTTGTCACAATATGGGTAAATAAAAATACTGAGCTTAATAAAAATAAAATTATTTATAACAATACTTATTTACCCCATACATTGTTCGATCCACTTATTCTCGAAGGCACTGAGAGAGAAAAAAAATAAAAAAAGAATCACTAATTGTCCGCAAGTTCACTAAAAATGTTAAAAGGTTCACTACTGTTTAGAAATGTTAACTAATGTTACTGTTGTTCTGTAATGGTCACTAAAAAGTTATGGTTTTTACTAATAGCAGTATAGGATCAATGGACCGATGGTTCGAGGGTCATTCAGCGGCAGTTGTAGGCTATTTAATGGTTTCAGATTAAAACATGGCGTCTCTAGATTGTAGAGTTAATGACAATCGTGAAAGTTGCGACGACACGACGGGGGTTCGGAGAATCAGCTGGGCATTTTTCTTCGTGGCTGGGGCTAGTTTCTCGGCTGCGGGGTCGGACAGATACATTTGCTTCGGATTGAATCGGGGAGGAACATGAAAATGGCTGGCGGAAACTCCGTGCCTTCGTAGTT
Organism: Thereuonema tuberculata; assembly: GCA_023159025.1. Lineage (NCBI taxonomy): Eukaryota > Metazoa > Arthropoda > Chilopoda > Scutigeromorpha > Scutigeridae > Thereuonema > Thereuonema tuberculata. Next base: position 19,297,591 of record JAFIDM010000007.1, on the reverse strand, counting down.
TGAGCTACATTGTTGAGAGCGGCGGTTGCATTAGGTCAGTTGATAGTCGCCTGCTCCATTGAATTTTGAGTGTAGAATTAGGAATGGCTGGTTTAAGAGGGCAGCTGGCAGCAGTCGAGCCTTGCGGCTTTCGCATCGAAGGGCGGCCGTTGGCAACTGAAGATCGGCAGAGGAAAAGTGATGGGCTGACGAGTCTCGGAATACGGGCATTGTGCACCTTGGAATCGGCATCGTCCATGCTCCAAGGGCGGTCGTTTGGCTACATCATAGTTCACCTGGCAGCACAAGGTGGGTTTCGGGCACCAATTGTAATGTTTGTTTATTGATACAAGGGACAGCAAAACGGTCGGATGGAGTTTCTGGAAGTTCTCTCTCCATTTTAAAACAGGGGTTTTTATACAAAAAATAATAGTTGGAAACAAAGAAATCACCTGCCATTGGTAGGTTTGAAAAACAAAAGGAAAGGGTGAAGAGGCGTGGTCAAGGTCGTTCACCTGAGCCATCATAAAACTGTCACTTTCAACGGAAAATAAAATAGTTAAGTTAAAAATACAATATATGTAATAAATAAATAAATCATTACAATATTTGTTGCTTTGGGCTGCTTCACCTCTTTAACTCAATTGGCCAATGATTTCTAATCATTTGCATTCCAGAATATTCTCTGGCTAATAATTCTTTCCATTTGTTGAAGTCCCTGTATCTGACAGCAACTGTGGTGAAGTGGCAACAAAATGTCAAATCAGATTCAGGATTATCATAAAAAAAGATCATATTTAAAAATTATCTTTAATATTTGTCTCATTGTGCATATTAAAAAAGAAATTATGTCCATTTTGCAAAGCGATTAAATTTTGTTTTAATTAAAATGAGTCTGGCTGAATGGAACTTGGCAAATACAAAATTACTTTAAACTTTGTTTCTTCAACATTATGCCTTGAATCTACAAATTTTGGCAAAATCAAGATACTCCTTAACTAAATTGTGTTAGCTACTTTGTAGCCATTTTGAAACAAAAATCTAGAAAGTTCTTTTCTAGAAAATATCTCTGGAATTCTTAATCATTCAATAATTCTTTAATTTTATTACATATGGTATAGTCCATCTTTGGCACCCTGTATCTTGGACCAAGAATTTTTTTGAACAAAAAAATACAAGCGTCTACTTTTTCCTGAATTTTAACCTACCGTATATGCTCCAATAAACGCCGAGGCTCTTATTGTCGCCGGGCTGCAGAGGGGACATGGCCAAATAGTATCCGGGTCTTCGATATTTGCCTACCGGTACTAGTGTAAGTGTCCGTATTTTTACAGTCGTGCCTAAGACCTTACAGTACATTGCCTTACAAAATGCCGCCGAAACAGTCATTTACCATTACCTTTAAGATTCGCACAGTGGAATACCCGAAAGAAACTTCTGGTGAGGCGGCTGCCCATGATTGCGGATTCGGACGACAAATAGCAGCGAAAGGTATAGAAAGACATTGCCATTTATCTTTAACAGTCTTAAGTAGCATTTGAAATTCAAATAAAGTAGCTTTTTGTAATATTAACCGGTATTTGTGTAAAAATATTGCGTTGTGAAGGTTTCTGTTAAACATGGCCGGCCTCTACTAAGCGCCGTGAGCTGAGGCTAGTTTTGCAAATAAACGCCGGGGGCCTCTATTGGAGCATATACGGCATGATAAAAAAAAATCTGAGACTATGAAGGCAAGATTTTTGCTTTGCCTGCCTGAATTGATATGGACTATGCCATACAGTAATGTAAATGAACATTATTAATCATCTAGAATATTTTCAAGCTCATAACCCTTTTTTATATATTTCCCCAGACTTACTTGTCACGTTTCTTGATAGGTTTTTGTGCATTTTCTCCACCAGTTGAAGCAGTGTTGTTGCTGTTCTGCACTGTCAGGCTATTCAGGGGAATTCTCTCCGCAGGACCACAACCGCAAGGGTTGCTTGGCGGTAGCTTAATAAAAAGAATATACTTAAAAACCATTAACTCATTAAACTAATTTATTCAAAGAAATTTTAATAATAGGACCAACCTAATTTGTTACAAATCTTGAGACTAATTTGTAAATCAGTATTTGTAATTTACAAAGAAGTCTAAAGCCATCCTATCAAATTCTAACTGGATTATATAATCAATTTTCTTTTTATGCCAAAAGAATCAGAAATTCCACTTCCCCTATAATTTAATTAGCATCTGAAGGAAATTTTGGAAATGGGGATAGAATATAATTAATCTGGAGTTACTGATCTTTCAATATGTGGGTTAAATCCCAGAAATACTTTTGAAAAAAAAAAAAATAATTCAAAATTGTAATTAGACAAGCGAAGCAAGTATATCCACTCCCTATTAGTTCACATTTTGTGAACAGTTTTATTCTAAATCTACAGTAGCTAGAATTTTGAAATTTTAAATGCCCACGTACAAATCCATCTACAAGTGCACAATCATTTTCAACACTTGGAAAAAGCCGTAAGAAAGACCATTAGTTCTGAAACCAAAACAAAAATTTGTAATTTCTAATAGTCCTACAGTGTTGTAGCATTAGTCACTTCTAAATACCTTCAATCTTAACATGGATATAAAAAGGGTCTAAATATATATTTTAAGAAAATCTTATTTTTCTTTTAATTAATTTTAAGGGTTCCACAACTTTATCTGCACTCCTTTAACTATCATAACCCCTTGATATCCTGAATGCTATTGATGGAGAATAATTATTTAACAATAGTCTTATTTTTTGTTTCCAAACCAACAAAGTAAAAAATTAAAAAAATTACATTACATTTTTAATTCCTAGACCCACAACTGGTGGAACGGGAAAGGATATGTATGTACATTACATTATCTAAGAAATAGTTATGCCAACAATTAACTTAAAATTTCACTATTTGCAGTTAATTAAAAATAGAAATTAGTTAATTATTTTAGAAATTGCCTAAAAATAAATAATAAATATTATGAGCAAAACAGTTAAACTTTTTTTTTTTTTTTTTTAATTCAAATAATAAACATACACTGCATATACAAAAAATAATGCTTATAGGAAAGCAAATATGCGTAATGTTTTCTTGATGTTTTAGTATTCAGTTTTGTAGAAGCATCGCAGGAAAGATATCTTTCTGTCAATAATTTTCGTTTAGAAATTGCCTAAATTGTAATAGTTAATATAGACGAAAGTCGGAAAAAAGTCATTATACTTTTAGAAGTTTTATTTGACCTAATGCTTATGGAAGGGGGCGAATCGGTTCTAAAATGTTTAATAACTTATTAAATCAGCAATATTAAATATATTATATTTGACGATAATATTGTTATTTTTAATATTACATTTGACAATAATAAATATCTATAAGTTATATAATAAAGTTGAGACCTTTACAAAAACAATGATGGAACACTTAAGTGCAAAACGATCATAATTTTACCCCCCTAACAATTCTTATCACGGGTAATTTAAAAAACCTTAATTCTACAATAAAGACTTCAGGAATGATAACAATTAATAAAAGTAAAGGTATTAAGCCATTTGAATTTAAGAATTTATAATCATTCAAGATGTGATGTAGTATCCCCCGAGGTTTCAAAACCTCTTTGGAATACGGTATTCAAATGCATATCTGACTATTGTTTCGAAGATGTCTAAAGTAATAAAATATAATTTGAAATTTAATTTAAATTATAATTTAGAAGCTAACTTTCTAACTAGAGATTACTTTTAAAATTTAAATAAGATAAACAGCATGATTGAACGCAAACGTATTCGACGATCAGTTAAACCTCGTGGAATATTTCAAATGGAGTAATTATATGTAAATTCTTTTAGGCCCTTTTTTTTATATATATATCCAAATAAGTAATATTACAAAAAAAAAAAAAAAATATATCTCCGGGCTTTTTGTAAATTCTTTTTTCATTTAAGACGCGATCAACTCTTCTCTTTGTCCATAGTTATTGTCAACTTACTGAATTGTCCGATGGAACATTGGCCATAGCTGATGAAATTCCTTCGTAAGAATTCTAAATAAAACGGGGAAAAAAAAAAGGATCTATAAATATGTACACCGATAATAAATAAATATAAAGTTTAAATGAAACATGTTTGAGTTTAAAAGGCCTATTAAAGAAGTTAGAAATAACGGTAAGAATTTTTACATTTCCTAATACATTAAAATTTAATTCCCTCTTTCCTTATTTCTAGCAAAAAACCTAGAATTTCCAAAATTATAGCAGCTTTTGAAATAAGAAATAGGATGATTAGAATGTAGGAGCAAAAACTACGCTGAAAATTAATTACCTAATGAAGTAATGGAATTTAAACTTCAGATCGCAGCCTCAATAAAGCATCCACATCCAAACGTCCTACAGGAATACTTTTAAATCGGAAGCCAACGAACATGATTGGTTTAAATACAAAAACTTTGATTGGTCGAACGGAATCACGTGGGAAGAAACGACTATGACAAAGGCCAACTAGAATGAACTTCTAGAAAGGTTATCATAGGACATACAGCGTCCCCTATCTGAAGCACAAGCAATATCGGCCGCCATCTTAGAAAAGGTCAGTACAACCCATTGATTACATAAGAATAAATAAATAAATTCCAAAATAGCATTCAATGGTTGACAATTTCTGACTTTTATTTTCTTTAATAACAAAAAAGAAAAAATATACTTTAATAAAAGTAGAGACGAAATTATGAAGATTTTCATTAAAAAGAAAGTAAACAAACTAAGTTTCAAATCATTATTAAATTAGAAATCTAACAATATTTAGATTATATCTTATGTAAGTATTTTAAAGGATTTTTAATAATTCGAAGTTTGGTTTAAGAAAAAGAAGAAAGAAATAGGAAAATAAAATAATAAGAATAAAATTAATGACTAATCAATGTTCTATTCTCTGATGGGATTAAATTTGGTTTAATGTAAACTGGAAAATAAAAATCATTCCCCCCACACACACCTCCCACTTTTTATTTTCATTTCATGGAATTTTAATTGATAAACTTAGCGATATCTTAATTCTTTTTAGGTATTCTATTATACTCCTTTGCATCGAGAGGACTAAGGGGGCTGAAGCACCCCCCAGAAAAAGAAAAGAAAGACTGAAAAAAACGAGAGAAATCCTTAATTTATTATTAAAAGGCCTACATCTGAATGGACTTTTTACAGTATCCTTAGCCCCCCCCCCCCCCTTCCAAACTTTAATATATATACTGTATACAGGCCCGCCCAGAGGGGGGGGGGGCAAAAGGGGCAGATTGCCCCGGGGCCCCGCCGTATTGGATTGTCCTTTTTTTTTTTTTTTGGTTGTATATTTGGGATGGGGAGGCCAGAAATCCAAATGTTGCCCCGGGGCCACCAATAGTCTCTTGGCGGCCCTGACTGTATATATAAAGTCGGACAGTAATCTGGAATTTGAAAAAAAAATATAATATAATATAAAAACCATATCACTGTTTCTGTGAAGATATGGCCAATTTATCCTCACGTCATCAGCGGCATAAGTGGAAATTAAAATAACTAAAATTTAGAAACAATTCAGAAAACAACAACGCAATATTATAAGACTTTGCTCTTTTTTATTCAGTTATTATATTAGTAATATTATTGTTAGTTTTTAGTTTTAAAGTATTTAAATTTATTTACAAAAAAATAAAAATAGCAATAAAGGATGACAGTAATCAAATCAAACTCAAAACTTCTTAAATTTTAGGGATTTAATTTTGAATTGTCATAAGATAACTTAAATGATTATTAATTAACAAATCCTATCTAGAAGAATAATTATTTAAAATGAAAAGCAGTTTAACGTGCCCCATGATTCAAAGAAATAAGTAAACAAACGAAGGCACAACGTTATAAGATAGGATTAATTAGAAGAATAATTAAAAATATGTATATTTTTAATGGCTTTGCAGTGCTAAAAGAAGCAGCACTTCTATAACTAAAAAAAAAAAAAAAAACCGGTTTATTTATTGTTCACTGCGATCTCAGACGTTGGATGGCTTGGATTCCATTTCACCCATTGCAGACGATTCCGGAAGTGACTGACGAAAATGTAAATTTATTAATCTAATTCTTTCGCCAAAATGAAAAGGTAACAGAATTTCATAAATTTTTAAAATTCTGATAATTCCGCATGGTAAATTTTTTTTAATTAAATATTCTAAATGAAAGGAAATTTTAAAGCTCTGAAAAAAAATGTCGTTATGTGAATAAACCGGATGTTGTTATGCCAAAGAAATATGGTAGAACTTTTCGAAATATCTTTTTACTGTATTTTTTGAATGCTGTATGTTGTTATAGATTCATTTAAGTAGGTATTAACTTCAATATTAATTGCGTCACATAATTTGTAAGCACTGCAAACCCCCCTTTTAATACTTATTTTTGTTTTGTTGAATCATTTTATTAGTCAAAGCCACGTTGGGGATTTTTATTGGTTCCATCATCTCATCTTTGAATAGGATTTCCATAGTTCGTTTTCAGTTCCCACAATGGTCTACATTGCGAACGGTAAGGTTTTTTTGATCCTTTAATTTAGTCTAGGTTATGTTAAAGTAGCGTATAAATGACACACATTAAGTTTTCCTTTCTTCAAACGTTGTTTTTCAATTTTCGATTAATATGGCGTAATTAGATTCTAGATCATACGATAAGAATATTGCAACACCTTTAAACTCTCTCATGTTTAATGTTGTAACATCTTTCTCTAAAACTTTTGAATAAATTTACTCAACGATAGAACGGCTAAGTTATGGCGAATCTGATAATCTAAGTAATGGATTGAAATCCCAAATAAATTTTGTATCTTGCCAGTAATTGACTCCTGAACATGCGAAATCTAATCATTCAGCTTTGTCTCTATTTGTATCACACTGAAAATCGGCTGAATGAATTTCCTTAGAATTTGGTATGAGGGCTTTTTTATGGTTAAAAATTATGAGCATAATTATTTATCTCCGCCTAATCAATCTCCCAAAGTTGATCCGTCCATCGCTATATGCTCAGTTCCCAACAATGTGACAGCGTATTCATAGTGTTTATTATTTTAATAAATTTGAATTATATTTTTTTTTAATATCCACCATTCATCTTATAGCATCTTGTCATAAATGATATGTTTTTAACTTACTTTTATAAATTTTCGTTAAAAATCTTACGAGAAAGTGAACTTTTATACGGTTAAACTGTAAAAGAAATATGGATGGGAAAAATGGTCTTATTGCTTCTAAAAGTCGCGTTACTTCCCATTTGTCATGTTCTGAAGAAGAAAGCAGACTTTAGTTTATTGGATATATAGTTATACAGATTCATTTTACTTAAAATGAATTCGGACACTTTGAAAGACAGCGTATTTATCTTTGAAATGTATTTTTGGGAGTGGGTGCTTGAAAGAACTTTCAAATAACTATGTATGTGTTCATGACTTTTTCTCCTGTCTATCACTAAGCTCATTAATGATTATAGGTCAACAAAACTCCTTTTTGAAGGTCAATTTTCCTTTATTTTAGGAAAGTCGTATTTAGTATTTTATTTTGGGAGGTAAGGTCTACTCCAACCAACCAACCAACTAAAAAAAAAAAATTACATATAATTTTTGGTTAAAATGATTTTGCTTACCTTTAGATTATGGTAAGTCGACAAGCATTATTTGCTTTTGATCCCCAATCAAAATGTTTGCCCCACTCCTCAATTGAAATGCAGAAATTCTGCTGATGCCATTAGGGGTATCGTAATCTAAAGTTTTACCTAATTTTCTTTAAATTTTTTTGTACTTATAAAATTCAGGGCCCTTTTAATCTTTCCTCACCTCCATCCATGGTTCATAGCGTTCAGAAATATTGTGTTTGGAATATAAATTCCACAGTGATCTCTTTAGATTGAAACAAGAGCTGTTGCATACCAATAGTCATCCAGCCATTTACGAAGGTGGATCAAAAAGTCCTCAGACTATGCAATCATAACTCTTAAAAATTACCAGGTCATAGCAGGTCATAAGTTTCCTAGCGTTGCTGAGGTTAACATAGGTGTCAGAGCTATCCATTCTAGAATAAGTAATAACGGTCTCCTTGAAGTCTACAAAAGTTGGATCCAATGCTGAGACTGCTGCATTGGAGCAGAAGGAACATATTTTGATTATTGGTAAATAAAAATTTGTTTTTAACAGCATTAATCTTGAGGACTTTTTGATCCACCCTCATTCATATTCAGAATTCTTCCAGTTCAAAGCTTTTGTTCTCAATGTTGCAAAACATTTCCCATACATTTTAGAATCTATAAAATTCAGAATGACCAGTAATACAGAAGTCTTCATTAGATTCATTAATCTTTGTGAAAGACTATAGTAAAAATTTTCAAATGTAAAAATTGCCTCCAGTGTAAATTGGCTGTCAGTGTGTTTAATTTTTTTTTTCTTTTAACATTCTATAGAATGCTGAATGATTACATAAATCAGTTGCAAACTTTTTATATAAATTTGGGTTCTATGAGAATAATTTCAATTAATTATTTTTTTTTGCATTACAATAGGTAACGTTCTTCACAATAGGTCGCCATGGCGACTGTCCATCATACCAGAATTCGTTATGGGGATAGTGAATTTCATCATTCTTTTGTAAGTATTGAAATCTAAAAAAAAACAAAAAAGAAAACATTTTTATGAACACACACACACACGCATAAATATAAATACTTTGTAAACAGTTTTTATGAAGCAAACTGTCTACTTACTTTCCACGTAAAACAAGAATAGGGCCTCTAGAGCAGTGGTTCTTAAATATTTTTTGTTCGTGGCTTACTGTAAAACTGTACAAAATTAAGATATATATTTTAAACTATAACTTGCCATATTTCAATAAATTAAGCATGGTCAAGCTTTGATCATGGATGTTATAAAATCCCTGTAGAAATAAGTTTTTCTCATTTTTAAATATATAATATCCGCAGTACATCTAGCTACCTCTCGCAATAAATGCGTAGTTTGAGAGTCACTGCTCTAGATGTCTCGGAATTAAGCTTTTGCCCCAAGTTTTCTTTTCAATAAAATAAATCCAGTTTGGAATTTATATGATTTTACTTATTTCATTAAGTCGTCAACTAAAGGACTTGTAAGCAAAAGTATATCTGGAATGGAAACAATGATCGCTGTAAGGCTGAACATCACAGGCATCGTACTGACTGAATGTGATCTTGTTTCCATTGGGGTTATACTTTTTAGTGTAAGTTTTCTCTGAGACTGTAGGTTGTGTCACCTATTGTATTAGAAAACTTGAAGCAATGTGCTCAGTAGTCAGTGTTATGGTGGAGAAATTAAATTTGTAAGAATTTTGCAGGTCATTTGTTAAAAATTACCTGCGCACCACTGCCTATAGAACAATCTATTATTATTTTTTTTTTAGGACTGATCTTACGGCAAATCATAATTTTAAAGAAGCGCAAATATCAGTTGTAGTAATTCTTTGATAATGGTATTTTGATTTCTGCAAGTAGTTGGAGGACTTGTTTTACTGTAGAATTCACTGTTCCAAATGTTTAATAGCCTTCCCAGAAAATGGTCACTATTCAGCGGGCATAACCTTGATGATGTTGAATTCTTGCTTGGAGATCATTCAAGTTTTGGGACTTTGCATGATGCACATCTGTAATTGCATATTAGTCGAAGTTACAGAGATTGACTGTCTTTTAAACTTCATCCAATTGGAAAGTTAATCTCTGATAGACATAAACAGTTAAGGCAACATACAGAGAAGCCTCATTAAGTTAATATTGTCCTGAATTCTGAGGAAGAAAATTATCAAACGTATGGCAGCATTGTGTCAAGAATTGTTGTAAATATATATGGTTAGTTTCATATTTAATGTTTATTTCCAGTCACATATATCATTCATGTTCATTGTTAATACACAAAGCATGTTTTATTAATTCTTATAATCGCAAGTATAGCCAATTTCATCTTTGACCGAATGTAGTTCAAATTAAATTTTAAGATTTAAGCACCAAAAACATAAGTTATATCCAATATGGTTCTCTTACTAAAGATTTTGAATTTGAAATAAAATCTGTTCAGGATTTAAAGCAGTGTTTTCCAACAGTTGAGTATTCAGGTTGATGTTAGGCATTGAATTGTTTCACGTATTCTCTTTGAGATTTCATTAAATGATTACATGTAAGAACAGTGTTTTCTGGAGATTCTCTAATCTTAAGATAATCATCTGTTTGTAATTGAGTGAATTGGAATTGTTGCAAACTCATTTAAAGAAGTCTATAGTGAGAATCGTCGGAATCGCAGTGGTGCCTCAAAGCAAAAATAAACATTAAAAAACTCACTAATGAAATATTAGTGTGAAAATTAATGTGCCAGCAGTCCGCCTGCCACAATGAATTTTTTTAATGCATAAAAAATTCAATCTGCACATTGAATTATTAATAAACAACATTGGGTGAGAATTGATATGCCTAAAAATAATTAACTAGAGCTAAATATCAAAGCTAACACATTTAGATGCAATTATTTTTAATGGCACTAAAAATATGTTGATTAAAATAACATATTCAGTTGAAAATATATGATATTGGAGCTGTTTTACATGCATCAACATACAGTACTAGAACATTTTTAATTATGTGCTTTAATCTTAAACAGATGGGTTATGTTATAAAGTAACGGTTGCTTGACATGTGTATTCACATTTGTAAGATGCATTGTTTCATTATACATGCTGTTTTGCGAAGTTGGTGTATTTATTTCACAAAGATTAAATCTCAAAAAGGATACTATGTGATTCTGTGCATTATATGCTTTTTATTTATCTTAGTGCATACAGTGTATCTTAAACAATGTCAGTTCAATTTTGAAATTGTATGTACATATCAGGTGTTTGAGTTCTAATAAAATGTAATGGAACTGTTTCGATTTCAAAAGCTTTCTCTCCATTTAAATAATATTTGTTAACTTTGAGTTTTCTTTAACATTATTTTGGAGCTCTTGAATCACTCAGATTCATTAGGGGCTGTCCATACACTACGTACGCATGCTGGGGGAGGGGGCAAATAATATGTGAAGTAACATTGCACTTCGCTTAAGTACATTTTTTTAAAATCAAAAATGCCTACTAAGAAATTCATTAAAACACTTGCAATTATCTAAACTTTTAAGTTCAAAATAAAATATGTTTGAATAAGATAGAAATAGTTTAAAATATTTTAGCTTTTCATGAAAGTTGAGGGGGTGATGTGTTTGCATGATATTGTGACGTCATATTAGGGAGGAGGTTCACAAGACTGTGACAAAGAGATGGGAGGGAGTCAAAAAAAACAAAAATTAGCATGACGTAGTTTATGGACAGTCCCTTAGGCATCTGGCTTTTCCTTCTGCCAATCTTGGAATAGTGTAAAACATGTGTTTTTTTTAAACTTAACAAAAAAAAAAAAAAACCACACACACTTTTTCTAACTGTTTTGATAATAATAGGATACAATAAATGTGTTAAATAAAATTAAAAAAAAAAACTATTATATTTTCCTAATAAATATGAATTTTCTCTTTTTCTTTTTTAAGCTTCCACACATTAATCAATGTAAGTATTGTTTCTTTTTTAATATTTACCTTGGAAAATTCTCTTTTAAATTGTATAATTAATCAGCTTATTAGTTTTTATTAATTTTATTTATTTTATTTCTTTGCTGGCTTCTTTAGAGAAGTCTGTTGATTTTTATACTTATTGTTTACGGATTGATTCTGAGTAAAATGTTTAGGATTGTTTTTAAAAATTAGTTTGTCATATAATGTTTAAACATTAAGTAAATATTTAATAATATATTAAAAAAGTTTTACCGATGAGAATTTGGACTTAAGTAAATTCAGATAAACAGTTATAAATATAATCATTGCATTTCATTTAACTTGGTTTTGCTTATTTTCCTGTTATTTTAATATGTATTTTAAAAAAATAGTTTAATTTTTATTAATAATTACTGTTTTTATTTTTTGCATGTTAAATTTTTTAAGATATGAATGGCTTATTGGTTAGTGTTTATGGTTTGCAGATGTTCTTTTGAGGTTCTCAATTTTAATAGAAATTAATTGTTAGTCTTATTGATTTACAGCCTGACCTGACCAAGAAAGGAACTTCATCAGCTTCTAGCTACAGCAGACCAGGTGGTCCGTAAGTAAAGTTTACTAAATTCCTATTTTTCCAGTTTGCAAAGGAAAAACAAAAACACATGTAAAAACACAGTCGTACCAGATTTTTAGGCTATTGCTTCAGAATCCAATCATTAATCAAATTGCAACTTGTTTTTTATTTCTAATATTGTAAATTAAATTTAATATTCAATAAATAACAAAATTCTCATATTAGGTTACTTACAACAAAGGAACGTGTCTGTATTTGCTGAAGGACGTTGTTTGATAAAAATTAAAAAAAAAAGGGAATTGGGAATAATACTGATTTGCTAAAAGTTATGAAAATTACTGGATAAATATAGAATATTTTATATTCCAGTAGTAACATTTAACATTTCCCGACCTAAATTACAAAATTTTTAGAAGAAAATTTCTACATATCGTTGATTCAGTTAAATTAAAAAATTAGTTTTGGATGTTAACTGTTGGTGTTGAAGCTTTTCTAAGTTTTGTTTGTAAAATTGAGATGTTCCAGACTCACTGTTTGGGCGAACAAAATTGAAAGATATCAAAGGTATCTAAATTAAAAGATATCAAAAGGTATCAAGACAAGTAATTGAGATTTTTTTTATATTTCCTTGAAATAAACAAACTGGGGGAAACATCTTTCTCATGTACATTGCTGGAAAAGTGTTAGTTTTACATTGATTATCAATTATTAATGAAAGTTTTGTGGATTGATTCTCCAAAACTTAAACCATACTTAAACCAAAATAATTCCCTCCATCTGTTTTCCTGAAACCCTTCAACGGGGCTAAACTCATGGTGAATTCTCCTGGTATAATAAACGGAAACCTTTTGAATCAAGGCGAGACCCAGGGACAGCTGTTTCGTGCTTAATAGGCTCTCTTTAGCCAAAGCTACCCAATAAGCAAAGATTCAAAGGCATATAAGGGGATGAATCCTATATTCTTAAAGGCACAAGTGACCCCGCAGAAACTAAAGTTAAGAAAATAAAAATCGGATTTTGATATTGTTTTTATTTTCTTAATTTTAGTTTCTGAGGGGTGCCTTTAAAAATATAGGATTTTCTGTCAGATCCTTCTCTTGTTTGTTTCTTTTTTTTTCCCCCCCCCCTTGGCTCATCATGTGGCATTCCAGCATTCCCTTGGAATATAGTTAGATAATTTGTTGATTCTTTCGTCTATTCCCATCAACTACAGGCATATTGTTCTCAGTTTATTGAAATCTTTCATGGGTATACCACGGAAGATTATTGACACTTCATTTATATAAATTAAGCATGATTGAACTACTATATCTCTTTTTCTCTAAAGCTTCAAGTTTGAAACTTCTTCCCTCAGCTCTACACTTATTAGTGTAGAGAAATATTTAGATAATTTAAATAAATGCATTGTTTATTTTTAAGGCAATGATACATTCAGACACATATAGGTTCAAGAGATAGGAAAATAGAGGAAGCAAAATTTTATTTGTGGGCAAATAAGTGTTTCCATGGTATGCATATTTGTAAACCTGAAGCAATTCAGAACAGTAATCAGATAGTGATTATTGCACATCCTCCTTTATATCTTGTAATAATAAAGTTAATTGATTATAAGTCAAATTATAATTTGTTTTTTGTTTTTGTTTTTCTTTAAAAAAACCCAGTAATTTTAAGAAAACTATTGTAATTTTTACATTCTTTATAATTTAAGTTTATTCTTTTATGTTTGCTGTTGAGAGCTCTTATTTCACTCACTTCTCACTGCATTTTCGTAAATCCTTATTTGTTCATTTTTTGTATTTATTTTCTTTTTGATCCCCCATCTTTCTTCCCATCCCTCTGTCCTCTTATCACTATTACTTCCCTATTCCTGACATAGATCGTGCTGAGCAGTGATTTAAATATTAAGAGGCTTTATTATTCTTAATTTAGGGTCCACATTTGTTAATAAAATTATTCTCTATTATAGCACAGTGATGGAAAATATGGTATTTGAGGCAGATAAACGTACCAGTGCAATTTATAATTATGTATACAGATTAACTGGCATCTGACAAATATTGCATTTAAAAATATTATATATTTATGAATTAAAAGATTATTAATTTGGTACATATATACTGTTTATTACAGAAAATAAATAGAATAAAATAATTACTTACAGGCAGATGTATTAACTTCTGGTAATATTTATCTATATACAAGAAAATATGATTTACCGTATTTATTCGAATCTAAGCCACGCCCCAAATTCTCAACACGTTTTTGTGAAAAAATAAAAAATAGTGTAAAAAGGTTTATCGATATCCGATATTTATGAAATTTAAAAAAAAATTAAAATGAGAACTAATAAGAAGTGAATAATTAATTTATTTTACCGGTATTAAAAACTTTTAAATACATACATACATTAAATACCTGTAATTGCTCTAACCGTCAGTATCATGTTCCGAAAATGATTCGTCACTCCTACTGTCACAGCTGACTTCGGAACTGGTGCCCACGTCGCCATTTTCCCACACGATGTCGTCTTCCGTGCCATCCATTGCGTTTGTAATGCAGCATTTTGTAAAAGAGTGTATTATAGTCTCATTGGAAACTTTTTTCCTGGCAACAGATATCCATTCTGCTATTTTCTAAGCACTTGCCTTCTTGATTTGAAAGGAGTGGAAACTCTTCGATTCTAAGCTGCTCCCGATTTTCGGTAGCATTTATATTGGAAAAAAAGTGCGGCTTAGATTCGAATAAATACGGTATTTCTGCCCTATTCTCCTCCAAAACTATAAGACACAGAAATACAAATAAGGTGGTAGATATAGTATGAGGAAGGCAGCGATTGGGTTTCATCGACGTGGATCAACCCAGATGTCCCGAGACATCCCATATTTCCGTGATGGTGCCGAAGCGATTGCCGAAAGCTGGCACAGTCTCTCTCACCTGAGAAAATGAGCTCAGAATCCACTTTTACTGGGTTGCTAGTTAAATTGAAACAATTTTTACTAATTAATGTCACAACAAATTTAAGGGCCCAAGGAATAGTAGGGGAAAATAAATTCTCATCTTTTCTGTATAGATTTCATTGAAACATGACCCAATCCCATTTCTTATGATTGAACTCATTAGCATTTCTTAGAAAATTACTTAGTCTGTCTGGTATTTAAACTTAAAAAATTGTAACAGTTATTTCATCTCTTTTTTAAATAATTTAGGCCTCCACCTCGTCCTCCAGGCAGAAGATTTGGTGGATTTGGACCAGTGGGCAGTAAGTAACTTCAACATTTTAAAGAGATCATTCTAAGAAAGCTTCCACTTTGTTAAATTCTCATTCTTTACATTGCTATTAAATGCAATGCAATTGCTATTCTTTCAAGGAAAACAAAAGCAACAAAAATTTACACTAACTTTCAGGTAACTCACAATTACAGTGATTTGAAAAGATTAACAAAGTTAAGCACAGAATACACATTTATGAGGTGCCAGGAGATATTTGAACTTTATTGAAGGACTTATCATCTTTTTTTTCTTTTATTGTGTTGCTGTATTTGATTACAGCCATATAAATATTTGTACTTGAGTTCATATCTTAAGGAAACGAGGATATTATTGATATAAATCGTTATGACTGCCTTGTTTTTTTCCTATCTTATGCTTGTCTTGCGTCGGCTTGATTTATGTATGTAGCACATCAGTTAAGCTTAAGATTTCTCCAGTATTGTCATCAATTTATTCTAATGTAAAAGTCATTGCAGAATTTTTCTGAACAAGGAATAACCTGGTATCAGCCTTTAGTCTTTCTGAAGGTGAAATTTATGTCACGCTGTCATTGTATCATAGGCTTATTAGCTTTGTTTTTGTTTTTATTGTTTTGTAGCTTATTAGCTTTCTTTATCATTATACTAACGGCACATTGTCAATCTTTGCTTGATTTCACTGACTTCTGGTATTTGCTGCTAGTTGAAACTAAATGTTGGAATTTCAGTAATGGAAGTGCCTTTCTTTCCTATTATGGATTGAAGTATTAAATGATGGTAAGAAGATAAATCAACAAATATAGTGAAATACAGTCGGACCTCTATTTAACGAACCTCTATTTTGCGAACTTTTCTTTGGAACCAAGAACATTTTGCTAATTTCTTCGTAAAATAGCCTCCAAATAGCGAAGTGCATTTTCTATTTAACGAACTTTTTCGCGGTATCTATTTTTTTTTCTCCTTGAAATGTTTTTATTATTAATATTCCCTTAGAGGAAATGAAAGAAATGTGGATACATCTGAGGGAAAAAGAAGAAATTAACGATGATGTGCTGATTGATGATTATCTTTCACTTGATTTTGAAGATGAGACCTCGGAAACACTAACTGAATCGAATATTTTGGACAGTGTGAAAAATAAAAAAACAATACAGCAATGAATTAAGATGAAGATGATGAAAATGGAAATGAACATGATGAAGAAATCAAAAAATCC
The DNA here is from genome assembly GCA_023159025.1 of Thereuonema tuberculata. Lineage (NCBI taxonomy): Eukaryota > Metazoa > Arthropoda > Chilopoda > Scutigeromorpha > Scutigeridae > Thereuonema > Thereuonema tuberculata. The sequence continues at coordinate 19,280,969 of JAFIDM010000007.1, read as the reverse complement.
TTCGTATGATGAAATGGTAAAATCCTTTGAAACAATCCAGCGCGAATTACAATTTGAAGAAAATACTGAAGGAGTTTTTGGTGAATTGCAAAGATGCGAGACGTACTATGAGCAAAAACACTTTTTCAACAAAAAAAAACTCAGACAAAATTAACAGACTTTATTAGTAAAATTTAAGTACGCTTGTGGTATTGTATGCTTTATGTCATTAAAATTAGTACTTTTTTTTTAATAATATTTATTGTTTATATATTTTAAGTCTGTTTTATGTAGTTTAAAGTAATTTTAAAAGGTGAAACTCTATTTAACGAATTTTCCATATAACGAACTTTTTTTCGGGATTTAGCGACTTCGTTAAATAGAGGTCCGACTGTAATCTATAAACAGTAGGGGAAGAAAAAGTGTGCTAGAATAAAAATGTGGGCGTTCATACTCAGCAGAAAAAAAATTAATAAAGGTCACATATTGAAAAAAAATGGGCATCTTCAAAAATTAAACTTCAAAACCTAGACACTAATAATCAGATAGCCGTGACGCTCAATTGGAAGAGAGCTTCTGGATTTTGAACCATATACTTCATCTGCAAATTTTCTTTCGCAGGTGTGATTGCGGTAATGGTTTATTACAAACACACCTTGGTGAGAAAATTTGCACAAGAAAGTTTCACAAGCAACTTTTCACATTCAAGTAATATAGAAAAAAAAATAATATCATAGAAAATGTATGGCAAATCGACAATCAGGCAGCCCTACATTTTTTTGCATTTTCTTGAAAACGGGAAGAAAATGCAAAAGTTGCATTGAGATTGGAAGAAAAAGAAAGTAAATTCAAAAATCTTAACCATAAGGCTTTTTCAAGTAGAAAGGGAAACTGAATAGAAGCTTTGTGATTTTATGAATGAAAAGTTACATTATGGTTTTTCAGTCTCAAGTGAGACGAGGCAATCTAATCTTATGAAATGTTAGGAAACTTCTAACAGAAGAATTCCAATTAAGCCTAGGATGATTGGCAGGAATTTCCAAGTGATTTTTTTCCCTCCCAAGTTTCTGCATATTAAGGTGTTAGATTATTCATAAATGTATGGAGATTGGGTACACACAGAGAATGATTGAACACATTCATAATACAGTTACATTATCAGATGAATTAAGGAACAAATTCTTAACTATAATATATGGGTTGCTACGAGGCTTGAAAACCATAATTAAATCTTAAAGTACTTAGAGTCTCAGTTTCTTTCTGCCCCCTCCCCTCTTAGCAATTTTCATAAGATTTGTGATTAAAATATACAGAGTGTTTTGGAAATGGTAGACAAAGTGAAGAGATACGGGTTCCAAAGGTCATTTTGAGTCGAAAATGTTTTATGACATTTTGTTGTAGTGGCCGTAGTTTTAGAGTTAGGAAATGAATGCTTTGGGAATAGTCCTTAATCAAAGAAAGCTCAGTTCTTGCTATTTTTAGCATTTTCTTTAATTATCATGTCTATTTTCAATCATAACATTTGTTATCCGAATTGCTTTTTTTGTAATAAATTTTTACCTTATTTACTTACATTCCTAATGTGAACTGAACTTTCTTTAATTAGAGACCATTTAAATTAGATTAGACTTTGATTAGAGGCAACAATTTAAAGTTAATATTATTATGTATTTGTGTGCACTAGCCAATTTCAATGGAAGTGTGGAACAGTGATTAAAAATAATCAGCCAGAACAAGCTCCAAGACACTCATGTAGTCTGAACAGACATAGCTCCTGACACTTTTATTTCCCCCCCCCCCCCTAAACTCGCAGTATCTACCATTATCTTTTTTAATTGGTTTGTAGCACTGTGTGGGACAGTCAAGTCTGGGTGTCCAAGGGTTTTGAAGATAAGATGATAGTAGACACCACAAGTTTCAGGGGAAATGAAAAGTACCAAGAGCTTGTTTCTCTACAGATTACAGACAGGTGAATTCATTGCTTTGGGACATCCATGGGTTATTGATTTCAAATTCCATTATGTCAAAGAAGAAAAACTCACTGTTAAGCACAGGACAATCAGTTGAGCTTATGGTCACCGTATCAAGAACTAGTTCATAATGATTCTCCTAGCTGTTGAATACCAACTAATATGAAACAGCTGTACTACACTTATCAACACATCTCATTTAATAATATAATAGACGATGTTTAATTACCTATGTGTGTGCTAATGAGTTAAGAAAAAAGAAGCCTAAAAGTCACTTGCACTTTATGAAATGGCATCCTAAAATTCCATTTGTACCTTATGCAGTCTTCATTTTAGTTTTGTTCCCCGTTTTCTTTATCACCAGAACTGTAGGTATTCCCAAGGCACGACTTTTATTTCCTTAAGCAGTTACAGTAATAATAATAAGGGCTTTCTTATTCAGCCATTGTGAAAATTCCGCTTGCTTTGAATTGGTATTTCTTGTAGGTTTATGCTTTGTTTTGTTTTTTTAACAAGAAATTAAAAATCGTCAATGGAAATTCATTTGAGGCTAGCGGAGGCTGGCACATGCATTTTTATATTTTATTTTTAATGTGTATTTATTGTTTTAGTTTTAATTTTTGGAGGTGCCACATTCTTTTTTCATCATTAAAAAATTTAAAAGATTACTAATAGTGGGTCACAATCAAAATCTTACCATAAAACTTGGATTGCCAGTTTGTTCAAAGTAACTACTTTTGCTGTAGTGGGGGGATTTGGTCTTTGGGAATAGTTCTTCACTTTGTTGTACTGATTAAATCTTGTTTTGGTTCTTAAAGATGTTCTATTTTTGTTTTCAGATGGACCGGCTGCACCACCAATGGGAGGAGGATGAGGAAGGTAGTGGCCTGAAGTAAGATCATCACCTTACTTTGGGCCACACGGAAACATAGTCATTGAGCAATAAAAACAAAAAACAAAAAAAAAAATACTATCAGTGATTTTCCTTAAACAATTATTTCAAGCAAATATCATGATACTTTTGTATTCGATTTCCAGAATCTTAGTTGTTGAAAAAAAAGTCTATGATTTAGAAAGAAGGACCTTAAAATGGATAACAAGAAAGATTTACACCAATGACTATGTTTCAAATGTCATATCAGAGAACTTGGATCTGCTGCAGATCTTATGATTTCACATTGGGAATCTCTTCGGAAACCATTGTGAAGGAATCAGTTCCTTGATATACAATTCTTAACAGTTTCACTGTATTGTCATAAGAGAAACAAAATTTGAAATTTGTTAGTATTGAAATCACATTGTACATATGTAAGTAATGAATTTGTCCATTTAAAACAAAAAAATTTTGAAGTAAGTTACTTAATGGCAAGCGAGTTTGTTTATTTGTATCAGTGTATTTATTTCCTTGTCAGTGTGTATTGGTTTATGTTAATGTACAAATCTACCTTGAAACGTCACTTAATATCATTGTATAACCATTGCAAATTACTGCTGTTTGAAAAATTCTCCAGAATAAAGCCATATAATGTTTCATAAAAGTTTTCAGTTATTGCAAAGTTATTTCAAGACAGTATTCGCCTTTCACCAAGACTTCTTTTCTTTCATGACAAACTGATTCTATTTAATAGCTTTCAAACAGATTTAACAGAGTGTTCAAAAAAAGTCCCCAATGCTAGTTTCAATGGGTAAATAAATTCAAGATTTGGAGTGTGTAAAATAATGTAACCTCATTACATATATAATGACGAAAAATCCATCAACTCTTTACTTCAAATGAAATCTATATTTCTTCCTATTTAAAGGACTTCTTCAGGATATAATAGCAAGCAAATAAACAAAAAATAAGGAAATGGAAGAGAAAACCTTCTCTATTCCTTACAATCATAACTTAAAAAATTGTAACAAATAAACCCAATAAACATAAAATATGACATTAAAACAAACAATAACAATAAGGAAAAGTAATACAAAATAAATATTATTAATAAACGTGATGAATGCCGTGCTGGCATGGCCATGCGGTTTAGCTGGCGGGCTGCCGTTGTGCCCGATGTGCCAGTACCCGGGTTCGAATCCCGGTGGTGGCATGGCTGTTTCTTTCTTCTTCTGTGTTTCGTCCGTTTCCCACCTGGGACTTACTATGTCAGGGTTATCCTGGACGGGATATAATTCTCGTCCCCCCTTTCTTGAATTTCACTAGCCTCGCCCTGACGTTGTCAGGTTGAGCTGGTTCCGTGGTCCCTAGATGGCCAAATTCGATAAAAGGAAGGAAACGTGATGAATAAACATGGGTTATTAAATCATTATTCCAATATTCATTGTATTAATTAAAAACTAAAATTGGAATAATGATATAATAACCCATGTTTATTTGTCACGTTTATTAATAATATTTATTTTGTATTACTTTTCCTCATTGTTATTGTTTGTTTTAATGTCATTTTTTATGTTTATTGATATTATTTGTTACAATTTTTTAAGTTATGATTGTAACGAATAGAGAAGGTTTTTTCTTCCATTTCCTTATTTTTTGTTTATTTGCTTGCTATTATATCCTGAAGAAGTCCTTTAAATAGGAAGAAATATAGATTTCATTTGAAGTAAAGAGTTGGTGGATTTTTCGTCATTATGTATGTATAAATGTAATTTATGATTAAATATTGATTCAGTGATGAGAATGTAGCCTCAAATTGAACAATATCGATAACATACTCCATCTTCATAACTTTCCTTCCCAACTTTTCCATAATTGCCATACGTTCTACAAAACAGAATAAAAAAATCCATTAAGCCCATCGAACACAAAAGTTTTCACAATAATCAGATCACGGATGGACAGACTGCTACCTTCCCTTCCCATTTCCACATGTCTGTCCAGTAGTGTTTCTCATACCTCTGTGGATGAAATACGCATAGCATTACAAATGCTGAAGCTCCTTCTGGTTCCTCTTTATCAAGTAAGTGCAGTGATTTTCCATTAAGCAGATTCTGGCAAATCTTAGAAAATTTTAAAAGAAAAACACAATTCTTTGCATTATTTATGTTGATAGATTAAAAGTAATATCGCTGTTTTTGTTCTGCTTGGTACTTGAAATGAAGTAAACTTGGGGTGCATAACCCTCGGCCTGCCTGTATATTTGCTGTGGCCCGATAGTGTTAAACTTTACAATTAACTTTGAGCCTTTACATTACTGCCAACAGATACATTGAAAAATGTCATAACATGCAACAGCAACTGTCTCAGACTTTTACTATTGGACTGTTGGTAGGAAACACAACTAGCGCATTATTTGATAATTAGAAGTAATTACATTTTTTATTAATTACTATTAAAAAATGGCACTGTCAAATCATTAATTTAATACACTGTTTCGTGTATTATTATAAATGACATTATCAAATCATTAATTAGTAAGGGTTTGGAGGATGCGACCCTCCATCAGAACTTTTATAAAAATATTGGCCCTCAGACTTTCTAAGGTTGTGCACCCTCAAGTAAACAATAGAAATATTTTATCAAAAATTCAAAATTTTTGAATCACAAATAGCAAGTTCCATATTTCTCTTGTAAAGAAAATACCTTGGATGCAAATTTTTGTGATTGACAGTAAGAAAAAAATAAATAACAAAGCTTAAAATTTCCAAAATTATGTTTTTACAGTTGAAACAAACAGTTCTAATGTAATTGAACAATGCGGAAATTGATTGTAAGTAACCTTTGAGTCTCCAAAGAAGAACAAATCATTAAGATATTAAAACATGAAGAATCTATTATCCAATCCAATGAGTACTGTCTACAACAAAACAGAAATGCCTTGTTTATATTATTTTAATAATGACTGCATGTATTTTAATTCTATGTATTTTCAACTTTTTTTTTTTATTTTTAAAATTGAAATATGGTGAATTACTGAATTGTATTCCAATTCAGAAAAAAAAGTTGAAAACATGGCATTAAAATATGTGCAGTAATTATGTAAATTGAAAACAATTGACTAAACTTCCAATGCAGTTGTTCATGTCCAAATAAGACAAACATTTTCTTGTGGTGCCAGTCTTGTTAACAGTAATCTCTACCACATCGTTATCAATTCCTTCGCTGTAGATAAGAAAAATAACAAAGGATGAGGTGGCAATTAGTATCACAAGAGAAGGTGGTGGATGGAAACCACAAACAAAAAGACATATAGATTTCAATGTGAACTTAGTATATTGTAAGTTCTCAAATAAATGTTTCTCATTTGTAAGCTTCCTGGTGTTTCTAAACCTGCCTGAAATTAGAGCAAGCGGCAGGTTTTTTGATAAGTTTTCAAGAGTGTGTTAATCGGCCATAACATAAAAGATCTTAAATTATTATTAATAATGAGCAATTATATTTAGTCGTATTACATTTTTCAGTTTTCAAATTTAGTGGAACAGAGTAGTAGTAGATTATCTGAAAGTTTAGTAATCACTGGTAAACTTTAGTTACCAGTCTTTATTTTCACTTAAACAGTGACATAGAATATGTTCAATATTTTTACTTAATATGTAATATTTCATATACAAGATGTCCCAGGAGGAAAGGTCGATATTTTGGGAGGTGATCGTATCGGCTATTTTAATCAAAAAAGACCATATGAACGAGTGTCCTATTCCAAATGGTTTACGAGATAGGGCAATTTTGAAAATACAGTTTTCATAATGAATGATAACAAAGAGATAGTTCTTACTGTTTATTTATTGATCAAGTTACACATTTCTTACAGTTTATAATAAAAGTTTTAAAACTTCCACAGGCAACATCAATGCATTTCTCAACTCTTCTGAGAACATGACGTGTTGCTTGTCTGAGTTCATCATGACGTTCCTTTATGCGCACAAAAGCATTCATTATGTCAGCGAGCAATTTGTCTTGTAAACAACTCAACGTCTGTACACTTTATCCAACCCATAAACACAAATCCAAGGGGATTAGGTCTGGAAATCTTGGTGCAGTGCTGTGGAAGAGAAGGAAAACAATGACCAGCAGGCGCAGTGACAATTCTGTGTTAAATTTCAATTATCTCGGAAGCCATTCGAAATAGGATACTCGTTCATAGGAACTTTTTTGCTTAAAATGACCTAAATTATCACATCCCAAAATATTGACCTTTCCTCCTGGGACACTATATATTTCAAATAACTGAAATTTATTATGTTAAATTTAAAGTTAATAAGCTAAAAAGTCAACTTGAGAAAGAAAGCAAGGAACATATGCTTTCGAAAATTCGTTGGCATTAAAAATATAATTTTTTAATGTTTCGAGAGTAGAAGTAGTTTTTATTTCAACTAAGTATTACCAAGAACTTGCTGTAGGAATGGGGTATTAAATCATCTAAGACGGGTTAAGATGCATAACAAAATTCAAACATTTCAGTTTCGCCCATTAGTATGTAACGGATAATAAAACTTGTAATAGCTTACCTTTAGATGTGGAAATTTTTATATTTTTCTTTTTCATAATCTCAAATCAAAAACATCACCACTTGTTATCCATGTACTAAGTTTCTTTCAAGTACCACCAGTATTATGTGTACAGCCAAATGAGAAATCCTGATCTAAGATATCCAACTGCCGAGGGTACATCATATTTGGCTCTCACTTAGTATAGCTCAAAATTTGTTATTACTTGCTGTTTTTAGAAAGAGTATTTATGATTTGTTTGATAATCCAAATAGTCCCAGCATCAGTTCAGATACTAAGTGCTCTAACGTAGTTATATTGGATTCGGAAAGGCAATTTTGAACCTTGCACTGCTGAAACTAGGTATAGAGAGATAATGACTGGAACTGAAAAATGCAGAAGATGACACTTAATAATAAGTAAATGTCTCTATTATTAAAATGCATAAAAATACATATTGTGGTGATGTTTTTGGTCACTGGTCTCTGGAAAGAGAGATCAAACTGGGAGCTCTAACTGAACTGTTTATTCTGAACATCAGGGGTTTAAATAACCTTATTTACAGGGGCTGTGATTGGTTGGCGTGCTTTTACAATTGATTGGGGATTTAAAACACACATGACTGACTTTTAACTGAAACTGTAAATTATAACGAATCAGAGGGAAAGCACGCCAACAGGAAAATTTAAAAATAAACAAACAGAATTAACTTTTAACAGTAGAATACAATAGATTACTCAAATATATAAGAATAAATGGATAAATATGATTATATAAAAATCATTAAATATTTAGAAATGGAATTAATCCCAACAACAATATCTACTTATCTGAAACAATATTTTTGATTAAAAAAAATGCATTCCGTTTATGCAGAAAACACAAAACTTATATAAATTGCTGGAGAAAAAAAATTAGCAAAACTGGCCACATTAGTGTTGATGAACAAGCAAATAATATCCAGACAACACTGGACAGAAATGCAAGTACATTGATCTAGCCATTAAACCTGAACATAGTGACACAAGGAAAAATAAAGAAGTTCCTGATAGAAATTGAAGCTTATTTTCCTCCAAATTCTTGCATCTTTTTTCTTTGTTTTTCTTTTTAAACCGTAAAAATAATACAACGAAAGTCGCCATTTTTTTTTAAAAAATTATGTTATTTTCTACTATAATATCATAATTTTTTCTCAGTTTTCTGAAAGCAGTAATTGAATTCACATGACTTAAATTTATCTAAAGCCAGTTAATTTTATTCATATTAAAGCTCGCATCGATAGTAAGAGGATTATTAAGTGGGTTAATATTCTTTGTGTAAGACAGAAAGAAATCCATTATTTCATTTCTAATGCAAATTTCTCGAGTGAATCCTACATAGAAAAATTTTAAATATAAAAGATAGATGTCTCTTGTCCGTACATGTGCATACCATGTTTCAAGATGAGCGGTTCAATAGTTGTATGGGGGGAGGGGCACCAAAGAAATAGAAGGAGATCCTTTTTATCTCTTTGGTCTCAAATTCATAAAATGTATTAAAAATGTTACGACGCTTATTGTATATTTTAAAATTATTCAATCTAATAATTTATGCAGCCAGCCGTTCTGCCATAGCCCAGCGGTCTAGATGGCGGTCTGCCGTGTGGTCGATGTGTCGGAACCCGGGTTCGAATCCCGACTTGGGCATGGTTGTTTCTTTCTTCTTCTGTGTTTCATCCGTTTCTACCTGGGACTTACAATCTCAGGGTTATTTCTAGCCGAGACGGGAATCTTGTCCCTCTTCTTCAATTTCCTAGCCTCACCCTGAGGTTGTCATGTAGGACTAGCTCGTCGTCCAAAGTTGACCGTTGTCGATAAAAGAAGAAGAATTAATGCCGCCACTTTGTCTGCATTAGTTGTCTTAAATACAACCTTTGGTTGGAAATAAAATCTATTATAAATTCAAAGTTTGATGAAGACGTTTTATTGTTGGATTAATGGTAATTAAAGTTGTTATTTTATAAACTATAAGATTATTTTTCTTATAAAGTATATTAGCCTATAAAGATTATAAAGTATTTCTTGTGAAGAATACAAAATACTACAAAAGTATATTTTTTTAAGGAAATATTTGAAATATTCAGGTATTGTGCTTTTATTTGATTTTTCCAAGCAGGGGGTTTTAAAAAAGAAATTTTTTTAAATAGCAATGGGTGCCACCGAGCGTGAAACAGCTGTTCCAGAATGTAAATAATAAACTTGTAAATAATTTGGTCTCGCCCATTATTATTTATTATTAATTCAAATGAGCAGTTTGAATTTTTATTCTACAAAAAAAAAAAATATTGAGGCCTGCGCATTACTGGCACATGAATTTTCTCACTAATTTTTTATTGGTGTGTTTTTCATTGTGTATTTTTTTCCTTTGAGGCACCACTGCGCTTCCGATGAAGGAAAAATTTTCTTTCCAAATTTTCAAATAGGATATCAAGTGACATCTAGCGTTGTTTTAAGGAACTCGTTGCTAGGCAACTGAAATTTATGGAATGCCGATGTGCAGACAAGGAAGAGTTAAAACTTGCAAATTAGTTCGAATAAATTGAAAGTAATTTGTGTAAGACGTTTATTTTTCAAAGAAAGCAAGTTGTTTAAATACGAAAATCAATTTCAGTAAAAATTTATATGCAATAGAATATTCTGGAAAAATCGTTTTTATTTTGGTTTTGATTTACAGCCGACAATGGACGAAGAATTTTTATTTTCCAAATTAACTTCAT
>JAFIDM010000007.1:19218537-19250841 GCA_023159025.1 Thereuonema tuberculata | reverse complement strand
TAAACCCACTGTTCCACTGGATCGATCACTTGGTCGATGACTTGCAGTCAAGTCGAAACGTTGTTTTTCTTTTATCCTTTGTATTTTTTAAAAACTTTTTTAAATTATTTATGTGTTTGGCTAAATTTTAATCAATTTTAATTAATCAACGCACGTTAAATAATTGTAAATTTTTTATCCATTCTTTTAAAAATGTTCTTATGATATTAACTTACAGAATACCAAATTACTATGTAAAAACATCATAAATTTCCACAACTGCTTATGAATGAGCAAATTTCCGTTAACTTTAATTCGTGGCCGAAATCTTTGTCAAGCTTTAACACAAAGATGTAGTCGTAAAAAAAAAAAATAGTACCAGGGCGCTTCTTTCGCGAAAGGTTTATTATTATTATTATGAGGGGACAGAGAGGAAGGAGGAGGAGAGAAAGCAAAGGAGATTTGAAGAGGACATTTTGTCAGTGACAGCGGACTGTGGAGAAGTTACGTAGCACAAACCATCAAATTGGAAGACGAATTGTGCATTATTCTTTTGTCATTAAAAAATTGAGGAAGACTCCGACAAGATCATTATTATTTTTTTAAAAAGGGAAAATAAAAGACTCCCAGGTTGCAAGAAAATGTACCTGGGCGGCGCCCTTGCACGACTACACCCCTGCTGTAATATCTTTCGAATTACAGCTTCATGTGAATAAAAATATTGATTCCAGTAATTTGCTTATTGTATACGTCCATTACTTTGATTATTACAAGACATTAAACTGTTTTTACTTATATAAAGCATTTCTAATTGTTTGGAAATCTATTTCTTTTGATTTCCATATTATTTATTTTTTTTGCTAAATTCTATAAAACTATATTTAGGGATGATGCGTTTTGATTTATTTATACCGTGGTCTACCGCCATTCTTATATGTTGTAGAAACTTCCAGGTCAGTATTAGAACGACTGTTAAAACACTATGGATATTTTAGAAATTCTAGACAATGTTTAATAACATAGGCAATCTTTTACAAATACGTTTATAAGCCTGAAAAGGATAGATTTTTTTTGCAAAATTTTTTAACGTGCATGGAAACAATTACATGAGAAATAAGGCAAAACCGGATGCAACTGACGATGGTCAGAAAACCTGAAATAGGCTATCTTGGATTCCCGGTATCACAATTTCCAAAAACAGATCAGTGAACTCTTAGTCTTCTGCGTTTTTGTTTTATTTCTGAAATAGTTGGTTTTTTGTGTGTGTGTGTGTTTCGTTAACACTTGATTTAAGACCCTGGAAGATGTCAGTTCATTCTGAATTGAGCACATACTGAAAAACTAGTCGTATTTAAAAGAGAGAATGGTATTTGAAGCCTCACCTTCCTGAGCAAAGAGAGCTGAGACGCAGGTCACTCCACCTACAAGCATCGCAGCTGCTAAAGTCCAGCGTCGACCCGAAATATCCATGAGCTTCCAGGCTATGAGAGCTGCTGGGATCTCTATCCCACCAACAGTTAAGAAAGCCAAATAGTCATTGACACCAAGGCCTGTGGATAGCAGCGATAAGCCTGTGTAGACGACAGCATTGGTGGACCACGTGAAGAGGATGAGAAGCGTCTTCTTACGCATATTAGGCGTCCTTATGAGGTCTAACAAGGAACCTGTATCATGAGCCTCGGGCCGAAGAACCACAGAACCATTGGTAGTCAAACTCTGAAAAACGGAAGACTTTCATCAATAAAAAAAATAAATATACGGTACATAAAATGAAAAGGTATTAAAACAAGAACCAAAGAATTGATATCTTCTATATTAGAATTTAAACTAGACTCAATTAATCTGACTCTTTTTTCATTCTCAGTAAATGTTGGAGATTTTTTTTTGTTGATATTTTCGTACATCATCTAAAAACATGTGTTTCAAACCATTAAAGCATTGTTTCAAGATATCATCATAGGCGGAATTTAGGGGGGAAAGGGGCGGGGAGTTTCCCCCCCCCCCCCCCCAATATTTGAAGGGAAAAAAAAATAGAAAATATAAGTCGATAAGCACTATTCGTTTTTAACTACCAATTTTCTCATGAATTAAATTATCTACAAGTTCAGTGGTAATTTAAAATATTTGTAGGTTTGCGAGTGATTAGATTTTCTGCCCCCCCACCCCCACCCCAATCGAGAAGTTTGCCTCCTAATCAAAATGATGAAATTCCGCTTATGGATATCCCCCTTGAATTTAGTGTTCATATACTGAATATTTACTCAAAGTATTCGTACACATAACTAGGAGATACAGACGCATAGGAGACAGACTTCTAAGATCACTGTATAACAGGATGAAGTTGATCATTGAAAAGTAATTACATCGGAAAAGTAATTACATGGAAAGAAATGACATGTTCTTTTGAGTGTTAATTATCCCTTCCATGAATATTTGAAGGCTTTCCTTAGCACGCGTATCCTCGTACGAAGATAGGCAGCATTGGAAATGTAGGCTCCTACGATCACCATCTGAACAGAACAAAGTTGAGCCAAATTCACTCGATTTAATTCTCAGGAAAGTACCCATTTAATAGAGGGTTCTGTGAACGCTAATATCAATCTAAAGAAGAAATAAGTAGTGGGAGAAAAAACAAAAATCCGACTGTTGTCGGAATTGGACCCTGCTCCGTCGTTCCGTAGAGAAGTGACTTAACAAGATCTTTGTTAAGTTATTCAGCCAGTTTTTACTCTTAACTAATCAATTTCTAATAAAACAAAGAGTAAAAACCGAATGAAAATTTCGAAAGATAATTTAATGTGGAACTGATTATAAAAGCATCCTACAAGTTTCTCTTTGATTCTCCTGTTATGCGTGTTTAATTCATATCACTTTAACCTCATTCCTTTAAACAACATTTGCTTGTGGTTCATGCACTGCATTTCACTTTCTGTGGTCCTTTGGTGGTTATTTATCCATTCTATAAATAATTGGTTGTCTCATTATATTTAGTGTATTCAACATTTTATTTTATTGAGTATTAGCATTAACAAACTATCGATACTGGATATGTTTATCACTGTTGAATGAATTACCTGTTTCTGTTGTTTTCGTAGAAAATTTGATGGGATCTTTTTCCCATTGATTCTGGCTACTCTTTGCACAACGACTTCGGCTTCATGGATCCTGTTGTTGGTTAAAAGCCATCGTGGAGATTCAGGCAAAACCCTAGAAAAACAAGAAATTAAACATTATATTTTTTAGTTATCCATCAAACGGTCCTAGGAAGTAAATAAATGAAACTTTACAATGTTCTATTGTTTCGCCAATGCAGTCTTTAGATCTCCAAAAAGAAAAAGAACGAAAAATATAGTTGACTTGCAACTTTCTGAGAAGATCAAAGAAGACTGCATCCGCGAAGTAAAAGAATATTGTAAAGTTTTATTTATACATGACAACATCCAAAAATGAATTTATCACTGTTCCAAAAGACAGTGATGGATTTAAACCAGAAACCTTTCCCTTGTCATTTAGACCATATTTAGCTTCTTAGGTAGGCCTGTATATAGACCGTCTGGTAAGAAACATTACCAGATAATGGTTCCCACCGTCTGATAATGGTTCCCACCATTACCACACGCTTCTGTGCAATAAATAAACAATGTTAGAACAAGCTTATGGTATGAATAAGTCTTTGAAATAAATAAGACGAAATATCGCTAAGAACATAAGATGTTACAGTAATTTAATAAGAAGTTTTTAATGTTTATGCTAGAACAAGTTTATAATGCAAGTAATGTTATGCAATTTACAAATCAGCTTTTGATTCAATAGAATTTGATTAAAGAAAATAACAAAACGTAGCTGTGAAATGTTTCAATGTCGTGAAATAGGTTGATTGACTCATATCACCACACTGTGTCTGAATAAATTAACTATAAGCGACTCACTGTTCTTCTTATTTCCTCTTTGTTACTCAGACACATTTTCACTTTATTTCCACTGCGCGGAAGTACCTCCCATACTCGAACACTTCAACTATCCCATATTTAGACCCTAGCCTATTTTGGACCTTCTCTATTTATTTATAGTGATAACTGTGTTTTAAAGGTGTTCTATACATCTAATTTCTACCAAAAATAAGCAGGGAGCATTCAGTGACATTTCTCCAAAATTAAATTTTCCGTTATGTAAAATAGTTTTTGAGTTATCGTGATTATTAAGGGTAATGTGTTTTGGCGGTTGTTGTACCTCCCTAGCACCTTATCTACATGTATTTATCTATTCTGTATGTATATATCCTTATCTATATGTATATCTATATGTATATGTTCTATATGTTACAAAAATCATCTTTGATCCTTATTTTTTAGAAATCTAAGCCTATCTGTAAAATTTCAGCTACCTAGCATAAATCGTTTGGAGTTACTTTAATCACAAACGGACAGGTATATATCTGTATTTTGATTTAAAATTCCATTCTGTACTTTTTGATCTAATCCTTCTCTGAACCTTCAACGCTGTGTTAGGCCGTTTACCACGCGGGAATTATGAAAAAAATATTTTCTCATTTAATACTAGTAATTTTAATTTTTAAAACTTTATTTTGCAATTCATTTCAATGAATTCTTATTCCCATGTACATGCTGAGTTTCGTGCACAATCTAAATAGGACCCTAGCGAAACTCAATCCACACATTTTTCATATCCCTTCCCTTCCCTTTTATCATAACGATGGATGAAAATCTTGAGAAGTAATAGCGATTCCTGTGCAGTTGATAATCCAAATTCAAACGTAAAAAAAAAAAAGAATTTTCAGATACAAGCTTCGAGAACATTGTATCGTACACCGGATAGTTTCTATTAAAGTTACCAATCTAATTTAATCTAGTATCAACTAGTGACAATTGTTGAGAAATTTAGAAAAATTAAATGGATGCATTATTTGCTGGACACATAAAACGTGTTGGGGATAAAAAAATAAATTCTAAAATTGTATTATCTGAAACCTCAATGAGTCTTAAACTAGTTCCAGTCAGAGCCAGCGTTAGGGGGTGGCGAATGGGGCGACCGCCCCAGACCCCGCGCCTGATTAGAAGAAAGAGGATAAAATAGGATTGTCGCTGTTTTTTTTTGGTTGTTAAAGTAAGATTTTCGTTTTTGTTTTTTTGTTGTTGTTAAAATAAGATTGGCAAGGGCCCCGCAAAATTCATCTCGCCGGAGGCCCCGCACCATCCTAGCGCCAGCCCTGTTCCAGTCAACATTAACTCATAGTTTTCCAGATATGTCTGTGTCTAATGCACTTCTGTAACGCACTTCTTGTGTGTTTGGAAAATAATTTTAATTTCCTGTGAAAATAGAAATAATTTCTACAATGAAACGTCCGCGACAGGAATCGAACCTGCAACCTGTAAGTAACTATTATTACTTTTTCGTAGTATCGGCTCTTGTCTAGAGCTGTTCTGACTATAGTGCAGTCTGCGTCCTCTGTTGCTTGCTTTGTTTGGATCCCCTCGTTTTCCAACCCTGAACATAGGAAATCGATCATGCGCCGCTTGTTGTTATCGTTGGACAGCAATTTCTCCTGGGACACCTTGATCAATGTTGAATCTTCGAAATTATGTCGCTGCATGATGAAGCTGCACACCGACGTAATCTTTCTACAGTTTTTGTGTTTCTTGTTTCCCCATCTTCTGGGTAGCCGTCAAACACAACTGCCATATTCCTCTCAAAGTGTCTTAATGTGTAGCTTACGTAAGCAGCTACAATTTCCCTGATTGACCTATTCTGGTGCCAGATGACCTTATGTAGCAAGTAGCCTCCATCCACAACAACGAATGTAGAGGTTCCTATAGGGATGTTTTCGGGGAGTAGGGTAAAAGCTGAGTAAAAGCTTGATTTTGTGCCTTTACGCATCCCCTCTTCACAAAACAAAGCCATTGGATAGGGAGCCAACTCGTATTTGAAGTACTCTTTCAGGTCCTTATCTGTCTGTTTTGTGATACAGAGCCTTTGGAAAATGGTGAGAGGATCTATTTCAACCTGCTTGTTTTGCACTTTAACGGTAACTGACGACAAGGTTCGTACCTTGTCTTTTCGTTTGAAGCCAACTTTCCCAAACGAGTTTGGCATGATCTTTTTGATCCCATCAATTCCCAATTCTTGTGCCATTTGCCAATTGACTTCAGAGCCCCCAACAATGCCACTGCTGATAGACATTATTTTTAGAAGAATACATCGACAAATCTTTACTTTTGGAGGAGATGTTGTCTCATCAAGATGATCAACTGGGACCCTCCAAAAAATTTAAACTTTAACTTATAACATTTTAATTATTTATGTAACATAACAAATGTCAATAGACTTAACAACTTTTTACCTGGCTTTTTCTTTCACCTAATGCCCACAATTTCATGTTAGCAGTGTTTGGGTTAGGCCCATATCTTAAAAATATATTTTCGCAATTTTTCATTTTTTTAGCGATTGCAAGAAAACTATATGGTCTACTGACCCCATTTTGCGCTTAAATGAAAGGTAATTAAATGTGCTAAAATGTAGTTTCTTATAATTTTTATTGTAGTATGAGCGGTTGTGCCGATATGTGGCTGAAAACAAAAGGGAAACTGAATTTTTGGAAAACATGTCAATTTTTGAAGTGTCATATCTCAAAACTTATTAGACATACTTCGCTGTGGGTGGGCTTAAATTATCACAAATTTAATATACTTTCAAAATGATAATGACAACTAATTTCAAAATATGCATAGTTTGTGAATTAAACTGCAGAAACTTCAAAAAGTCTGAAAATTTTGCAGTTTTTCACATATTACGCAGCTAGCACAATTTTGTTTTGCTTGCAAAACGTAAACACTTCCCTAACGGGTCCAAATAACTTACCAAAAATGCTGCTTTACATCGCGTTTTGCGTTTTTAATGTACAATTTGACTGGCCTGCTACTACAAGCGCAGACCAGACGAGCATTAGATACAGAAGCTCGCCCTCAGCGATGAACCGAATAATCATTAGAGACATTTCTCAACATGAATAA
Organism: Thereuonema tuberculata; assembly: GCA_023159025.1. Taxonomy (NCBI): domain Eukaryota; kingdom Metazoa; phylum Arthropoda; class Chilopoda; order Scutigeromorpha; family Scutigeridae; genus Thereuonema; species Thereuonema tuberculata. The sequence goes on along the minus strand of JAFIDM010000007.1, from coordinate 19,243,834 downwards.
AGAAATTAAAAATAATATTTAAACAGAAAAAAAAATTCAACTTAAAAATACTCTATCTCAACTAAAAGCCGTCACATTATTCTCCCGTCATTGTTGACGGGGCGTATACTCTTAGTAAAATCATAATCCCTTTAAGCTGGAAAGTCTTCTTCGTTTTAAGGAACAGTTTTTTATCAGCAGTTCAGGGACAGCTCATTCGCGGTTTCCCCACTTAATAACTGAGATAGGCTGTATCAAGCAGTCAAAATAGATCCGACAAAAATTTACATTAATTTTATTTGTTAAAAACGTAACAGGATAGAACTCGCTGTTTAAAATCCAACGCTTGTTTTTTTCATGGGAATTTTTGTCTTCTCTCGCTGATATCTCCATAAGGACACATTTGGAAAAGATTTCAAATATAAAAGATGGTTCCTGGTCCTCAAATATGCATACCAAGTTACAAGAAGATTCATCCAGCAGTAAAATTACTAGGGGCCATCGAGAATGAAAGATTTGATGAATCTCACTTTTCTATTGGAGCTATAAAGTAAATATCCTATTTGATTTGGATATAAACAAATGTACTAATTAATAATCATATTTAAAATATTAAGGGAGAAACAACCAAAAAAAAAACTTACCACCAGTAACCGAAGAAGAGTACGAAGGGTAGTGATGTGGCTAAGCCAAGTTTGAACCAATGCCGAAGGAGATAAGCCAAGGCGGCCAGAATCACTTCAGCCAATCCGATGAATAGACACGTCATCATTCCAGCAAATGTACGATGAGACGGTCCAGTGAGTTCAACGACTGCAAACAAAAGAAATAACAATGAAACCGTTGCTAGACACTCTCCACAACTACAGAACTGTCAATAACTTACGGCTCTTTAACAGTAACGAGAAACAAAATCAAACCTAAATTTACATCATTGTTAGTTGAGCTACAAAAGGGTATATTTCTTGAACTTAAGATAGTGAGTCTTTCTTCTTGTTACTTATCCCGGATCCATCTTGGATCACTGGCAATGGAGAATTAAACTCTCATGATGTGGGGTAATATGTTGTTGTCGTTTGAATATCAATCCAAGAGGCACCGTTAGGTGATAGTCAGACTTTGCCATCTTTTAATGAGGACAAACAAACAATGAAGTAGAAAGAAACATCCAGTCCTATACGCTAGGATTCGAAGCCAGGTTCAGATATATTGTGACAGGCCCACCGCCTTGATCACAAGGCTGTGCCGGAACTATATAGTGAATCTTAGAATGGGTGTATGTTTCGCATTTTAGCCCTGAATAAAAAGTAATCTATAAAATGGGACATATATATCTACATACAATATACGAAGGCATACTGATAATTTTTGCTGCCTCAAGTTATATTTTCGCAGGTGGTTCGATGAGGTATCTAGAGATGACGCCAGTATGAACACTAATATATGACTTAAATCGTCAAAAAGCACCTTCACTGCGCAACAGGATCCGGCTGAGCAGTCACAGTAAATGTAGGTGTATCGATGGACGTGCAGTTGAAGCAGCGAGCGCTGAAAATTTGTCAAGAATTGCTGGATCGATACGAAATCGAAGGTAATGAATTTCTGGAGAAAATTGTCACGGAGGACGAGTGATATGCACACCATTACGACCCTAAAGTGAGGCGTCAATCGATGGTGTACCTCCACCACTCCAAAAAGCGAAGACTGGGGCATTATCAGGGAATCCATATACTCCATCCCAGGCTTTTATTTGATGTTAACCATTTTGTCATGTGATATGTATTACACATTCTAATTATGTAGAGGCAAAATTATCAGCATGCCCTCGTGTATATATCTATAAATAAATGTAATAAGTTGCACACAATAATTGTAAACTTTGCAATAACTTTGAATTCTCATGTAAATTTGTGCATTATTCTTTTTGATTACGGGCACAATGTTTGACACTTATTGTGAAATACCCACAGATAGGAGATATACAAACACCAAAAAGTTCTGAATTTTCTCTCTGCTTCAGGAGAATGACGAGTCATCATTCAAATTTACTTTCACTCGAAGCAAATCATGCATTGATGTGAAACAGTGGTTTAGTTGAAAGCTTTCCCTTCAATATATCAGAATTTGTCTGGAAATATTGTTAATATTTTTTAAATTTTTTACCCCGGCCGAAGTATGTCTGTATTTTCGCGAAGGATTGTGGGAGTGGTGCTCAAAAATTTTCGCGTCGGCGCCGTCTTACACTTGCGTCCATTTCATTTGGTCGCGTGGTAATATTTTACGAAATCTCACCTGTGGAATTAAGGCTCATTGAATTGTTTTTGGACGAAAACGATTCGTTAATACATCATAGGAATAAAAGTGATGGAAAACCTCGGTTTGTTTTGGTAGATTTTAAGAAATTTTGATTTTAAATCGGGACTCTTTTGCGGAAGCACACGTATAAGACAATAAAAATTGGCGGTCGAAACTTTTGCTAAAAGGGCGCTATAGGCATTGGGAAACTTTTGCTGAAAGGCGCTACAAGCTTTTGTCTTGAAAATGTGCACATCCGCCGCCTGTGAAAGAGTTCCAAGAAAATCTCGAATTTTCTTAAAACTTACCAAAATAAGCCGGGGTTTTCCATCACTTTTATTCCTAATATGCATTAATTAATCGTTTCCTTCCAAAAAATTTGAAATTAGCCCTAATTCCACAGGTGAGATTTCGTAAAAAACTACCTGGTCGCATTACGATGATGTTTTAATATCCAAATCGGTCGCCAAAAGACACTGTAGAAAAATTCGTTGTTGTGTGAAATAGCTCCCATTGATATTTTTCATCGATCGGGCATGTTTCATTTGCGTTTTCTTGGGAAATCGCGCTTGATTGTAGGATTGGGTCTCCGACAGTCCTTTCGTAACTGCAGTAATCGTGGGAGTCGATATTTCCCTTGTCCCATTTGGACCTTCATGGCCTGTTCTTTGAAACCTTTTTAAAATCTAAATACTGGCTTATTTTTGAATTTGTTGATTGCTGAGGCCGATCTTTACTTTACGAATTCTAATCTTAAGATAATAAAAAGTATTTACAAAGGTGTTTTACTTACCTATGATGAAAGGCACCTGGAAGATGGCTGGATACGTGAAGCCCACGAGAGCCCTGAGTGTCGTGTAGACCACATACTGCGACGTAAAGGCAGACGCCGAGGCACAGGTGACGGAGATCAGCAGAATCAGGAAGAAGGCACAGCGCCGTCCCCACCTGTTTCCGAAAGTGGTTTCATTCCGCTTGAAGTAAAATCACCACCTCTTTAATTTTTTCCCAATATTAAATTCTACATTTTCTTCTTTTTTTATTTTTCAGTATTTGCCCTTAACTATAAAAACCCAATGAAAGTTTTTGCCCAGCGTCCAATAGAAATAAAGGGATTTTTTTTAATTCTTAAGAATAAATGACAAAAGCTGCATCTGACGAACATTATGAGGCATCCATTGGCAAGTAAATGGTTACCATCGCTCTAATTCATTTTCTGCACCCAGTACAAGAGATAAAAAGTAGGTTTCCTATGCAATTAGGGAAATGAGCTAATGTTAATTTCAACTTACTTTAATCTATAGGCTGCAATAAGAAACAAGGCAACTTCTGTAACTACCTTGAGGGAACTGATCAAAATATAACGACATTGGTCCAAAGTACATTTTTTCCTAATTTTTTGACACGCAACAAAAACTAAAAATTCAATACATCATCATTTTAGAAATCAGATGAATGTTGGATTTGGTAATGATATATAAGATAAGTCTTCTCATCAACAATTCCTGCGAGAAAATTCATTGACTAACGGCTTGTTTGGTAATTCTGAAAATCTTCTATGAATTTTTCTTTCTGGTTTTTGCAGCAGCTTCTGTGGAATCCCTTGTTTTTCAGAAAAAAGAATTTAAAGTTCCAGTAAATGTTGGAAATCACAACCATTTGCGAACTGTAAAACTAGAATGGGTGAAGAGGGTCCAAATGAGCTCTACTATCACTAGAACCTATCTCTTAACGTTGCAAAGATTGACTTCAGATGTTTAATAACTTCAGCTTCACGTAAACTAGGAAGATGTGTGCTAATACAGTGCAACTTGGATAATTCGAACGTCTTTAATTCGAAATCGTGGTTAATTCGAAGATTTCTCTTGGTCCCTTGAATTTCTTATTAAATCAATGTTAAAAAATCGTGGATAATTCGAAGTTCAACTTCCTTAATTCGAAGTTTTTTATAAAAAAATTTGGAACCATAACGACTTTTCGGCGTTTTATCGTTAAGAAATTCGACACGTGACAACTGAAATCCCCTCCCGCAATCGTTCGACACGTGACGGCATTCGACACGTGACGCTTCAGACGCCATTCGAGCTTCCATGCTGTCAGTGTCACCATATCTTTCAGTAAACCACGCGTGTACAAGAATTTAACGTTCGCTGAAAAGGTCGCCGTCATTGGCGAGGTGGAAAAGGGTGTGAAGAAGAAATGTCAAATCGCCAACGAGTACGGGATAGCGCCGAATTTCGTCGGTACATTGAAGGACAAACCAACGTAAGTGAAGTTGTTTTCCGTTCACTAAACATGCTTGATGATTTTGCTAACCTTAAGCGACTGAATTCTACAAAACAATCAGACATCGCACAATTTTTTGAAAAACTATAATTTTCTGTATTGAATGTAATATGTACTGTACATACATAAAGTGTTTAAGTCTTTCATACCATGATCTTTCTGAATAAATATTTACTTACTGACAGAATAATCTTTTCAAGCATTCAGTGGACCTGAAATTAAAGTTAAAAGATGTAACTTCTTTAATTCGAAGTCTTGGATAATTCGAAGTTTTGTAGTGGTCCCTTCAGCTTCGAATTATCCAAGTTGCACTGTATTAACTGAAATAAAACCAGTGGTTAACACAAACCATTTTGACTTCAGAAAAAAAAAAAAAGTCTTTTGCCAGACAAGTGATGGAATTCAAAATGTGATACCGTAGTCTTTGACCCTAGAGAGCAGTGTCCTGCCCACTAAATTGATTCACAAGCACGCATGCGACATTTCGGACCGCCTTCGTTGCATTTTGTAGCAGGCATAATAATGTGAGGTGTCTTCATTATTTCAAACGATACTATCAGAAATATTAAAATAGTGTTATTAAATAGTGCTCTTTACTTTATTGCATTTCTCTTATAACAAAATAGGTTTGTAATGCATTGTTGTATTCCTCCTTTCTGTCCTGATTAGCGTTAACTGTAGAAATACGTGATCTGGTTGTTTTCTAATATAACTTTAAAATATTTATGTGGTCAGTTTCTCATTTTTTTTTAGCGACCCATTTGGGAGCTATTGTGATAGCGACGAAAATCGGTAACTATTGCGTTTGTCCTGTCCGTCCGACCGTGTATGGCCACCTTTAACAACTCCCGAACGGAAGGTCGGATCGACAAACGGATTTCACCATCGTGTTCAGAGGCCCAAACACTGTAGGAATGGAGTATTTTCAGGGGCCAAGCCCCCCCCCCCCCCCCATGTTCGAGATATTTGGCATTGTTTTCATTGGATTTCTGCTATTAGCTTAAATATTGGAAATGCAACCATCTCATTTCAATTGTCAGCTACAGCTTGTTGGTTAAGGTCTCCGACTCATGAACTGAAGATTGTCGGTTTTAATCTTTATATCTTACTTTTTTTCTTTTTCTTTTTTGGTTTTTCTTATTTTCCTAACGTTTTTTTTTTATTTATTTTTTATTACGGGTCGCCCTTCAATTTATGCTTTAGCACAAAATTATATTCACTTGTTTTGTTTTTTTTTTTTTTTTTTTGTCTAAGCCGGCTACAGTTTTATTGCGTTCAAATGTTTCTTTCCCTTAGAATCAGTCTTGTGATTTCAAATAAATTGGTTCTGGAATCTTGACAAGTATTTAGAGCTTTTGGAAATCAATGAAATTCACAACTTCGATGATAATCCCCTTCGGAGAAGGCAGTTTTACGGTGCTGCCACTGTGTGATTTTTAGTCTTTCTTTTAAATAGCACTATTCGTGTTGAGGCTATCTAGTATAACGAAAGCAAACGTTACTAGCCATAACAGACCACAGAAATCTTAGATGGGCTATCGTTGTTTACGACTCCTGGAAAGAATAACCAATATCAGAGTGCCTATTAAATCCAGGCCAAATCATTGTGTTGCCGTTGGACAGGAATGTTTTATTTGCTTATTTTCGTTTTTCCTTTATCTAATTTAGGAAATAAAAATGGCATTTTTCAATACGACCCTGAACTTCATTCTGAAGCCTTTTCAATAAATGATTGTGATTCAGATTAGCGTGTTAGAAGAGAAATCTTATCTTAAACTTTATAAAGCTGAAGAGTTTGTATATCTGAACGCGCTAATCTCAGGAACTACCAATCCGATTTGAAAAATTCTTTTTGCTTTAGATAGCCCTTGTATTGAGGAAGGTTATAGGCTACATAATATCACGCTACGACCAATAGGAGTGGAGCAGTAAACATAAACGTCAACCAACGGGTGCGGTTTGGCCGCACGACGAGAACCGAACATTACCGAGAAGGACCGAATTTAACGCGGGTGACATCACGGGGCACAGCTCGTTAAAGATAATTGCAATCAAGATAGAATAATCTTATCTTGATTATTTTTTTTAAGATACCAGTTTATTGAATTTTTTTTTTTTTTTTGTCTGCCTTTGAAATATTCATTTTATTTCAGTGACTGTTTTTCCTAACAGCATTCTTATAGAGCTAAGTCTAAGGAGAAGCAATACTAGAACTTGCATTTAACCCTGGACTGATAATTTATTCTTGAAATGGTTTACGTAGTTCGTCAGACTTAGCTATTTGTCGAGATTAGATCAATAAGTTTTTAAGAAGCTTTACAATAAAGAAAAAAAAATAGAAACTTAAGATTTCACCTATTCTTGTACAAGATATTTCGATCTAGTAGTGACCCACCCAGAGGCTTCGTTAGGTTAGTGGACAGGTAACACATTTAAAGTTTCACCAATCTTACGGTTTTCCAATGTAATAATGTTACTGAGGAAAGTCGAAAATTGGCTACTGTCAGTCTTGTAATGATCGGGAAAGTGTGAACAGACGAAACGGATATTGTAGTAGAGAATGTTGTTTACGGTAGCTACTGTTTCGACCAACAAGGGGAGGATTTCATTCCTGCCACACGGATTTTAATAACAATTGGCAGGGACAATAGTTTTCGGCTTGGAAAACACGAAAAAACATGTCCCAAGTGCTGAGTTGACAATGTAATGATTTGCTACAGCAAGTGTTTTTCATGACAATTTTTTAAAACACTCGCTATAATGAACTACTCCATTTGAACAGCACCGTTTCTTCTGTGAAATTGCACATGATTGTCCAAAAATTATTACAAAATAAATTGTAATAATTAGGAATGATATATAAATAAGTTCATCTTCTTACCTTCCTTTATTAAGATATTGACATTAAATAATTAAAAGCAAATTTTCGGAAAGATTATTCATCATCTTTCCTTCTTCAAGCCTAATTTTAAACTAACAATAATGGGATAACACGAATAAGAATTAAAACAATTAATAACATCACATTATATATAATGCTATTCTTGATATGATAAAGTTGATTATAAAGCTACATCTTTAAATCTGTTAATCATTGAGTTAATTCTTTAAAGATTACTTTATTTTGGGATTGTTTCTGGGATAGATTTAACTCATTATCCACCAATTTTATACATCTTACATCTAAAACAATACCTTCATTCCTGTTTATATTTCTTTCTTTCGGAATTTCTTATAAATTAAACTTTCAATTATTTTTCTTGATTTGATATTTTGTACATTATATAAAATTTCAACCTATATATAATCGATGTAACTACAAATGCGACAGAAGATTTTGAAAATAGTATTGTCAGAATGAAACAAATCTTAAAAAAGAATGATTACAAAGATTCTTTTATTAATAAAGCAATTTGAAATTATAACAAATATTAAGTATTAAAGAATTAAATAATAATTAGAAAAATAAAATCATGTTACCGTATGCTAATAATAATAGTTTAAAATTTAAGCAAATTTGTAAAAAATATAGTATTGAAATTGGTTTTGAATACAAAAACAAGTTTAAAAATATTTTATGTAAGAAATTTAACCAAAGTGAAAAAAATTACCAAATGGGAGTAGTATAAAAATAAATTTTGGAACGTGTAAGAATTTTTATGTTGGAGAAACGAAAAGAACGTGTAAACAATAGACTGTTAAAAACAAACAAATGGATAGGTCAGAATTGGCAGAACATAGCATTAAATTTGGTCACTGTATAGATAGTGAGGTTGAAATTTTATATAATGAACAAAATACCAAATCAAGAAAAATAATTGAAAGCTTAATTATAAGAAATTCCGAAAGAAAGAAATATAAACAGGAATGAAGGTATTGTTTTAGATACTGTAAGATTTATAAAATTGGTGGATAAAGAGTTAAATGTATCCCAGAAACAATTCAAAAGTAAAGTAAATTCTTTATTATTTATTAATTTTTTAAAGAATTAACTCAATGATTAACAGATTTAAAGATGTAGCTTTACAATCAACTTTATCATATCAAGAATAGTATTATATAATGTGATGTTATTAATTGTGTTAATTCTTATTCGTGTTATCCCATTATTGTTAGTTTATAATTAGGCTTGGAGAAGGAAAGCATTTATTTTATTTAATGTAAAGGAAGGTAAGGTAAGAAGAGGAACTTGTATATTACGAATACTACAGAGAGAATAAGGACAAGAATATGGAATTGATACAAATAATTAGCAATGATCAAAAGCACTTAAAAGTTAATCAAAACCAAATTAAATTATAATATTTGGAATCGAACTTGAGCCCGTGGGTTACGCTTCTCACGCCTTAGATCACTCGACCATTTACTTTCGATTCTAAATATCGTTACTATTTTTGTACTTGGAATTAAATTTTTTAATTGCCCGTAGGCCTTGACCAGTTACTCCAGTCAAATTGTGCTCAAAATGGCATCTCAAGGGAAAATTTTGGGGTAGTTTTGATTTTTTCATTCTATATGTTTTTTGGGGTGCTGAATCCGAATCTGAGGTTTGCGAACAAAATTTCGTGATGCAACATTAAAAAAAAGGCAAAAAAAGGCAAAAAAATCTCGTTATTTCGCGGTTTTTCTCTTAGAACTCGAAAACTATAAACTTTTCGTAAATAACCTCCGTATTCAAAATGAAAGTACTTAAAATTTCCTACAAATTTCACTACTTAGGTTTTTTCCTCCGACAAACCGTTCGGACGGAAGCGCTAATTGAAAATTGCCGTATTTTATCGGTCTCCGCAAAAACCAACGTTTTCCACTTCAAAACTCTAATTTATTATGAAAGGCTGCCAAGAAGTAAATTCCTCCCAATTCTCTGCACATACCTTATGTAGATCGTATATGTAACGGTACTGATCATGTTTTAACAAATTACAGAATGTTAAATTTATTTAATGAAGTCCGAAATTGTACAAAATCAGTTACAGAAAAGGTAAAATTTCAAAGAAAAATCTTGAAAAATTATGACAGATTATTATGTTATATTACATATGATTATTACATTATTTTATGAGCAAAGGTTATATTAGCCGTTGTCGTTTAGAGGGTCCTGGATGAGGTTCGTCGAAACTGCAATGCCATCAGAATACGAGCGTTTCACCACCCGAAGATGTTTCACCAGTCGTAGGAGTGAGAAATTGTGGTGTAGCACCTGGAGTGATATGGCGATTGAACAAACTCGAATTAAGTCAATGAAGACAAGTGGTGGTCTCACTCATGGCCGTGGAGTAACTGCAGGCGTTGTGACAAGATGGACACAAGGGATGACAGCACTGCACTAAGTACAGGCGTTGTCGCAGATGAGAGGATCAACTGCCGCTAGTCCAAAGAGATGGGCATGAAAAGGTATAAAGCGCATTGTTGGTGCTGATTTTCAAGCTGTAAAATTCAAACGAAGCGAAAGAGTGCAGCCTCTTGCGATCATGAACAGCTCTATTCACATACAAGACAGGGCTGTAGTTATCAATCCAACCACACTTTTCCAACGAATGACCATCGTGAAACGACCAGATGAAGAGCTGCGAGAATTTGTGTGTTACGAACTTAGCCCCTACCCTCTCTCTCTTTTCGAGGAGCATGGGTTAAGGACAGGAACAACATCGAGCTTGTACAGGACTTCTGCACCGACTGAACAGGCGGACTTGAACGATACACAATATGTCATCGACGGAGGATTTTTTGTTACACCGGCTCAAAAATAGTAACATTGTGGATGCAGGAAGGCAGACCTCCATTGCTCCCCGATCTGGACATCGTGCGAATGACTATGAAAACGTCGAGCCCCCGGAAGACAGCATTGACATAGACGAAGACGAGACAGAAGAAAGAGACCGAGAACAGATTGAAGACAGATGCTTACACGATGCGAAAGGTATGTCTAATCACGCAGTCTATTTCATACACATATCTCCAAGATATGATCAAAGTTGTTGTTTTCTCACCACCTCTTTCATTTTCAAGATGTACAAGCCCCGACGCTGACGATAGAATAACCCGAACCTGTGCCAGGACTCGCCGCCTTCGACGAACTTCATCCAGGAACCTCTATACGACAACAGCTCATAAAATAATATAATCGTCTGTACTATATAATCATATGTAATATAATATAATAATTTGTCATAATTTTTCAAGATTTTTCTTTGGAATTTTACCTTTTCTGTTACTGACTTTGTACAATTTCGGACTTCATTAAATAACGTTAACATTATGTAATATGTGAAAAACTGACCTTTACCTTTACATATATGATCTACATAAGGTATGTGCAGAGAACTGGGAGGAATTCCTTCATTGCCAGCCTTTAATAATAAATTAGAGTTGTGGAATGGAAAACGTGGGTTTTTGCGGAGACCGACAAAATATGCCAATTTTCAACTAGCGCTTGCGTCCGAACGGTTCGTCGGAGAAAAAAAACCTAAGTAGTGAAATTTGTAGTAAATTTTATGTACTTTCATTTGGAATGGGAAGGTTATTTACGAAAAGTTGTTTGTTTTCGAGTTATAAGCAAAACACCGCCAAAACATGAGATTTTTCAACTTTTTTTGCATTTTTTTTAGTGTTGCGTCACGAAATTTTGTTCGCAAACCTCGGATTCGGATTCAGCAGCCCAAAAAAACACATAGAGAATAGAAGAAATCAAAACTATCCCAAAACTTTCCTGGTAAAACTACAATTTGACTGGACTAAGTGTCTACTCAGCACTTGGGACATAGTTTTCGACTTGGAAAACATCAAAAAATATGTCCCTGCCAATTTTTATTAAAATCCGCGTTCCAGCGAATGAAATCCTTCCCTTGTCAGTACAGATCAAATAGGAGATGCTGAGTCTCTTGGGAATGCCAAGAAAGCAGGTACTAGAGAGAGAATATAATAATATAATTTCTCTTTATTTCTCTGTCTTTGAATCTACCTTTTCATTAACTGCAAATATCTACCTGGGTCTTCTCTTTTCCTCTATGTACCCTTCGTTCCCTGCCCACGTGACTGTCCAGTTACTACGTCACACTCAACAGATCATTACAGATTTACAGGCCTCATTTCGACATTTATTAATAAAATATTTTTTTTAGCATAAATAGCAACATAATCACATGGTCAACAAGCCAAAAAAGTTAATTGATTGTAAAATAAATCACACACACACACACAAAAAAGGAAAAATTAAAAGGACAATTTGGAAACTTCCGTGTCATTTTGTAAAGTTGTCGATGTATCGATTAACACCTTAACTGCGTAGTGTTGTAATTTAATACTCTGTACCAAATATTTTGCGAATTTTAAAGTTGTGTGTGTGTCTTGTTTTTTTTGTTTTTTTGTTCTGAATTTGGAATTGCCCATTACTGATCAGGCATTGCTGGAGACAAAAATGAATTATACAAAAAGCTTAAGGTCTTACTTTTCGTTTCCAAGTATTATCGAGGTTAGTTGGCAAAGGGTTAGTTTTGTCTTTCCTTCATTTAACATCAGATCATAACTAGGTCTCAAATAACGGACCAAGCTTAATCATGCATTGTTTATTAAGCTGTTGACTGCCCTAAATTGTACGACTTTCATGGCCATTGTCTCCGTAATGAGAAAAATCGTTTTTTTCTAAATTAAATAAGATTATAATCCTGTTCTAAGACGGGGTTGTGAAATTGAAAAAACAGAATGAAAAATTTCGAGCGTTATTGTATTTATAAAAGGAGAAACTAGCACTGAATCATTACTTTCCGATTTTAAGATATTATTATTAATTAATATTAGTTTACAAAATTTCCACGATAAGATGACACACTTTGAATTTCATTAAATGTTCCAAATTTAAATAATACAAAATAGAACTGAAACCTACCGAATTTGAAGAAATATTAATTATTTCACTATAAATATGGTAAATGTGAGCGTTAAATATGGTAAAAATCACTTACAGCTGTGGATATGATTCTCAACTCCATAAATAATAGAAAAAAACCATAATAGAAACAAATAACTTTGGCAAAGTCAATAGGAAATGAAGGAAAAATTCCGACATGACAGCATTGTATTCGTTTGGCGTCCCTAACAGACTCTGTTAAGCTTACAGATAGATTGATAGATATTTCGTAACTCCTTAGAATAATATATTAACATTCAGTCGACACTACTTCAATTAACATCTTCTTTAATACGATATTTCATCTCCTTATACTTTTACTCTTCTTCAGAATTCGTTAATCTCTACAACGAATAATTATATGTAGAGCGTTGTAGATACAATTCGTTATAATTTTATATAGATTAACAAATTCTAAAGAGGAAGAGAAAAAAGATTGTTCTGTGCTCACTTAACCTGAAGAAGTCTCCTGTATAAGGAGATGAAATATCGTACTAAAGAAGATGTTAATTGAAGTATTGTCGAGTGAATGATTGGATAGATAGATTGCACCAGCGGCAAATTAATTAGAATTTATTTTAACTTTATATTTTAAAAGTAAACATTTATCTTTTAAAACTATTAATTTCCAAGCACTTTGCTCTTCGATTTACCGATTGGCTCCATTATAATGCTTTCCTGCATTAATAACACTTTGTATGAATATCGTATTTATTTCTTTTGAGTTGAGGAGGTGAGTGTAAGTTTACTTATTATGTACAAAAGAATTGTGATTGTTAGTCTTTTAAAACCTGAAATATTCATTATTTTTTTTCGTAATTATTTGATGCATCATATAATACAGTGACCCGATATCTTAAACAATAAAGACTCACTTTTTTTAGATGGAGGGATTTTGGTTCAATTCCCCTGTGGAGATCGGGATTGTTCCCTGTTGTTTCTTATCCTAGGATGGGCCCGGTGTGGAAAAAGAAAAACTGTGGGAACTATAGAAACATATTTTTTATTTCCCCCGTGTCATTCTGAGTTAAAAGTAATTGACCAAACAGTGCTTAGTAACGAAACCCCTGTTGTTCTTTCCAAATTCAGACACTTCAGTGATGACGATTAGGAAAAAGAAGTTCAATGAATGATTAATTACCTGTCTGCGACCCAACCCCAGGCGACTGTGCCACAAAGGCTTCCCATATTGAATGCTGCCATAGCTGTGCTGGGCTTCCAGTTCTCGCGACACACGAGATTTAACTGAAACAAAAAAGAAAAAAAAAATCACTCTTGATTCACGAAATTAAATAGTTTTAATTTCAATCGTATTAACAAGTGATGCACAATGTGGCTTAACATTCTCGAAATATCTATACCATTGAGCAAGTTAAGAGATGAGGGGTTCAGAATAGTTATCAACGATACCTTTCATCAACAAAATGAGCTAGGATATAATAAAAGCAACTTTTTTAATATTATTTTATAGTTAATAACATTAATTAAATTAGTTTAAAAAGCAAAATTTCAGGAAGCATTTCGTGCATAATCTTCAACAATCTTTACATTAAATTGCTTTTATCTAATTTCATAATCAAAAACAAGTAAGTTTTTAATCTAAATAAAGCATGATTACTTTCTGCAACTTCGTAAAGTAAAGGTAACGTGAAGTCTCCAAAGCGTAAATAAACAATACAAAACTCACTTTAAGTATATTGGTGAGAAAATTAATATGCCAGCGTTCCGCCAGCCAAAATGAATTATTTTAGCGCATAAAAAGACTAAAAAAGTGCATGTAAATATTAATAAAACATTAATGACCAAGAGTGACATCCTAGAACAGCTGTTCCACATTGATTTCTACGATTGTTCTTATTGGCCTCTGTATCGAGACTTCGCTGTTTACTGCTGACTACTACTAGCTGATGACTGCTAGTAAAGCTGTTCTAGGATGTGACTTAGTAAACTCATGGTTTAAAGATGATTTCCCTCAGCATTACGTAATGTCGCTATTTATTACAGTCGGACCTCTATTTAATGAAGTCGCTAAATCCCGAAAAAAAGTTCGTTATATAGAAAATTCGTTAAATATTTGGTGATTCACCTTTTAAAATTACTTTAAACTATATAAAACAATACATAAATTGAAATACATAAACAATAAATATTATTAAAAAACTAATAATTTAAATGATATAAAGCATACATTATCACATGCTTACTTAAATTTTACTAATAGAATCTGTTAATTTTGTCTGAGTTTTTTTTTTTTGAAAAGTGTTTTCGCTCATAGTACATCTCGTATCTTTGCAATGCACCAAAAACCCCTTCAGTATTTTCTTCAAATTGTAATCCACGTCGGATTGTTTCAAATGATTTTAGCATTTCATCATGCGAAGGTTTTTTTTTTATTTCTTCATCATGATCATTTCCATTTTCATCATCTTCATCTTTATCGCAATTCAAAGCTGTTTATTTTTTATTTTTCACACTGTCCAAAATATCCGATTCAAGTTAGTGTTTCTTAGATCTCAACTTCAAAATCAAGTGAAAGATAATCATATATCAGCACATCATCGTTAATTTCTTCTTTTTCCCTCAGCTGTATCCACATTTCTTTCATTTCCTCTAAGGGAATATTAATAATAAAACATTTCAAGGAGAAAAAAAAAATAGATATCACGAAAAAGTTCGTTAAATAGAAAATGCACTTCGCTATTTGGAGGTTATTTTACGAAGAAATTAGCAAAATGTACTTGGTTCCAAAGAAAAGTTCGCAAAATAGAGAAATTCGCAAAATAGAGGTTCGTTAAATAGAGGTCCGACTGTATTTATTTTTGTCTTTTTTATTTTTTTACAGATTTGTAAATCTGTTAAATTTTTTTATTGTTTTATTATTAGATCCGCCATATTGTCAATTAGGCAATGTGGTGTTTGTAGTCTTATTTTTCAGGACTGTTTGACTTCTGTTTCAAATCTTGAGATTTCAACTTGTAAGATTTGAACTCCTCTGTCTTTTTAGATATTGCATCAGATTTCTTAAATAACAATTACATGTGAATAGTTTTTCGTGAGAAAAAGTTATGTAGTAGTTCTGCTATTGTTTAACTCTAGTAAACCTCGTGGGCAGAATTGCTCAATCATCCTGTGTCAGAATTAACTGAATTGCGTAAGTACAAGACAAGTTTTGCAGTGTTTGCGATGTTGTGTATATTTTTGAATCAGCACAAACAAATTGCCGTTTCATATGGATATAAATTGATTTTGTAAATTCCTCGAACCGTTTTGTACTGCAATCTTTTGTGCTTAGATATAAATAAATTTAAATTAGAAATTTAAATACAATTTAATTTCTAATTTATAAATTAGAATTAGATAGCATTTCAATGCTAAGACAAACCTGGCAAAATATTGAAGAAAAAATAAAAGAAAACAAGAACAAATATACATTCAACAAACAAATACATCGAGAGAACAAAATCAGAATAAAAATCTTTGAAGGCAAATTGTATAACTCCACCTATCCATAGTCTTACATAGAAACAGAAGCAGTGGGGAAGTTTAAAATTTACGAATAGGTTTAGGTTAAAAATTATGACCCCTATTGATTTACTTAGTCTGTTGAACTTAAATCAATATTTAGATTATTACTAAATTTAGACAATCGTCAGAACCAATATGGAACTTTATTTAGATTTTACTACATAAGGAAGTAAGACTATAAATCGCAAAAAAAAAATTGTTCCGTAAAACATTAATACCGACTATCATTTTGACTAACATCAAAATCAAATTAGGAAGTTGAAATTTTAATATACAGGATGATTCAAAATTCCGTGTACAAACCTTAAAGGTAGGTCAGGAATACAAAAACAAACCGTATTCATAGTGGAACGTATGTCCTCAAACGCTACCCGAATGTGCTAGAGGGCGTTTGATGATTGGATATGCGTCTGTTGGGGTACCGTTCATGTGACAATCGTACAGCAGCTCGTCCATTTCCGTTCGCTGCCCCATAGGCTAGGTATATCTGCTCTCTCAGTGCATTAGTGAATCGATACATCCTACTCGTACAAAGTCAACGTCTCAAATGACGATGGTTCACATTGCCCAACTAGAGTGCGGCCAAACAGCGCGCTCTAGCACATTCAGAATGTTGGATCTTATCGTAGAGTTATTTGAAAAATGAAAGACAACTTATGTATTCGTATGTAATATCTGATCGATTGTAGTAGTAGGAATTCGAATTTACATATTCTTTTTTAAGCTTTGAAAAGAAAACGGAAGGGATGGTCAGTTAAAGTTTATAAATAAGTGGAAATCTGTAATTGGTCTGTATTTACCTCTGTTACGAGAGTGGCATCATAGTCAGAATGGTCGTACTCCCAACCGTAGCGACAGGGTGATGTCAACCATGACTTATTCGATATTATCCATTGTTCGTCTAAGTTATGCCTCTGCACTACTCGAGTCCAGTTGATGTCGTACATACGGCATTGGCTGTACACTAAAGAGCCATCACGTGTTTCTAGGGGCGCTGCTAGAGTTTGCCGGAGTTCTTGGCTCACATTGGCAGCAATGAGTTCTGGTATGGCGCACCAATGCTGAGGAGTGGCTAAAATGAAAAGTTGATTGAAGGCCAGGAAAGCCGCTGGGGTAGTGGCAGGAATACATACAAAATAGAACAGGAGCTTCTGATAGCGGCCAAACTCCCCGATTTGAGGTAGGATTCTGTCAAAGTCGATAGCCATTGGTCATACCTATAAAGAAAAAAAAACAAACAGAAAACTGTTAGGAAAGCAGTCATACTAAGATTTTATAGAGTTTGTTTCTAATATTTTAGAATAATGATTCTTAAACTTTGGTACCTGAGGACGTCCTTTATGTAAAAGAAAAACACATCATTTCTAATGAATTATTAGTCAATAATATATACAAGTAATTATAAATTTCTCCGAATTCATTAAATTCCGTCTTAGAGTATTAAAATTACTCTAGCTAAATCCAGGCTTTACTACAGACTATCGCTATGATAATGATTGATGATTTATAAAAAAATAGTGGTGAAATAGAAAAATAAAAAGCCTACCTTTCTGTTAGAAAGTCAACGATTAGTTTCAATGATTTAATTTTAGAATTTTTCTCTGTACAGATCATGTACATTTCCAGACACCATGTTTATATGACATTTATTCGTTGTTTTGCATGATTGAATACAACTTATAAGTTTGGCAGCAAATTTCAGACACACCCTGTGTAGTATCATCCTTGAACCACTATATTGTCTGATATAAAACAACATCCATCTGAAACATCATTCAGTTAGATCTATCGTATTAGTATATAACTAGCAAAAAGCCGGGCTTTGAATAGACTCGCGCAATGCTAAAATCACTTCCGAAAATTTGCATAATAAATATATTTACATGTTAAGATTGAACATATTTAAAAGTGATTAATGCTACAACGCTGTAGGATTATTAGAAATTAGAAATTTTTGTTTCGATTTCAGAACTAATGGCGCTTTTATTATGGCTTTTTCCAAGTTTTTTTTTTTAAAGTAACTTATAAAATTTACAGTTTTAAGTGTTGAAAATGTGATTGTGTACTTCTGTACGGATTTCTATGTGGGGAAATAGCCAAGTTCGTCCAGTGAGTGTATGACGAGGTATTTTAAAGTGACTAATGCTACGACGTGTAGAATTCTTAGAAATTACAAACTTTTGCTTTGGTTTCAGAACTAATGACGCTTTTCTTATGGCTTTTTCCAAGTTTTAAAAAGTTCGTCCAGTGAGTGAATGACGAGACATTTGAAAGTGAGTAATGCTACGACGCTGTAGGATACTTAGAAATTATAAATTTTTGTTTCGGTTTCAGAAATAATGGCGGATTTTTTTATGGCCTTTCTTATGACTTCAAAGTTTTTAAAACAAATGATTCGTAGAAAATTTACAGTTTTAGTTGTTGAAAATATGATTGTGCACTTGTACATGGATTTCTATGTGGGCATGCAAAATTTTATATTTCCAGCTACTGTAGATTTGGAATAAAACGATTCACAAAATGTGATCTAGTTGGAGAGATTCGCTTTGTTCGTCTGAATAACTCAAGGAGTTGAGTCAATTTAAATGCAACAAAAGAAAAGTAGTAAAGTCAATTACTGATCACTCAATGGTTAGGTTGTCATAGAACATTCCGGAAACTATAAAATAAGAAACGATAACCAAAATTATGCTGATAAATCCTAGGAAAGTTGTACCAAATCATAAATACGTCAAGACCTGAAAGTTTGATCAAGTCGTAATTTAAAAATGATTGTAAGAATCAATTTGTAAATGATTGTAAAAGATGATGATTTACTAGATGAAAATAAATAAAATAATAATAATAATAGAACGAATAAAATGTATGAAACTCATTAAAAAAGAAAAAAAATAATAAAATAAAAGAAGCCGTGTTGGCGTGGCCGTGCGGTTTAGCCGGCGGGCTGCCGTTGTGGCCGATGCGCCAGTACCCGGGTTCGAATCCCAGTGGTAGCATGGCTGTTTCTTTCTTCTTCTGTGTTTCGTCCGTTTCCCACCTGGGACTTACTATCTCAGGGTTATCCTGGACGGGATATAATTCTCGTCCCCCCCTTTCTTGAATTTCACTAGCCTCTCCCTGACGTTGTCAGGTTGAGCTAGTTACGTGGTCCCTAGTTGGCCAAATTCGCTAAAAGGAAGGAAGGAAAATAAAAGAAATCCCATGAAATTCTATGAATTTAAGTATAATAATAAAACAATTGGATCTTGAAAAACATAATCAATAATAATAAGAAAAACGCTCAAATTAACAATCGCAGTAAATGTAAGTAAATATTAATATAAATGTGATTCGAAGACCTATTTGAAAAACACCATCGTCTATAATAACAAATTAAAGCTGCTACGGGCTGTTGATCTTGATAGTCTTAAGTTAAGCTTTCGATTTAGGCCTATTAAATTAAACCATTTTAATAGATAATATCACACAGTTCGGCTGGAAATTATCCCATTTTTCTGATAGGCAGTGATCAAGACGACATCTAGAGAACACATTGTCGATTTAAATAGAGATATTCCAAGATACATAAAGCAGAACTGAATTGTTTTACGTCACTACGATTATTAAAGACTGCGTTGAAGATAATAATACTATTGACCAATCTAAAATTTGCTGTAAGTGTTCCTTTAGTATTTTGTTTATTAAGAGAGATTCCCAGGACCTTCTAGAAGCTTTTTGTGACTACAATTATATAGTCATGAAATGGATACTCCAAGGTTCCCATTAAAACCTCCATTCTTTGTTTTGTTTTTTTGTTTTATAAACTACAGTAGAGCCCCGATTATCCGCGGGATTGGATGGCAAAGGCTTCGCGGATAACGGAAATCGCGGATAACCCGAAAAAAATCTAAAAATGAGGTGTAAAACACGAAAGAAAATATTTCACCATTAAAAACTACGTTTTATTGTACAAAAAACATAATACGTAAAACTTTTAAAATATGTACAGTAAAGCAGAAACTTTTGCTCTACGTTTGCGTCCACAAATTCCGAGAAGGCCTACAGGATCACGATGCACAATAAACCTGTCAGTAATTTTCGACCTTCGCACTGTAGGGCCTATTGTATTTTCCTTGTTGTTAGCTTTGGATTAAAATTGGTTTTATTTTGAGGTTCATAATTAAAAAAAATTTTCGCGGCACTCGCGGATAATCGTGGCTCTACTGTACTTCAATTTTTTTTCTTTTATCTAATTTACAATATTGTAAAGCATTTGTTTACGCCGATTTACACAAAACAAGGAAGCTATTGTTTGTGTAATAGAAGTATAAATGAAGAACCGTTTGTAACTAGATTTTGTTGTTGTACGGTTCGTACCGAAATGCGATCTTCATGTCCGAAGATCATTATTCTATGGATCTCCAACATGGCGAACCCCTAGAAGAGTCCATAGAATTTCAAAGGAAAGATACTGAGGTATTTTCCCGTTGCCTTCCTCAGGATATCATTAAGGAATGAAGAGAAAGATGAATATGCAGACAAACACAGGAAAATTTTCAGACATCCATGCCGATGCCAGGATTCCAACCCAGGTTCCGACACATCTGTCTCGTGCATAGCCGCCGCCTAATCTCTAGGCTGTGCCGGAACGGCAACAAGATTTTACGAAAATCATAAATTGACAAAAATAAAAAACTCATGATAAATCCAGCTGAGAAATAAACTAATCATCAGTTTGCCTATTCATGATTGTATTCATAGTTGAATATAGTTTTTTGTCCCATATCTCACCGTAGTAGTTTTTCCTTTTTAATATATTTATTAAATAACTATTTATACTCCTTCAGTTTGCTTGGAATTGCTAGATTTTTTTTTTTTTTTTTTTTTGCTGCTGCTTTTTGTTGTTTTCTAGCTACGTTGTATGTTGCTTTTAAATTTTATAATTTGTACACAGTACTCTATAATGTATATGTTACACCGAATCCGTGAAATTGCCTATTGCGTGAAATCGGCAAAAAATTGCCGAATTCATGAAAAGTGCAAGCCCATTGCTTTATTCATCAAATGGGCAAGTTAGCTGCCGAATGCGTGCAATGGGCATAAATGTTATTGCTTTTTTCAAGTAATGAGCAAAGTAGACAGTGGCGCTCCAGTGGTGTTTTTTGCAACTAACCGTTTACTTGAACAAACTACAGTTTTGCTCCAGTGGTGTTTTTTGCAACAACCGTTTACAAACGGTTTGTTTTAACGTTTACATTTGCATATTACGATGATGTACTAATTTTATTAAACGTTATTTTCACGATTTGCATCATGCGTAATCATCGTATGGTAATGGTCGATTTTCAATATTATGTTCGCATGTGCACCGACGCACTGCACTGCGCACGCGCAAGTGCACTAGTTGTTTAGTTGCTTCGCTTGTTTGTTTGAACACAATATTCTCTATAATATGAACCTCTATAATTAAATTCTATAATTTAATTTCAAGGGTACCACGTGTTTGCAATGGAAAAGACGATCTAGAAATTTCGGTTCACTCCGCCGATGGAAGTGAAACTTATATCAATCTTTAAAATAGGACTAAATAGATATGTGGAACAATAATTTTGTGACAGTAAATATATCACTTAATTAATTAATTAAAAAGCATTAAAAATAATTTGTGATAAAAAAAAATAAAAATGATAATTTAAGTATTCCACACTCTGCCAAATGCACGCATTCGTCAGCTAACTTGCCCATTTCATGAATAAAGCAACAGGCTTGCACTTTTCATGAATTCGGCAATTTTTTGCGATTTCACGCAATAGGCAATTTCATGGATTCGGTGTAACATATACAACAAATCGTAGAGTAATAATTTTTTTTTTTTACTTATTGCTGATTCAGAGAAAAAATAATATCTCTTTGTACATCCTCCGATAACTTTTGAAATTCTATTTTTTTTTTTTTTGTAAATAGCATTTCCGATTAGTTATTATAGACTGAATTTCTGTACATAAAGAAGAGGAAAAAGCTGTTAACAAAATTCGATATTATAATTGAATATTTTTTTTTTTTCTATGTTGATTTTTTATAGAACGTTGTTAGATATCTCCCAAAACATTAATTACCTCATGTTTAACACGTGTTTTTAATTTGGTAAAATGCTTTATTGAAGTTCATTAAAGATGATCTCTTTGTATCGACATTGAAAAACGAGAGAGAAAGACCTTGGAAATGGTCCAGCCAAGTGGGTCATTGCCTTTAAGATGTTTGTTTTTAAGTATGAAGCATTGCTAGCTCAGCTTTAAAATAAACTCAAGAGAATGAGGCTACGAGAAAACTAAACTCAAATGAAAAAAAAGAAGGAATTTTATAAGAAGAAATAAAACACAACGTATCATTGATATACTATTGTTTATGAGTTTTGTATTTGGTATGATTCTGAAATCACGCAAATAATAGCTTAATATCTTTTTATTTTTTTTTTTGTGAATTAAGTCTCGAGTTCAATTGAAAACTGAAATGGATTTGAAATTCTTAGTGATTTATTTCTTGTCACACTAAGTATGAATAGGATACGATCCTTCCCTTTAAGTATTTACAAGTGCTAATTAAATTACAGTCTATAGTCTATGGCAAGTTCACTTCATAGTATTGTGAGCGTTTTTAATGTTTATTTTCTATTCTTTACTTCGATATAATGAAGAATAGTATCATAAAATTTATTATTTTCTCCATGTAATCAATTTATTAGCTTCCTACGAAGTTACCAATGAAATAATTCCTACATGATATTGTTAGCGAATTAACACTAATGAGGTGGCTTATATCAAATACTAGTAAAACAAATGTGTTGATTTCGTGCTAGGAGCAGTATTATAGGTCGGTCATACCTGCAGTGATCGTCAAATTCAGTAGAAAATTGGGGCGACCGCCCCGTTCGCCACCCCCTAACGCCGGCTCTGGTAGGGGGATCTGGGTCCCCCCTTCTCCACAACCCTAAAACATCAGACCTTCCCCACTGTTCTAATTGTTGCAGAACAATATTTGTGTAGTTCCCATTGTCGCCCCCAGGTGACAATTCAGTTATGTGGTGCTATTTCAGAGTTTTCACCCCCTTGGGGGTGGTTACCGAGTTCCAAGATAGTCTATATTTTCCTCAGGATAGTAGAGAGTATCTATGCAAAATTTGGTTCCAATCAGTCACACGATGTGAAAATGGATAGAGAACATACAAACATACAAACTTTGACTTTTATATATGTATACGTAAAGATATGACTGACAAGAAAAATTTTCAATTATATTTAATTATTTGTTTGTTTGTTTAATTCTAATTAAAATTTTTAAAAAATGGAATTTCTAAACTGCTTGTTCTAAACATATGATAGAAGCATTCTAAAAAAAAAAATTACAAGAATGAAGCAGTTTACGATCACAATAAAAGCGGAAAGAAATAAGTTCTTTACACATTTCTGTTCATTGTAATGTCGGGTTTCCAGATAAGTTGAATCTTTTGTGAAACCAATAAAAAGATAATTCAAGGTAACATTCTAAGCAAATGAAAGGGATTCGAAGAATGGGACTGTTACGGTCCATAAAATCCTGTAAAATATGACATTCAAAATCTGACTCGTCTTTGAATGAATGAAATAAATAGCCTTCACATAATTGATTTAGTGATTTGTGAATGACTAGTTACATCTATTTAAGTCTTTCTTGAATGTAATATATATATATATATATATATATATATATAATTTCAGGTTTAAAGTTCTCTTTGTTTTCTGAATGAGAGTTCAGAAATAATCATTCATTTTTTTTTTACGGTTGAAAAGCACGAACTGAATTTGTGTTGCTTCTAATTAATCCAGAATGAATTTAGGAAAGAACGCGTTTTGCCGATGTCTCTTTTCAATCATTATTATTGTTTTGACTTAAAATGTCGAAAGGAGTCAATAAAAACCAGATATTATGGGAGAATTCGAAGAAACATGAAATGAGTAAGGACTTTTGACTGATTGCTTGAATCTGGCTACGATGCATATATGCTTCTTTTCATTCATGTACTTGCTTCCTTATTCTTTTCCTTTCCTTTCGACTGTATAAAAAATGAAAAGTTTCCTACTATAGGCGTATGTCGACCCTTGGGGGTCAAAGGATGTAAGGCTCCCGGCGTTTCATGACCAAGTTTGAGTCGGGTGGGTTTTAACCATCGGGGGAAAAATAAAAAAATAAAAAAGCTGGTACCCATTCTACAGAGGGCTAGGTGGATCCTAGGACCCGTCTGGAGGAGAATTCAGCGGGTTCGGGAATTGAACCCTGTTCCTCCAAGCCTCAGTCAGGCACCCTTACCACTCCAGCTACCGAACCAACCGCTATCTATAGTCAATGTTAGGTTTTGGTGTTTGGGTCATAGGCCCTAACTGCCGAGTTACTGCCTTGTAAAGGTAGAAAAGAAAATAAATGAAAAAGAATATTTCCCTCAATAAGCTTCTAAACCTTTTTGCAAAGAAATGTACGGGAATATATTTCCAGCTTGTTTTCGCTTTCTTACAACTTGGCATCTGTGATAATGTCTCCCTAATTTTCACATCAAAGTAAAAGCTATTGAAACTGTGGTCGTTTTGAACTTAATAAAGTCCCTTTCGTGTTACAGCAACTACATGGATTCCGTGTGAAAATATCATGAAAAAAGATTATACTTAAAGTAATTAATTGAGCATCAACTGCTATGCCCTATTAATGGCTGTTTTTATAAAAAAAAAAAAAACGACGCGCAGTAAAGAAAGAAAACTTCTGTAGTTGTCGCAACTGGTATCAGGTGTAAACAGAAAATAAAAATATTAATGAAAGCGGGAAAAAGAATCGAACCTCCAAGAATAAATTAAAAAGCAAGAAAAACACATTAAAAGTAAAAGAAAAGAAATTCATGGGGCAGTCTCCACCGGCCTCAAATGAATTTTCTGTGATATCTTGCTTTTTAATTTATTCTTGGAGGTTCCATTCTTTTTCCCACCTTAACAAATACCCACCTCCGTAACTGGACCTAGGGTTTTATGCGGCTACTCTCCGCTGATGATCGGCAAATTACCGAGAAACAGCTGTTCGGAGATGTCGCTTTGCACTGATAAACACTAGGTCCATTTTTAATGTGTTTACAAATATTAATAAATTTAAAAATACAGCAGATGCGTTCTTTACGGGATTAGTCGTAACTAGATTTTTAAAAAAAAATGTTTACAGAATTCTTGGCTATTATTACGGTTGACTCAAGAGGAATTTGAATAAAAATAATAATAATAATAATAATAATAATAATAATAATAATAATAATAA
>JAFIDM010000007.1:19196665-19207214 GCA_023159025.1 Thereuonema tuberculata | reverse complement strand
TAGCTCTATAAGAATGCTGTTAGGAAAAACAGTCAATGAAATAAAATGAATATTTCAAAGGCAGACAAAAAAAAAAAAAACATTCAATAAACTGGTATCTTAAAAAAAAAAAAAAAAAAATCAAGATAAGATTATTCTATCTTGATTGCAATTATATTTAACGAGCTGTGCCCCGTGATGTAACCGCGTTAAATTCGGTCCTTCTCGGTAATGTTCGGTTCTCGTCGTGCGGCCAAGCCTCCCCACCGCCGCCGCCACACCCGTTGGTTGACGTTTATGTTTACTGCTTCTCTCCTATTGGTCGTAGCGTGATGTTATATAGCCTACAACCTTCCTCAATACACGGCCTATCGAACGCAAAAAGAATTTTTCAAATCGGATTGATAGTTCCTGAGATTAGCGCGTTCAGACATACAAACTCTTCAGCTTTATAATATTAAAAAGTTTAAGATAAGATTTCTCTTCTAACACGCAAATCTGAATCACAATCATTTATTGAAAAGGCTTCAGAATGAAGTTCAGGGTCATATTGAAAAATGCCATTTTGATTTCCTAAATTAGATAAAGGAAAAACGAAACTAAGCAAATAAAACCTGTCCAACGGCAACACAATGATTTGGCCTGGATTTAATAGGCACTCTGACATTGGTTATTCTTTCCAGGAGTCGTAAACAACGATAGCCCATCTAAGATTTCTGTGGTCTGTTGTTATGGCTAGTAACGTTTGCTTTCGTTCTACTAGATAGTCTCAACACGAATAGTGCTATTTAAAAGAAAGACTAAAAATCACACAGTGGCAGCACCGTAAAACTGCTTTCTTCGAAGGGGATTATCATCGAAGTTGTGAATTTCATTGATTTCCAAAAGCTATAAATACTTGTCAAGATTCCAGAACCAATTTCTTTGAAATCGCAAGACTGATTCTAAGGGAAAGAAAATTTTGAACGCAATAAAACTGTAGCCGGCTTAGACAAAAACAAAACAAAAAACAAGTGAATATAATTTTGTGCTAAAGCATAAATTGAAGGGCGACCCGTAATAAAAAATAAATAAAAAAAAAAAGTTAGGAAAATAAGAAAAACCAAAAAAGAAAAAGAAAAAAAGTAAGATATACAGATTAAAACCGACAATCTTGAGTTCATGAGTCGGAGACCTTAACCAACAAGCTATAGCTGACAATGTAAATGAGATGGTAGCATTTCCAATATTTAAGCTAATAGCAGAAATCCAATGAAAACAATGCCAAATATCGCGAACATGGGGGGGGGGGGGCCTTGGCCCCTGAAAATACTCCGTTCCTACAGTGTTTGGGCCTCTGAACACGATGGTGAAATCCGTTTGTCGATTCGACCTTCCGTTCGGGAGTTGTTAGAGGTGACCATACACGGACGGACGGACAGAACAAACGCAATAGCTACCGATTTTCGACGCTATCACAATTGCTCTCAAATGGGTCGCTAAAAAAAATGAGAAACTGACCAGATAAATATTTTAGTTATATTAGAAAACAATCAGATCACGTATTTCTACAGTTAACGCTAACGAGGACAGAAAGGAGGAATTAAAAACCTATTTTGTTGTAAGAGAAACCTATTTTGTTGTAAAGTAAAGAGCACTATTTAATAACACTATTTTAATATTTCTGATAGTATCGTTTGAAATAATGAAGACACCTCACATTATTATGCCTGCTACAAAATGCAACGAAGGCGGTCCGAAATGTCGCATGCGTGCTTGTGAATCAATTTAGTGGGCAGGACACTGCTCTCTGTAAGTGTCAAAGACAACGGTATCACATTTTGAATTCCCTCACTTCTCTGGCAAAAGACTTTTTTGTTTTTTTTCTCAGAAGTCAAAATGGTTTGTGTTAATCACTGGTTATTATTTCAGTTAATATTAGCACACATCTGTCTAGTTTACGTGAAGCTGAAGTTATTAGACATCTGAAGTCAATCTTTGCAACGTTAAGAGATAGTTTCTAGTGATAGTAGAGCTCATTTGGACCCTCTTTACCCATTCTAGTTTTTACAGTTCGCAAAAGGATTTCTAACATTCTGGAACTTTAATTCTTTTTTTCTGAAAAACAAAGGATTCCGCAGAAGCTGCTGCAAAAACCAGAAAGACAAATTCATAGAAGATTTTCAGAATTACCAAACAAGCCGTTAGTCAATGAATTTTCTCGCAGGAATTGTTGATGAGAAGACTTATCTTATATATCACTACCAAATCCAACATTCATCTGAATTCTAAAATGATGATTTACTGAATTTTTAGTTTTTGTTGCGTATCAAAAAATTAGGAAAAAATGTACTTTGGACCAATGACGTTATATTTTGATCAGTTCCCTCAAGGTAGTTACAGCAGTTGCCTTGTTTCTTATTGCAGCCTATATATTAAAGTAAGTTGAAATTAATATTAGCTCATTTCCCTAATTGCATAGGAAAACCTACTTTTTATCTCTTGTACTGGGTGCAGAAAAATTAGAGCGATGGTAACCATTTACTTGCCAATGGATGCCTCATAATGTTCGTCAGATGCAGCTTTTGTCATTTATTCTTAAGAATTAAAAAAAAAAAAAATCCCTTTATTTCTATTGGATGCTGGGCAAAAACTTTCATTGGGTTTTCATAGTTAAGGGCAAATACTGAAAAATAAAAAAAGAAGAAAATGTAGAATTTAATATTGGGAAAAAATTAAAGAGGTGGTGATTTTACTTCAAGCGGAATGAAACCACTTTCGGAAACAGGTGGGGACGGCGCTGTGCCTTCTTCCTGATTCTGCTGATCTCCGTCACCTGTGCCTCGGCGTCGGCCTTTACGTCGCAGTATGTGGTCTACACGACACTCAGGGCTCTCGTGGGCTTCACGTATCCAGCCATCTTCCAGGTGCCTTTCATCATAGGTAAGTAAAACACCTTTGCAAACACTTATTATCTTAAGATTAGAATTCATAAAGTAAAGACCGGCCTCAGCAATCAACAAATTCAAAAATAAACCAGTATTTGGACTTTAAAAAGGTTTCAAAGAACAGGCCATGAAGGCCCAAAGGGGACAAGGGAGATATCGACAAGGGAGATATCGATCTTACGGAAAGCATTGTCGGGGACCCAATCCTACAATCAAGCGCGATTTCCCATGAAAACGCAAACGAAACATCGATGAAAAATATCCATCGTAGCTAACGTCTAACAGATGGATGTTGACGATCCCGTATTTTCGTGATTTCACGTAATTTACGCGAGAATAGTCTCCATCCATGTCTTCTCACAAAATATTGAAATATTTAAATGAATTATAATACGGGGAAATGCATGAGACTTTTACTACATTTTAACATAGTTTTAATAAATTGAAAACAATCAATAAACAAACAATAAATTCATTATGTAGCATTTTCCTAGTGACAGACATTAAAAATACTAAATTCCTTGAAACCTGCTGAAGAGGCTAATGGCGAGATCTCGTGTTTTTCGTAATTCTCGCGCAAACGTGATCCTCAACATCCATCTGTTAGACATTATTTCACACGACAACGTATTTTTCTACGGTGTCTTTTGGCGATCGATTTGGATATTAAAACATCATCGTAACGCGACAAAATGAAATGGACGCAAGTGACGGCGCCGACGCGAAATTTTTTGAGCACCACTCACAGAAAAGCTTTTTGCACTCCCACAATCCTTCGCCAAAATGCAGACATACTTAGGCCGGGGTAAAAAATTTAAAAAATATTAACAATATTTCCAGACAAATTCTGATATATTCAAGGGAAAGCTTTCAATTAAACCACTGTTTCACATCAATGCATGATTTGCTTCGAGTGAAAGTTAATTTAGAATGATGACTCGTCATTCTCCTGAAGCAGAGAGAAAATTCAGAACTTTTTGGTGTTTGTATATCTCCTATCTGTGGGTATTTCAGAATAATTGTCAAACATTGTGCCCGTAATTCGAAAAGAATAATGCACAAATTTACATGAGATTTCAAAGTTATTGGAAAGTTAACAATTACTGTGTGCAACTTATTACATTTATATATAGATATTCACACGAGGGCATGCTGATATTTTTGCCTCGACGTAATTAGAATGTGTAATACATATCACGTGACAAAATGGTTAACATCAAATAAAAGCCTGGGATGGAGTATATGGATTCCCTGATAATGCCCCAGTCTTCGCTTTTTGGGGTGGTGGAGGTACACCATCGACTGACGCCTCACTTTAGGGTCGTAATGGTGTGCGTATCACTCGTCCTCCGTGACAATTTTCTCCAGAAATTCATTACCTTCGATTTCGTATCGATCCAGCAATTCTTGACAAATTTTCACCGCTCGCTGCTTCAACTGCACGTCCATCGATACAGCTCCATTTACTGTGACTGCTCAGCCAGATTCTGTTGCGCAGTGAAAGTACTTTTTGACGATGTAAGTCAGATATTAGTGTTCATACTGGCGTCATCTCTAGATATCTCATCGCACCACC
The DNA here is from genome assembly GCA_023159025.1 of Thereuonema tuberculata. Classification (NCBI taxonomy): domain Eukaryota; kingdom Metazoa; phylum Arthropoda; class Chilopoda; order Scutigeromorpha; family Scutigeridae; genus Thereuonema; species Thereuonema tuberculata. Next base: position 19,202,732 of record JAFIDM010000007.1, on the reverse strand, counting down.
TGCGAAAATATAACTGAGGCGGCAAAAATTATCAGTACGTCTTCGTATATTGTAGGTAGATATATATGCCCCATTTTATAGATTACTTTTTATTCAGGGCTAAAATGCGAAACATACACCCATTCTAAGATTCACTATGTCGTTCCGGCACAGCCTTGTGGTCAAGGCGGTGGGCCTGTCACGTTGTGTCTGAACTTGGCTTCGAATCCTAGCGTAAGGACTGGATGTTTCTTTCTACTTCATTGTTTTTTTCTCCTCATTAAAAGATGGCAAAGTCTGACTGTCATTTAACGGTGTCTCTTGGATTGATATTCAAACGACAGCAACATATTACCCCACAACATGGAGTTTAATTCTCCATTTCCAGTGATTCAAGATGGATCCGGGATAAGTAACAAGAAGAAAGATTCACTATCTTAAGTTAAAGAAATATATCCTTTTGTAGCTCAACTAACAATGATGTAAATTTAGGCTGGCTTTTGTTTTTCTTTACTGTTAAAGAGCCATAAGTTATTGACAGTTCTTTAGTTATGGAGAAAGTCTAGCAACGGTTTCATTGTTATTTCTTTTATTTGCAGTGGTTGAACTCACTGGACCGTCTCATCGCACATTTGCTGGAATGATGACGTGTCTATTCATCGGATTGGCTGAAGTGATTCTGGCCGCCTTGGCTTATCTCCTTCGGCATTGGTTCAAACTTGGCTTGGCCACATCACTACCCTTCGTACTCTTCTTCGGTTACTGGTGGTAAGTTTTTTTTTTTGCTTGTTTCCTCCCATAATATTTTAAATATGATTATTAAATAATATCCAAATCAACAGGATATTTACTTTTTAGCTCCAATAGAAAAGTGAGATTCATCAAATCATTCATTCTCGATGGCCCCCTAGTAATTTTATTGCTGGATGAATCTTCTTATAACTTAGTATGCATATTTGAGGACTAGGAACCATCTTTTATATTGGAAATCTTTCTTAAATGTGTCCTTAAGGAGATATCAGCGCGAGAAGACAGAAATTCCCATAAAAAAAAACAAGGTTGGATTTTAAACAGTGAGTTTCTATCCAGTTATTTTTTTAACAAATAAAATTAATGTAAATTTCTGTTGGCTCTATTTTGACTGCTTTAAATATCTTGATACAGTCTATATCAGTTATTAAGTGGGGAAATCGCGAATCAGCTGTCTCTGAGCTGCTGATAAAAAACTCTTCCTTAAAATGTAGAAGACTTCCCAGCTTAAAGGGATTATGATTTGACTAGAGTATACGCCCCGTCAACAATGACGGGAGAACAATGCGAAGGCTTTTAGTTGAGATAGAGTATTTTAAAGTGGATGTTTTTTTTCTGTGTTAAATATTATTTTTAATTTCTTCATTCATGTCGAGAAATGTCTCTAACGAATCTTCAGTTCGTCGCTGAGGGCGAGTTTCTGCATCAAATGCTCGTATGTTCTGCGCTTGTAGTAATACTAAAAAAATGAACATTGAAATTTAAAATTTAATCTACTAGGCCAACATTAATGAGTTATTTTTTTCAGGGCTCTTCTCTCATTACACAGAGGGAGTGATAAGAGATATTTAACAATGATAATTTCAATGTAGTCCACTTGGCCTAATATGGGTAAGACGTCTTGACTTCGGATCAGAAGTCGACTCCTATCGGGGACGTTTCATTGTACAAATTATTTCTATTGTCACAGGAAATTAAAATTATTTTCAAAACATACAAGACGTGCGTTACAGAAGTGCATTAGACACAGACAGATCTGGAAAACTATGAGTTAATGTTGACTGGAACTAGTTTTAGACTCATTTAGGTTACAGATTAAACAATTTTAGGCTATTTTTTTTTATCCCCAACACGTTTTGTGTGTCCAGCAATAATGCTCGCCATTTAAATTTTCTAAATTTCTAAACAATTATAACTACTTGCTATTAGATTAAATTAGATTGGTAACTTTAATATAAAATATCTGGTGTACGAAACAGTTTTCTAGAAGCTTCTAGAATCTGGTAATTCTTTTTTTTTTACATTTGAAATTGGATTATCAACTGCACAGGAATCTCTATTACTTCTCAAGATTTTCATCCATCGTTATGATAAAAGGGAGGGGAGGGATTATGAAAAATGAGTGGGTTGAGTTTCGCCAGGGTCCTATTTAGATTGTGCACGAAACTCAGCATAAACATGGAGAATAAGAATTCATTGAAATGAATTTTAAAATAAAGTTTTTAAAAATACTAATATTAATTAGAAAGTGTTTTTTTTTTTTTTTATAATACCAGCATGGAAAATGGCCTAACACGGGGATGAAGGTTCAGAGAAAAGTAAGGATTAAATCAAAAAGTATAGAATGGAATTTTAAATCAAAAGACAGATATATGCCTGTCCGTTTGTGATTAAAATAATTCCAAAACGATTTATGCTAGTTAGCTGAAATTTTACAGATAGGCATAGATTTCTAAAAAATAAAGATCAAAGATGATTTTTGTTACCTACAGAACCAATATACATATAGATAAGGATATATACATACAGAATAGATATATATATATAGATAAGGTGTTAGGGAGGTACAACAACCGCCAAAACGCGTTACCCTTAATAACCACGGCAAGTCAAAAACTATTTTACATAACTGAAAATTTAATTTTGGAGAAATGTCACTAAATGTCCCTGCTTATTTTTGGTAGAAATTAGATCTATAGAACACCTTTAAAACGCACCTATAAATAAATAGAGGAGAAGGTCCAAATTTAGGCTAGGGTCTAAATATGGGCTAGTTGAAGTGTTCGGGTATGGGAGATTTATTTCCGTGCAGTGGAAATAAAGTGAAAATGTGTCTGAGTAACAAAGAGAAATGAGTGGAACAATTGGTCGCCTACAGTCAAGTTATTCAGAAATAGTGTAGGTGATACGTGTCAATCAATCTGTTTCATGACATTTCACAGCTACGTTTTGTTATTTTTCTTAATCAAATTCTATTGAATCAAAAGCTTGCATAACATTACTTACATCTTAACCTTGTTCTAGTCTAGTTTATTTATTACATAGAACCATGTGGTAATGGCGGGAACCGCCATGAAAGTTACACATCAACTATACTTAACGTTCTTCTTCTTTTTGAAGATCTAAAGAAGACTGCATCCGCGAAGTAAAAGAATGTTGTAAAGTTTCATTTATTTACTTCTTAGGACCGTTTGATGGATAATTAAAAAATGTAATGTTTAATTTCTTGTTTTTCTAGGGTTTTGCCTGAATCTCCACGATGGCTTTTAACCAACAACAGGATCCATGAAGCCGAAGTCGTTGTGCAAAGAGTAGCCAGAATCAATGGGAAAAAGATCCCATCAAATTTTCTACGAAAACAACAGAAACAGGTAATTCATTCAACAGTGATAAACATATCCATTATCGATAGTTTGTTAATGCCAATACTCAATAAAATAAAATGTTGAATACACTGAATATAATGAGACAACCAAATATTTATAGAATAGATAATTAACCATCAAAGGACCACAGAAAGTAAAATGCAATGCATGAACCACAAGCAACTGCTGTTTAAAGAAATGAGGTTAAAGTGATAAGAATTAAATACATAGGAGAATCAATAGAAACTTGAAGGATATTTTTATAATCAGTTCCATATTTAATTATCTTTCGAAATTTTCATTGCGTTTTTACTCTTTGTTTTATTAGAAATTGATTAGTTAATCGTAAAAACTAGTTGAACAACTTAACATAGATTTTGTTAAGTCACTTGTCTACGGAACGACGGAGCAGGGTCAATTCTTGACAAAGTCGGATTTTTGTTTTTTCTCCCACAACTTATTTCTTCTTTAGATGGATATTAGCGTTCACCCAACCCTTTATTAAATGGGCACTTTCCTGAGAATTAAGTCGAGTGAATGTGGCTCAACTTTGTTCTGTTAAGATGGTGATCGTAGGAGCATACATTTCCAATGCTGCCTATCTTCGTATGATATGCGTGCTGAGGAAAGCCTCCAAATATTCACGGAAGGGATAATTAACACTCAAAAGAACATATCATTTCTTTCCATGTAATTACTTTTCTATGATCAACTTGGTCCTGTTATACAGTGATCTTAGAAGTCTGTCTTCTTTGCGCAGGAGCTTCTATCTCTTAGTTAAGTATACGAGTATATGAACACTGAATGCTCATGTACAAAATGTGGAATGAGCTTAATGAACACTAAATTCAGGGGTGATATCCATAAACGGAATTTCATCATTTTGATTAGGGGGCAAACTTCTCGATTGGGGTGGGGGTGGGGGGGCAGAAAATCTAATCACTCGCAAACCTTAAAGTATTTTAAATTACCATTGAAGGTAACTTATAATTTAATTCATGAGAAATTTGTTAGTTAAAAACGAATAGTGCTTATCGACTTATATTTTCTATTTTTTTTCCCCTCAAAATATTGGGGGAGGGGGAACTCCCCCCCCTTCCCCCCCCCCCTAAATTCCACCTATGGTGATGTCTTGAAACAATGCTTTAAAGCTTTGAAACTCATGTTTTTAGATGACGTACGAAAATATCAATTAAAAAAATCCCCAAAATTTACTGAGAATGAAATAAGTGTCAGGTTAATTGAGTCGAGTTGAAATTCTAATATAGAAGATATCAAATCTTTGGTTCTTGTTTTAAAAGCTTTTCATTTTATGTACTGTATATTTATTTTTTTTATTGATGAAAGTCGTCCGTTTTTCAGAGTTTGACTACCAATGGTTCTGTGGTTCTTCGGCCCGAGGCCCATGATACAGGTTCCTTGTTAGACCTCATAAGGACGCCTAATATGCGTAAGAAGACGTTGCTCATCCTCTTCACGTGGTCCACCAATGCTGTCGTCTACACAGGCTTATCGCTGCTATCCACAGGCCTTGGTGTCAATGACTATTTGGCTTTCTTAACTGTTGGTGGGATAGAGGTCCCAGCAGCTCTCATAGCCTGGAAGCTCATGGATATTTCGGGTCGACGCTGGACTTTAGCAGCTGCGATGCTTGTAGGTGGAGTGACCTGCGTCTCAGCTCTCTTTGCTCAGGAAGGTGAGGCTTCAAATACCATTCTCTCTTTTAAATATGACTAGTTTTTCAGTATGTGGTCAATTCAGAATGAACTGACATCTTCCAGGGTCTTAAATCAAGTGTTAACGAAACAGACACACACACACACACACAAACTATTTCAGAAATAATACAAAAATGCCCATGACTAAGAGTTCACTGATCTGTTTTTGGAAATTGTGATACCGGGAATCCAAGATAGCCTATTTCAAGTTTTCTGACCATCGTCAGTTGGATCCGGTTTTGCCTTATTTCTCATTATAAAATTTTGCAAAAAAAATAACTATCCTTTTCAGGCTTATAGACATATTTGTAAAAGATTGCCTGTGGTATTAAACATTGTCTAGAATTTCTAAAATATCCATAGTGTTTTAACAGTCGTTCTAATACTGACCTGGGAGTTTCTACAACATAAAAGAAAGGCGGTAGACCATGGTGTAAATAAATCAAAACGCATCATCCCTAAATATAGTTTTATAGAATTTAGCAAAAAAATAATAATATGGAAATCAAAAGAAATAGATTTCCAAACAATTAGAAATGCTTTATAAACAGAAAAACAGTTTAATGTCTTTTAATAATCAAAGTAATGGACGTATACAATAAGCAAATTACTGGAATCAATATTTTTATTCACATGAAGCTGTAATTCGAAAGATACTACAGCAGGGGTGTAGTCGTGCAATGGCGCCGCCCAGGTACTTTTTCTTGCAACCTGGAGCCTTTTATTTTCCCTTTTTAAAAAAATAATATGGTATTGTCGGAGTCATTCTCAATTTTTTAATGACAAAAGAATAATGCACAATTCGTCTTCTAATTTGATGGTTTGTGCTACAAAACTTCTCCACAGTCCGCTGTCACTGACAAAATGTCCTCTTCAAATCTCCTTTGCTTTCTGTCCTCCTTCTTCCTCTCTGTCCCCTCATAATAATAATAATAATAATAATAATAATAATAATAATAATAATAATAATAATAA
>JAFIDM010000007.1:19175628-19189634 GCA_023159025.1 Thereuonema tuberculata | reverse complement strand
CCGCAGCTGCTTTTGCGCCATTAAACACCAACCAACCAACCAACCAAATTTTTAATCAAATTACTAATTAAGGTATAAAAAAATTAAGGGCCCAAGGAATAGTGGGGGAAAATAAATTCTCATCTCTTCTGTATAGATTTCTTTGAAACATGACCCAATCCCATTTCTTATGATTGAACTCATTAGCAATTCTTAGAAAATTACTTGTCTGTCTGGTATTTAAACTTAAAAAATTGTAACAGTTATTTTATCTCTTTTTTTTTTTAAATAATTTAGGCCTCCACCTCGTCCTCCAGGCAGAAGATTTGGTGGCTTTGGACCAGTGGGCAGTAAGTAACTTCAACATTTTAAAGAGATCATTCTGAGAAAGCTTCCACTTTGTTAAATTCTCATTCTTTACATTGCTATTAAATGCAGTGTAATTGCTATTCTTTCAATGAAAACAAAAGCAACAATAATTTACACTAAATTACAGCTAACTCACAATTACGGTGATTTGAAAAGATTAACAAAGTTAAGCACAGAATACACATTTATAAGGTGCCAGGAGATATTTGAACTTTATTGAAGGACTTATCATCTTTTTTTTCTTTCTTTTATTGTGTTGCTGTATTTGATTACAGCCATATAAATATTTGTACTTGAGTTCATATCTTAAGGAAACGAGGATATTATTGATATAAATCATTATGACTGCCTTGTTTTTTTCCTACCTTATGCTTGTCTTGCGTCGGCTTGATTTATGTATGTAGCACATCAGTTAAGCTTAAGATTTCTCCAGTATTGTCATCAATTTATTCTAACGTAAAAGTCATTGCAGAACTTTATTGAACAAGGAATAACCTGGTATCAGCCTTTAGTCTTTCTGAAGGTGAAATTTATGTCACGCTGTCATTGTATCATAGGCTTATTAGCTTTGTTTTCATTTTTATTGTTTTGTAGCTTATTAACTTTCTTTACCATTATACTAATGGCACATTGTCAATCTTTGCTTGATTTCACTGACTTCTGGCATTTGCTGCTTAATTGAAACTAAATGTTAGAATTTCAATAATGAATGTGCCTTTCTTTCCTATTATGGATTGAAATATTAGGTGATGGTAATCAACAAATTTAGTCAAATAATCTGTAAACAGTAGGGGAAGAAAAAGTGTGCTAGAATAAAAATGTGGGCGTTCATATTCAGCAGAAAAAAATTAATAAAGGTCACATATTGAAAAAAAATGGGCATCTTCAAAAATTAAACTTCAAAACCTAGACACTAATAATCAGATAGCCATGACGCTCAATTGGAAGAGAGCTTCTGGATTTTGAACCATATACTTCATCTGCAAATTTTCTTCCGCAGGTGTGATTGCAGTAATGGTTTATTACAAACACACCGTGGTGAGAAAATTTGCACAAGAAAGTTTCACAAGCAAATGACTGACTTTTCACATTCAAGTAATATAGAAAAACAAAAATAATATCGTAGAAAATGTATGGCAAATTGACAATCAAGCAGCCGTACATTTTTTTTTGCATTTTCTTGAAAACAGGAAGAAAATGCTAAAGTTGCATTGAGACTGGAGGAAAAAGAAAGTAAATTTAAAAATCTTAACATAAGGCTTTTTCAAATAGAAAGGGAAACTGAATAAAAGCTTTGCAGTTTTGTGAATGAAAAGTTACACTATGGTTTTTCAGTCTCAAGTGAGACGAGGCAGTCGAATCTTAAGAAATGTTAGGAAACTCATAACATAAGAATTCCAATTAAGCTTAGTATGATTGGCAGGAATTTCGAAGAGATTTTTTTTTCTCCCAAGTTTCTGCCTATTATGGTGTTCGATTATTCATATATGTATGGTACACACACAGAATGATTGAACGCATTCATAATACAGTTACATTATCAAATGAATTAAGGAACACATTCTTAACTATAATATATGGGTTGCTACAAGGCTTGAAAACCATAATTAAATCTTAAAGTATTTAGAGTCTCAGTTTCTTTCTGCCCCCTCCCCCTCCCCTCTTGGCAATTTTCATAAGCTTTGTGATTAAAATATACAGAGTGTTTTGGAAATGGTAGACAAAGTGAAGAGATACAGATTCCAAAGGTCATTTTGAGACGAAAATGATTTATGACATTTTGTTGTAGTGGTCATAGTTTCAGAGTTAGTCCTAACATTTAGTCAAGTCTGGGTGTCCAAGGGTTTTGAAGATCAGACAGCTGGTAGCGATTTTCCCTCCAAGACAATGGTAGACACCACGAGTTTCGGGGGAAATGAAAAGTACCAAGAGCTTGTCTCTGTACAGATTACAGACAGGTGAATTCATTGCTTTGGGACATGGATGGGTTATTGATTTCAAATTCCGTCATGTCAAAGAAGAAAAAGTCGCTGTAAACCACAGAACAATCAGTTGAGCTTATTGTCACCGTATCAAGAACTAGTTCATAATGATTCTCCTAGCTGTTGAATACCAACTAATGTGAAACAGCTGTACTACACTTATCAACACATCTCCTTTAATAATATAACAGACGATGCTTAATTACCTATGTGTGTGCTAATGAGTTAAGAAAAAAAGATGCCTAAAAGTCACTTGCATTTTATGAAATGGCATCCTAAAATTCCATTTGTACCTTATGCAGCTTTCATTTTAGTTTTGTTCCCCGTTTTCTTTATCACCAGAACTGTAGGTATTCCCAAGGCACGACTTTTATTTCCTTAAGCAGTTACAGTAATAATAATAAGGGCTTTCTTATTCAGCCATTGTGAATTATAAATTCAGCTTGCTCTGAATTGGTATTTCTTATAGGTTTATGCTTTGTTTTTGTCTTTTTTAACAATAAATTTAAAATCATCAATGGAAATTCATTTGAGACTAGTGCAGGCTGGTCCATGAATTCTCTTATTTTAAATTAATGTGTATTTATTGTTTTAGTTTTAATTTTTGGAGGTGCCACATTCTTTTTTCATCATTAAAAAATTTAAAAGATTACTAATGATGGGTCACAATCAAAATCTTACCATAAAACTTTGATTGCCAGTTTGTTCAAAGTAACTACTTTTGCTGTTGTGGGGGGATTTGGTCTTTGTGAATAGTTGTTCACTTTGTTGTACTGATTAAATCTTGTTTTGGTTCTTAAAGATGTTCTATTTTTGTTTTCAGATGGACCGGCTGCACCACCAATGGGAGGAGGATGAGGAAGGTAGTGGCCTGAAGTAAGATCATCACCTTACTTTGGGCCACACGGAAACATAGTCATTGAGCAATAAAAACAAAAAAAAAAAAAAAAAAATACTATCAGTGATTTTCCTTAAACAATTACTCAAGCAAATATCATGATACTTTTGTATTCGATTTCCAGAATCTTAGTTGTTGAAAAAAAAGTCTATGATTTAGAAAGAAGGACCTTAAAATGGATAACAAGAAAGATTTACACCAATGACTATGTTTCAAATGTCATATCAAAGAACTTGGATCTGCTGCAGATCTTATGATTTCACATTGGGAATCTCTTCGGAAACCATTGTGAAGGAATCAGTTCCTTGATATACAATTCTTAACAGTTTCACTGTATTGTCATAAGAGAAACAAAATTTGAAATTTGTTAGTATTGAAATCACATTGTACATATGTAAGTAATGAATTTGTCCATTTAAAACCAAAAAATTTTGAAGTAAGTTACTTAATGGCAAGCGAGTTTGTTTATTTGTATCAGTGTATTATTTATTTCCTTGTCAGTGTGTATTGGTTTATGTTAATGTACAAATCTACCTTGAAACGTCACTTAATATCATTGTATAACCATTGCAAATTACTGCTTTTTGAAAAATTCTCCAGAATAAAGCCATATAATGTTTCGTAAAAGTTTTCAGTTATTACAAAGTTATTTCAAGACAGTATTCGCCTTTCACCAAGACTTCTTTTCTTTCATGACAAACTGATTCTATTTAATAGCTTTCAAACAGATTTAACAGGTGTTCAAAAAAAGTCCCCAATGCTAGTTTCAATGGGTAAATAAATTCAAGATTTGGAGTGTGTAAAATAATGTAACCTCATTTATACATATATAATGACGAAAAATCCATCAACTCTTTACTTCGAATAAAATCTACATTTCTTCCTATTTAAAGGACTTCTTCAGGATATAATAGCAAGCAAATAAACAAAAAATAAGGAAATGAACGGAAAAAACCTTCGCTATTCGTTACAATCATAACTTAAAAAATTGTAACAAATAAACTCAATAAACATAAAATATGACATTAAAACAATAACAATGAGGAAAAGTAATAAAAAATAAATATTATTAATAAATGTGATGAATAAACATGGGTTATTATTTCATTATTCCAATTTTAGTTTTTAATTAATACAAAGAATATTGGAATAATGATATAATAACCCATGTTTATTCGTCACGTTTATTAATAATATTTATTTTGTATTACTTTTCCTCATTGTTATTGTTTGTTTTAATGTCATATTTTATGTTTATTGGGTTTATTTGTTACAATTTTTTAAGTTATGATTGTAAGGAATAGAGAAGGTTTTCTCTTCCATTTCCTTATTTTTTGTTTATTTTCTTGCTATTATATCCTGAAGAAGTCCTTTAAATAGGAAGAAATATAGATTTCATTTGAAGTAAAGAGTTGGTGGATTTTTCGTCATTATGTATGTATAAATGTAATTTATGATTAAATATTGATTCAGTGATGAGAATGTAGCCTCAAATTGAACAATATCGATAACATACTCCATCTTCATAACTTTCCTTCCCAACTTTTCCATAATTGCCATACGTTCTTCAAAACAGAATCAAAAAATCCATTAAGCCCATCCAACGCAAAAGTTTTCACAATAATCAGATCACTGATGGACAGAATTCCCTTCCCATTTCCGCATGTCTGACAAGTAGTGTTTCTGCATACCTCTGTGGATGAAATACGCATAGTATTACAAATGCCGAAGCTCTTTCTGGTTCCCTCTTTATCAAGTGCAGTGATTTTCCATCAAGCAGATTCTGACAAATCTTAGAAAATTTTAAAAGAAAAACACAATTCTTTGCATTATTTATGTTGATAGATTAAGTAATACCAATGTTTTTGTTCTGCTCGGAACTTGAAATGAAGTAAACTAGGGGTGCATAACCCTCGGCCTGCCGGTATGTTTGCTGTGGCCCGGTAGTGTCAAACTTTACAATTAACTTTCAGCCTTTCCATTGCTGCCAACAGATACATTGAAAAATGTCATAACTTGCAGCAGCAACTGTCTCAGACTTTTACTATTGGAATGTTGGTAGGAAATACAACTAGAACATTATTTGATAATTTGAAGTAATTACATTTATTATTAAAATATTACTATTAAAAAATGGCACTGTGAAATCATTAATTAAAAAGATGTTTCTGTAAATTACATGTATTCTTATAAATGACATTATCAAATCATTAATTAATAAGATATAGTTAGGGTTTGGAGGATGCGACCTTCCATCAGAACTTTTATAAAAATATTGGCCCTCAGACTTTCTAAGGTTGTGCACCCTCAAGTAAACAATAGAAATATTTTATCAAAAATTCAAAATTTTTGAATCAGAAATAGCAAGTTCCATATTTCTCTTGTAAAGAAAATACCTTGGATGCAAATTTTTGTGATTGACAGTAAGAAAAAAATAAATAACAAAGCTTAAAATTTCCAAAATTATGTTTTTACAGTTGAAACAAACAGTTCTAATGTAAATGAACAATGTGGAAATTGATTGTAAGTAACCTTTGAGTCTCCAAAGAAGAACAAATTATTAAGATATTAAAACATGAAGAATATATTATCCAATCTAATGAGTACTGTCTATAACAAAACAGAAATGCCTTGTTTATGTTATTTTAATAATTACTGCATGTATTTTAATTCCACATATTTTCAACTTTTTTTTTATTTTTAAAATTAAAATATGGTGAATTACTGAATCGTATTCCAATTCAGAAAACAAAGTTGAAAACATGGCATTAAAATATGTGCAGTAATTATGTAAATTGAAAACAATTGACTAAACTTCCAATGCAGTTGTGCATGTCCAAATAAAACAAACATTTTCTTGTGGTGCCAGTCTTGTTAACAGTAATTTCTACCACATCATTATTGATTCTTTCACTGTAGATAAGAAAAATAACAATGGATGAGGTGGCAATTAGTATCACAAGAGAAGGTGGTGGATGGAACCCACGAACAAAGAACATATAGATTCAATGTGAACTTAGTACATTGTAAGTTCTCATATAAATGTTTCTCATCTGTAAGCTTCCTGGTATTTCTAAACCTGCTTCTAAACCTGCCTGAAATTAGAGCAAGCGGCAGGTTTTTCGATCAAGTTTTCAAGTGTGTGTTAAGCAGCCATAACATAAAAGATCTTAAATTATTATTAATAATGAGTCAATTATATTTAGTCGTATTACATTTTTGAGTTTTCAAATTTAGTGCAGCAGAGTAGTAGTAGATTATCTGAAACTTTAGTAATCACTGGTAAACTTTAGTTACCAGTCTTTATTTTCACTTAAACAGTGATATAGAATATGTCCAATATTTTTACTTGATTGTAATATTTCATATACAAGATGTCCCAGGAGGAAAGGTCGATATTTTGGGAGGTGATCGTATCGGCCATTTTAATCAAAAAAGACCATATGAACGAGTGTCCTATTCCGAATGGTTTACGAGATAGGGCAATTTTGAAAATACAGTTTCATAATGAATGATAACAAAGAGATAGTTCTTACTGTTTATTTATTGATCAAGTTACACATTTCTTTCAGTTTATAATAAAAGTTTCAAAACTTCAACGGGCAACATCAATACATTTCTCAACTCTTCTGAGAACATGACGTGTTGCTTGTCTGAGTTCATCATGACATTCCTTTATGCGCACAAAAGCATTCATTATGTCAGCGAGCAATTTGTCTTGTAAACAACTCAACGTCTGTACACTTCATCCAACCCATAAACACAAATCCAAGGGGATTAGGTCTGGAAATCTTGGTGCAGTGCTGTGGAAGAGAAGGAAAACAATGACCAGCAGGCGCAGTGACAATTCTGTGCTAAATTTCAATTATCTCGGAAGCCATTCGAAATAGGATACTCGTTCATAGGAACTGTTTTGCTTAAAATGACCTAAATTATCACATCCCAAAATATTGACCTTTCCTCCTGGGACACTATATATTTCAAATAACTGAAATTTATTATATTAAATTTAAAGTTAATAAGCTAAAAAGTCAACTAAGTATTACCAAGAACTTACTGTAGGTCTTACAATTGCTTTGGAATGGGGTATTAAATCATCTAAGACTGGTTAAGATGCATAACAAAATTCAAACATTTCAGTTTCGCCCATTAGTATGTAACGGATATTAAAACTTGTAATAGCTTACCTTTAGATGTGGAAATTTTTATATTTTTCTTTTTCATAATCTAAAATCAAAAACATCACCACTTGTTATCCATATACTAAGTTTCTTTCAAGTACCACCAGTATTATGTGTACAGCCAAATGAGAAATCCTGATCTAAGATATCCGACTGTCGAGGGTACATTATATTTGGCTCTCACTTAGTATAGCTCAAAATTTGTTATTACTTACTGTTTTTAGAAAGAGTATTTATGATTTGTTTGATAATCCAAATAGTCCCAGCATCAGTTCAGATACTAAGTGCTCTAACGTAGTTATATTGGATTCGGAAAGACAATTTTGAACCTTATACTGCTGAAACTAGGTATAGAGAGATAATGATGAACTGAAAAATGCAGAAGATGACACTTAATAATAAGTAAATGTCTCTATTATTAAAATGCATAAAAATACATATTGTGGTGGTGTTCTTGGTCACTGATCCGTGGAAAGAGAGATCACACTGGAAGCGACTGGGAGCTCTAACTGAACTGTTTATTCTGAACATCAGGGGTTTAAATAACCTTATTTACAGGGGCTGTGATTAGTTGGCGTGCTTTTACAATTGATTGGGGGGATTAAAACACACGTGGTTCTTAACTGACTTTTAACTGAAACTATAAATTATAACGAATCAGAGGGAAAGCACGCCACGGGAAAATTTGAAAATAAACAAACAGAATTAACGTTTAACAGTAGAATTTGAATGTACAATAGATTACTAAAATATATAAGGATAAATAGAATAAATGGATAAATATGACTATATAAAAATCATTAAATATTTAGAAATGGAATCTATCCCAACAACAATATCCACTATCTGAAACAATACTTTTGATTTAAAAAAATGCATTCCGTTTATGCAGAAACATAAAACTTATACAAATTGCTGGAGAAAAAAAAACTAGCAAAACTGACCACATTAGTATTGAGGAACAAGCAAATAATATCCAGACAACACTGGATAGAAATGCAAGTACATTGATCTAGCCATTAAACCTGAACATAGTGACACAAGGAAAAATAAAGAAGTTCCTGAAAGAAATTGAAGCTTATTTTCCTCCAAATTCTTGCATCTTTTTTCTTTGTTTTTCTTTTTAAACCGTAAAAATAATACAAAGTGGAAAGTCGCCATTTTTTTTTTTTAAATTATGTTATTTTCTACTATAATATTAGAATTTTTTCTCAGTTTTCTGAAACCAGTAATTGAATTCACATGACTTAAATTTATCTAAAGCCAATTAATTTTATTAATATTAAAGCTCGCGTCGATAGTAAGAGGATTATTAAGTGGGTTAATATTCTTTGTGTAATACATGGAAAGAAATTCATTATTTCATTTCTAATGCAAATTTCTCGAGTGAATCCTACATAGAAAAATTTTAAATATAAAAGATAGATGTCTCTTGTCCATACATGTGCATACCATGTTTCAAGATGAGCGGTTCAATAGTTGTATGGGGGGAGGGGCACCAAAGGAATAGAAGGAGATCCTTTTTATCTCTTTGGTCTCAAATTCCTAAAAATGTATTAAAAATGTTACGACGCTTATTGTATATTTTAAAATTATTCAATCTAATAATTAATGCAGCCAGCCGTTCCGCCATGGCCGAGCGGTCTAGATGCCGTGTGATCGATGTGTCGGAACCCGGGTTCGAATCCCGACTTGGGCATGGTTGTTTCTTTCTTCTTCTGTGTTTCGTCCGTTTCTCCCTGGGACTTACAATCTCAGGGTTATTTCTGGCCGAGATGTGAATCTTGTCCCTCTTCTTCAATTTCCTAGCCTCACCCTGAGGTTGTCAGGTAGGGCTAGCTCATGGTCCAAAGTTGACCGTTGTCGATAAAAGAAGAAGAATTAATGCCACCACTTTGTCTGCATTAGTTGTCTTAAATACAACCTTTGGTTGGAAATAAAATCTATTATAAATTCAAAGTTTGATGAAGACGTTTTATTGTTGGATTAATGGGAATTAAAGTTGTTATTTTATAAACTATAAGATTATTTTTCTTATAAAGTATATTATAAAGATTATAAAGTATTTCTTGTGAAGAATACAAAATACTATAAAAGTATATTTTTTTAAGGAAATATTTGAAATATTCAGGTATTGTGCTTTTATTTGATTTTTCCAAGCAAGGGGTTTTAAAAAAGAGGAAAATTTTTTAAATAGCAATGGGTGTCAACGAGCGTGAAACAGCTGTTCCAGAATGTAAATAATAAACTTGTAAATAATTTGGTCTCGCCCATTATTATTTATTATTAATTCAAATGAGCAGTTTGAATTTTTATTCTACGAAAAAAAAAATTATTGAGGCCTTGCTGGCACATGAATTTTCTCACTAATTTTTCATTGGTGTGTTTTTCATTGTGTATTTTTTTCCTTTGAAGCACCACTGCGCTTCCGATGAAGGAAAAATTTTCTTTCCAAATTTTCAAATAGGATATCAAGTGACATCTAGCGTTGTTTTAAGGAACTCGTTGCTAGGCAACTGAAATTTATGGAATGCCGATGTGCAGACAAGGAAGAGTTAAAACTTGCAAATTAGTTCGAATAAATTGAAAGTAATTTGTGTAAAACGTTTATTTTTCAAAGAAAGCAAGTTGTTTAAATACAAAAATCAATTTCAGTAAAAATTTATACGCAATAGAATATTCTGGAAAAATCGTTTTTATTTTGGTTTTGATTAACAGCCGACAATGGACGAAGAATTTTTATTTTCCAAATTAACTTCATTAGAAAATGAAGAAATATGTATAAGAAAGACTGGATTTCATGAGATCAGGTTAGAAACATTATTTTTAATACTTAACTAGCATTACTTAACGAATTGAAAGCCAAATAGTGGCTTAAAAACTATGTATTCGATAGGAATCTTCTAAAATCTAACGAAATATTAAACAAATGTAAATATTGTAATTGTTTATAATCTCTAAGTATCTTAACTACTCAAATAGTAATAATTTATTGAGATAAACAGGTTTAGAAACGTTGAATAATAATCAGACTGAAGTAGATAGGCACAGATTTAATGTTAGGCTTAACTTTACAATAGAAACCCCCGAAGAACACGATTAATTGGTTCCCTGTTCTTTGAAACCGTGTTGTTCGAGACTACAAAGAACGGGATTCCGTTTCAAGTGTGAAAATAAAAAAATAATCAAAATAATGAAAAAATAACTAGATACAATTGGTTAAAAATCTTTCAAATCAATAAATTGAATAATAATTTTGGTTTAAGATTGGAAAACTATATAAAATATAAATTATTCAGTCAAATTAATTGGGAAAAATATAATTCTAAAACACTAAAAGTATTAACAAGGTTAAAACTTCATTAATCGCTGACGTAATTGATGAGAATATTACTCTAAATTTTTAACTACTGTAATTTTCTATCAAATAATATATGTATTTTATTCTTTTTCAAAAGAATTACTGGAAAATCGTGTAGTTTGAAACCGTGTGATTCGGGGGAAGGTATCCGTGTTCTTCGAAACTCGTGTTCTTCAAGTACCGTGTTGTTCGGGGGTATTTATTTTCGTTTTATTTAAAAGTAAAATACTTGAAATTGCTGTAGACGACAGTTACAGGATCAAATAGCTAGACAAATAATTATTATAGATTCGTTTTAACAACTTTAATGAGAATTTTTATCTAATTTCTAATTAATTAATGTAGTAAGGGAGAGTTAGTAGGAGTTGTAAACTCCCCTCCCTCCAATTGCATCCGAAATGGAAGAAATCTATCATATTAGACCCTTTCTTTTTTGATTGAATGGCTTAAACATCATCAGGGCCGTGCCAGGGGTGCACAGCACCCGGCGGCACGTCTTAGGGTGCGGCGGGCGGCAAATAATTTAATGTAGAAATACTAGAATGGAAATATATGCAAAATATGTAATTATATATATATATATATATTTGTTTTATTATGAAAACTATTAAATTTAGGCTAAAATAAATTTAGCTTATTAGGAGCGGCAACTTTTGCCTGGCCCCACGGCGCCAACATACCTTGGCGCGGCCCTAACCATCATAACCCCCTCCCCCTTTCCAAATTCCTAGACACGATTTTGAAATGAATATTACAATTATTGTCTGGCAATTTGCTCGTGTAAAACGAATCTATCTTTAAAATTACACGAAATATTTAATTTCTGATTAACACGGCTCTTACAGTTAGGATCAAAATGACATTTATGATTTACAAGCGGTAACACATTTGACATGAATGGATATGTATAGGGCGATACATTTAACCTGAAAAAGTGGAATATCTCCAAAAGGAAGCGTTCTTTAGAAAAATAGGTATTTGCGTACTATCGGGACTCATTTTTTATAATCGATTTCTGCTGTTTTGTTTTAATTTCTGTAGGAGTGTTTTTTTTTTTTTTATTTATTTTTTTTTTTTTTCAAACGTAACTTGTAATTGTTATTTATGATACCGCTTGTCATTTCGAAATGGAAAGTATTTTTATTCCGTCGTATTTCCAAACGAAACATCCTGGAAAGGATCCCACACCTCAATTAACCTAACCTACGGTCGGCCAAACCAAAGAACGACCGTGGCCACCAGATGTCGCAATAGTAGAATTTGAATCGATTGTATATGTCAGTGTTTATGGCGGGAAAGTGAACATTTAGGGAGTTTGAAGTTTACGGAAAAAAGACGATATTTATTTTCTTGAACTATTCTGATTTCTCATCAAATATAATTTTAAAAATTTATTTTTATTCATTCGTTCGTGTCAATCGTTCAAAATCAGTCTCCTACCTTTCCCAATTGGTTGTTTGACGACAGTGCATCCCTGAGATCGACAACACGAAGACGAAGATGGGATTCGTTGACTCACGTCTCGTCTAAAAAAAAACGACACTGCGATCGAAAACAATTTCTCTGATGTGCCATAAGTAAGCATGTCATAAGGCCTTTTCGAAATAAGAAGTAACGTTAGCAATAACTTCCGTTGTTTTGCTTCCAATGGTTTTCTGTGTCGGAGAGTCGCCATTTTTAATCTTCTCTCTCCACACAGATTCAGTCCTGGAATGATTAAGAGATCATGGGTGTAGTTCAAGGTCAGAGTCGTCCTTTAAAAGAAAAATGTTTTTTTTTTTTATTTCCAAACAATTTCAGATAATATGTAAGTATCTTTTTTATGGCATATATGAAGGGGTTAATGATTTAAAATACATATCAGAATTTCTCGATAGTACGTCAGTACCGAAAAATTTTCCAAATACAATGTGTGTTTGAAAGTGGAAAAGAAAGTAGCTCTTAATTTTCATTTGATGAACGTTTTCATGGTCATTTCATATTCAACTTAGAATCAAATTGCAATATTAGCTGCAGTTGCTCATGTGCCTCGTGTATAAGCTCTCGGGCATTAGCTGCTGATTCTGTAATATCTCAAAATTGTTCTAAGAATATTGAAATAACAAATTTCATCCGTGCCATTTGTTGTTGCATCAGATCTTCATGGGAATGATTTTCACAATCGAGTGGTGTTTTGTCAGTAAGCATGAGATCAATTTTTAAACTACAAATTGATAACAATATTTTTCTTTCCATGCTATTTTCTGATGAATCGACGTTCACTAATCATGGGCAAGTTAACCGACACAATACGCATTATTGGTCTGTTGAAAATCCTCGATGGTAGAGCACTAGCGCCCTTGCTCCGTTAATGTTTGGGCTGATATTATGGGAGAGGAGTTATAATTGGTCCATTTTTAATTGACAGTACATTGAATGGTGAGAAATGTCTCAACTTCCTGAGTGAGGAATTACCATTATTGCTAAAAGAACTGACTATACAAGAAAGACAGACAATGTGGTTTCAACATAATGGTTGTCCACCACATTATTCTCATACTGCTCGACGAGTGTTACATCAATATTGCAATGGATAGAACGTGGTGGTCCTGTGCCTTTGTCCTCCAGATCTCCCGACTTTATTTTATGGGGTTATCTTAAAGGTCTACCAAGATTTACGAACTACCCCCAGAAAATATGCAGGAGCGAATACGAAATGCCTGCGCAAACACTGACCTAGAAACGCTACTCGTCAACATTTTCTTCAGTGTCTTGAAAAATGTATCGAGGTTCATGGCCATCATTTTGAACATTTATTGGAGTAAGTTACTCATTAAAGTTGTTTGTTTTGTATTGCTAATAAAATTTTTGTTTTCTATTTTGAAAAGCAATTATTCTTAACTGACATTTCACATTGAAATGATATCGTCAAAAGACGGTCAAGAGAAAAATGATGAAAAAAAAAAAAGTTATTCGGGTGTTTTTTGTAGATTTAGATGCAGCTAAAAAAACGAAAAAACAACAAAAAAGTTGGTTTCCATGTGAAACAACTAAGTTGAATATGAAATGACCATGAAAATGTTCATCAATTGAAAAACAAGTAGAACTACTTTCTTTTCCCCTTTCAAAAACACAAATTATATTTAGAACATTTTTTTTATACAACGCTTCCTTGCGGAGATATCCCACTTATATACAGGGTGTACATGAAATGTGCTGCCAAACTTAAAGGTTGTATTCAATCATTTCGTCGTTCA
>JAFIDM010000007.1:19148807-19159166 GCA_023159025.1 Thereuonema tuberculata | reverse complement strand
CCAGTATAAATAGTATTTAAATAATTACAATGAAAACACAATTTACATTGGAAGAAAGATAGTCGTGTCACAATTCTCCTGTTCAGCAATCTACACCTCTACGACCTGCCCTCTTATTAGCGTACAGGTCGAAGTTAAACAAGGTAGCGATAGCGATTAGTAGATCAATCACAATGCTTCGCAACGGCTTCTGATACGATATAAAGAATATCATTACACTGATTTTGAAACCCTTAAAAAATATATTCACTGTATATCAATAATATCGGGTGGGTTTCAGAACCCATGTATTATTTATGTATTATATTTTTTTTCGTCTTTCTTGATTTTGTAGTTATGGGTCTTAAGAAGTCCATGATGCCTCTAGTGATGTTAGAAGAGCCGTCCATTGGGATGTATTCCTTCTTTATCAAGTGTCCCAAATGTGGAAACCATGTGTTTACGAAGACCAGCCGTCGGATAGGATCTACGCTCCTGTGCTTGGCCTTCGCCCTGTGCATTATATTGTAAGTAGATTTCCCTCAGTCTCATAGTTATAGCAATTAGGAAACACTGTAAGACTCCGTTATATCCACAGTCTGAGTATAGGGAGCCCGGCTCTTTTCTGGTGGATAGAGTCATGGTGAAAAACAAACAAAACCAGAGTATGAAATCTTCACAAAGAGTCTAACTTTCAATGATAAATAACGGGGGCCCTTGTCAAACAGCCAATCAAAAGATAAAAGAATGGTAAACTGACGAATCACTTCCTCATTTACCACCTTTTAGGATGTTTGTTTGTAATAAGAATTATGAATCGCCGAAAGATATTTAATTGAAGTTTTCATCTAGTTATTAACAACTGTCCCTTAAGTCACCTGATCTAAGTAACGTGAAGTAACATATTTCTTTTCCGTGGTTTTTGTGAAGTGGCTAATAAATTAATAAATATCAAAGCGTGAGACCAAATTGGACATCCTAGAACAGCTGTTTGACACTTTATTGGCGATCATCAGCTATGAGTAGTCACTAGTAAACAGCGAGGTCTCGATACACAGGCCAATAGGATCAATCGTCGGAGTTTGGTGAGGTTTTTTTTTATAGTTTATTTAAGCCTTGCAGGCTCCTCTTTGACTCCGACGACTAATAAATTAATTTAGGCAAAACAACAACCGGACGACGCCTGAATAGGGTCGTGCCATATAGAATCATCTGACCCAATGGAAGTCAGAAATATATTAAGTAGGTCAGAATAAGAAATAAAGTCAATGGGATCACATGTCCAGCTCTTACCATTGCCGAGTACTTGACCAAATCAGTTGAAAACTTTGATTGCAAATTGCTCGGCCATTGTAATAGGTTGAGCTCTGGTTTTTTTTGGACCCGCACAATCAATTATACTCTACGAGAGGATCATTGTTTCCTCTAGCACCCATATTCGGAAAAATCGTTTTCACCGTCAAAATCAACTTTAAAGTTAAAAATTCACTTTTTCCTAACTTAGGAAAACGATACGAACTTCAAACTTCGCATACATATACCTATTAACATATATGATAATACCATGTATAGACCTAAGAGGTACGCACCCAAAAATCTCGACTTATGGGCCCAAAACCAGTTGACCATGCTCAGATCACGTTCCAGGGTTCCAGGGTGGACGGGGGGGGGGGGGCAACTGGCACATCAATAGAATAGTCATGCCAAGGCCTGATGATTGCGGCAAAAACCAGAGCTCAATCTACTACGATGGCCGAGCAATTTGCAATCAAAGTTTCAACTGACTTGGTCAAGTACTCGGCAATGGTAAGAGCTGGACATGTGATACCCATTAACTTTATTTCTTATTCTGACCTACTTAATATATTTCTGACTTCCATTGGGTCACATGACCCTATATGGCACGACCCTATACAGACGTCCTTTACTACTAGTTATTCTAGATAGTAAATTAAAGTAATGTTGGCTGCGCGGTTGTCGTTGTTGCTAAGACATTGACCTCTCACCTGAGCACAGGGGTTTGGTTCTCGTGTAGGTTTCTTGGTGGTGGACGATCCATGGGGCTGGGCAGATTTTCTCGGGGTTCTCCCGTTTCTCTGCACAAATTCCACCAATCTTTCAATCTGTCGTATTTTCCGTGAGGATAGCATAATAGATCTTAAAGGGTGTCACTTTTACCACACACGAACTTAGTTGTGTTCATTTCAGTTAAACTACGTTGAGTATTTATTCAGAGTTATCTATAAATTGAAAAGTAAAACAAACTGCTACAGGACTTCCCTTAATTCTGGAATCGTAAGAGACTTTTGAAATGTCCTTTAAACTCAGATTAGAGTTTGACATTGTAAATAATCGCAGATAAACTATTTCACAGTATAGGTTGGTTTTTTTTTTTCCTTATGTTAATTTGCTAGCAAGAGATGTCGTTTCTGGTTTTTAATATGAATCTTTAAAAATTAATATAATTTTCATTTTTAATCGCTTCTAATTTTCTTAAAGATCAAGTAAACATCTTTTGTACGCCTATACTACATTTTATTTTTATGGTTTAAATGTTAATAATAAATGTAGAAAAACAAGTGAAAGAAAAAAAAACCCAACTTCTGCAGCAATGAGTTCCAGGATCAACTAAGTGATCCGTTTTTCTCCATATATGGTAATTCTTCTTTTTCTGTGCGTACAACAGTTCTTCAAATTTGAGAAACACAAACTCAGTTTTGATCAAAAATTTTCTACTTAACACATTAGTTACCTAAATTCTTTTACAGAATGATTCATTAAAGAGATATTGTTCAAAAAAGATGTTGATTATTAGTTCACTTTTTATTTCTCTGATGGCAATAAAATAATTTCACTCGCGTTTCCACAATATTATATTTAATTTGAAAATTCCGTTTCGTGATGAAATTTTCTGTAACATTTATTTTGAGTTAATAAGGCTAACTTATCATGATCATCTTTTCTTATAATGGTGCTGTGGTCCATTAGTGTAGATAATACTTGCGGACTTAGTTACCCAGCGGATTTTTTCAGGTTATTTTACCTCTGGCTGGGCCCTACTAGGGTTCAGTTAGACCTCTGTAAAATAGTTACCAGTTTCTTTCTCGAGGGTTAAAGCATTGTAATGAGTATTCAGTTTCTACTAGACCCAATGGTTACTGAAACGTCCGAATGAAAATCTCCGGGGCTCTCATAAGCCAGTGGCTGCTCGGGCGAGAAATATCCGCCTACATTACATCAAAAACAAACAAGCAAATTCTATTTTCATGTTCTAAATAGAAATATCAGGAAACGATAACTAGATAAAGCAAACTTCTAACATCTCAGGATCAATTCATCCATTTCGCAAGGTTTGAATCCGTAAGGTAGAGGACCTCGTTTAACAGAGCAATAAGGAACGAATGGAAGACCTTACTCGTCAAACCTATGGGGGATGTTGCAATGGTAGATAAACAGTGAGTTCTGCTACCACCTAAAGTCTGTCAAATGAAAGAAGAACCACTAATCAGAGAGAAGTACTGCTCGATTCAAAAGCCCTGATTCGCCCTCTTGAGACGTTGTTAAACATGGCGTCAGCTATGGGTTCTCAGTTGGATTCGGAATCTAAGCGTCAACAAGCAACAATTTTCTGCTGGCAAACAAATCCACAGCGAAGCATGAGAGATTGAAGTACGTACACTTGAAGTACGTCTGCAGGTGAAGAAAATAAGACAAAACTCTGGAAAGCTACCACTGATGCAATAGGCGTAGGAAACTTCAACTGTCCGGCGGATTGTAGTTTGTCGGCAGCAAGCGGAGAAGGGTCTGCTTTTCATGCACTTCAATACAATAACTATAAAAAATCCAAATGAAAAACTTAACGATTTCATTTAATATACAGAATCAAAAATGAATACAGAATCAAAATTAAAGAAAGGAATTTGAAAAATAAAACGGAGGCGCGATGTCCTCTAGTGGAGAGGGTGGGAACTAGAGGAAAAGAAACTAGACATATAGAAATCGCTAAGTAAAAGAACAATTTTGCCCGCCATTTTTTTTTTTTCATTTGACAGACTATAGTTTGTTTGTTTTTTTAAATGTGAAAAACTGGAAAACACTACAAAATATGAAATATTAATATGAGTCTGCTAAGCAGTTAAATAACGAAAAAAATTATTAATGAATCAACCTAGATAAAATACATAAAAGACCAAACTCTTTCATCATCTAAGATGATCCCATCCAAAAGTAATTGCACCTGTAAAAATAAAGTTAATTGAGATTTTGGATTGTTTTGACGATTGTTTTAAATATATATCCCAGTGTTTGAAGATCTCGTTGTCATCAGAAAATATCTAATTAAGAAATTTTATTAAATTGTCAGTTACGAAATTGTTTTTTATAGAGGAATTCGTTTAGTATTCGAATCTGTTAATTGGTTTCTTTTGTTCATTTTCAGTCCCCCCTGTTTCATTGTACCTTTTCTAACGAGAGCTGTGTATAACGTGAAACACACGTGTCCCAACTGCAGCTACGTCTTTGGTGTATTTGTGCCGTAGTCTAATAAAAGTCGAAGACAACTTCCTTTTTTTTGTTTGCAATCATTCCATCATTCGTAATACATGTATCATAAACCAAAAGAACAGCAGCGAATATCTTGCAAAATAGGAATCATCAATAGTTTTTTAAAACACAAGCATTTATCTTTAAGCATTGTCTTTTCTTAATGGTTTTTCAGTAAATTATCTTTTAAATTCTATCAGCAAACTTAATTTTGGACATAAAAGTTGTATAATGTCTGCTTTACACGCTCTCGAAAAATTGCCTCAAACGCGCTCGAAAATATTCCGTTTCCCAGTTGCAGCTCGACTGAAAAGCCTTACACGTGTGAGCGGCAAATCGCGTTTTGCTCTCGTTTGATCGTGATTTACAATCAACAAAATAGTTGATTTTGCAGCTTTGTTTTGCTATTAATTCTCATCTGATTTCACAGAGATAAAGAAAAACGAAATAAAAGAAATCTCGGAGGAAGAGAATGTGCTGAATGAAGCCATGGATTGAAACCACGAGCAAAGAATATCCAAATTTCTGCGTGAAGTTAACACTGTCGTAGTTTTGAAATAAATTTTCTCGCCGCCATGAGCGCTGGTGTAGACTTGCTTCTAATGTTTGCCTGAACTTAGAACTTTTATTTAGAACTTTTATTTAGAGCAATAGGCATGATTTTTCGGGCAATTGGGAGATTTTCGAGCCAATTGCCGGTTTGAGGCAAATTTTCAAGGACATGTAAAGCTGCCATAAGATATATATATATATTTTTTTAAGTAAAGCTGTCGAATGTAAACTTAAACAAAAATTGAATGATAAATATGGAACAAATTCGTCAGCCATTTTATAAGGGCATCATTTTTATATCAGCATCATCGTCGTTATTATAACAATATTTCGTAATAACTGTTTAACACCTTTCATATAAAATCAACATTACATTATACCCGTATTTGGATGGATGGAGAATAATATCCGCTATACCAATTGTCAAAATAATTGAGGTTAGAGGGTGTAAACCTCCCCTAACCCCGTTCAAGATCTTTAAACTCGCCATAACATTAAATGCCGTTTGCTCCCATATATTGAATAAAAAGTTTGTATAAGAATGAAATTAAAAGCTACAGAATACTGTACATCTAACATTTTTTATTTTGAGTAAAAGATGAACCTGAATAAATTTATATATATTAGAATTTTCGTCGTTACAACGGCATTAAGCTTCAAATAAAAAATCAAGGACTGGCCTAATTCAAGCTTTGTTTTTTGAAACATTGCTTTACATAGAAGTTTCCATCACTGAAGTGTAAATATTAACGATATTCTCTCACTATTTGGATTCTCAGCTTGTTAAGATTAAAGTCTTGATAGGAAACTGTCAGTACGACATTTAAGTTAGTGTGTCCCACTACAGGCCTATGTGACACTCGGAGTCGCGGGAGGTAAGGCTCCCAGCGCTCCGTGACCAACGGGACTAAGTATGATATTTACTAAAAGATATATTTTTTGAATGATTGAGGAAGCAGTTACTTTTCACCGAAGATTGTAAATGTATTCAATGTCATTAAGGGGTGACACGAAGATATGCAGATATTATTAGCTTATACTTTGACTATTCAGTAATGTTCATTGGTACGGTTCACTTACAAAATAACAACAATTGAAAATAAAGCTTTTTTTTATTACGTATAATGGGCCATATAATGTTTAATGTATTTATAGAGATCAGTAAATTCACGTAAGCAATCAACAGAAATTTATTACTGAATGTATTTGATTTTGAGCTGATTCACTGTGACAATGTGATAGACATTACAATGAAAATGCAAGTATTTTGGTGTCCAAAATGTAAGTCCTAAAGGCATTTTTATTTATTTCTTGACAAAATCACAGTATGAAACAGATTGTAAGGAATTGATTTCTATAGATTATTTTTAAAATTTATTATTTTTTTTGTATGTAATAAATATGAATCAACTGGAGAGAGAGAAAAAAAAAAAAAAGGTTGGGAAATGAGGGGATACTATAATAAAAGAGCCAATGAACGTTAAAGAGCGGTATTAAGTTGATTTAAACGATTTTTCTAGTTCCAGTGTCTGTATTACAAAGAATGGAGTCGCCAAATTGTTTGATTGGCAAAAAACACCTGTCGAAAACGATTTTTCGTTTGTAAATAAAAAAAAACAACATTTTCCATGCATTTAACTGTAGGTTAGGTTAAGTGAGGTATGACACTTTCCAGGATGTGTAGTTTGGAAAAACACCCGAAAAAAACATACTTTTCGTTTCAGTATGATCCTTGATTTTGCGATGATTCTAAGACCGCCATTTTCCAATCAGTGAATCATAAAAGGAGTATGCAGAATTTTTTTTTGAGGGAGTGGGGGTTAAGCTAGAAGATCAAACTTCCGGGTTGGGTAGCCGCAGTACGTGTATCAACTAAACATCCAAACAAAACAAGGAAAAGTTTCTAACCTTTACAGTTCGAATTTTCGGAAGGCAAGAACTGAACCCAGTGTTCCCGCTAAGCTGCGCTAGCGCACAAAGGTTTGGCACTTAGCGCACTAGCAGGCGATAGAACTATGAAATTTGTTATTGATTCTTAAAATTAAAAAAAACGGAAGCATTCGTGCCGTTGCCGTAAATTCTAAAGCAGTGCGCTATACAGTTTACCTCGTATTAGCGGTTATAATCTTGTAAATAACTAATTTATGCACTCGTCAAATGTAGGCTCGTTCACAACTTCAAATCTATAGTCCTCAAAATGAAAGATGACCGGCGGAAGTTTGAACTGCGCAGCCCTTCCGGTAGCTGATCAATTATGTTTTCCTGTCACAATGGACGCCCGTCGTCTGTTTTCACTGAGAAAGAAAGACATGTTGATAACGCCAAATTAAAACTTCTCTCGACTATTTACCGTTATTTCAATACCAGTTGCTAACAATAAGTATTTATATAGATAAATAAATATATATTATTTATAAATACAATGCTGTTTTGCAAAGTAACAAGCCTTTACCGTAATGGCGACGTCCTGTGATAAACTCATACGGAAGTGCCTGACCAGAGTAATCGATGATACATGCGCAGATCTCACAAAAACAGGGCGGCCATCATTCATTTTGAGGACAATAGTAGCTCTTTTGTCTCAGGAAATAGAATTTTTGCTCACAAGAGGGCAGCTTGGCTGGACCCCGTCGCCCAAGGTAATTCGGATTTCCAGGAATCTGTAAAATACGGCATTGAACAAAAAATAAAAATGTATTTTGCCACTTGTTTACATTGTCTTACCGAGAATATTTAGCTTAAGTAAATGCCGATGTTGAAGTGGATTGCTGGTTACACTTGTTCTCTTTTTCCGTGTTCACTTTTCGACCTCATGTGTGCATTGTTTTAGGCTTCATTTTATTCTTTTTTTTTTTGTCTTAATACTATATGCCCATTAATAACAGAACTAAGCCGCTGAAGCAAATACAATGAATGAAATGACTTGTAAAGCAATTTCAGCGCTATAATATAAATATTGTTCGTATACATCAACTGTATTTAACTTCATTCAACGAATACATTTCAGTCAATTACGCACAGGCAATGGGAAAGAGTCACAATAAAAAAGTTAAATTCTTTTCTTTTTTTATACAAATAGAACAGAAATCCGAATATTAATTTTCTCGTTTCTTCTTTTTTTTGTTTTTTTTGTTGACTTTTTTAGGCTCTCAGTATCTTATCACCTGCGAGGCATGTTTAAGTAACATAGCATTTTCTTAACGTATATTACCATAATATTCTTCGAATATACAGCAATGATTTCAGATATTCAGTACTTTATGTACTGTAATTGAAAAAATATAGAAATTGTTCGTTTTAATTGTGATGGTATTTTACGATTGAGAAAACTTATAACTGTTCGTTCGTTGATTCTAACCATCCACTTACTGCTGCTTTGTAGAATTTCGCTTTCAAATATTATGAAGTTACATCAAATGCAAGATTCATCGCTCTCAGAACTATCGTCAATGACGACTTTTCTGGCCGTGGGATTCATTATTAGATGTCCGTTACTGACACTGTTTTTAGATGGATTGTTTTCGGGCTTCTGATACCTAGAATGATAAGAAAAAGGAAAAACAAAATCAGTTATTTAAAATTAAGAATTATTCCATCATTGTAAACATTATTTATAAAAAATTACAGTAAAAAGCAACTAAATTTGACTTTCTGTAAAAAATAATAAAAAATCACTTCGAAATTAACACAGTCTTTCTAATCTGTAGCTAAACCAAAAGAGGAAATGTAAAAATTAATTTGAATATCCCCTCCTTTTAAATGAAATGAGACAATAAGACAAAATACCACAAAAAACAATATTTTTCAGTTAACTCAAAAAGCTTTAGAGAAGTAAGCTTTCAAAAAGTAAAAGTTTATTAGTGGCTTTAAAGCGCTACTGAGCACATGGATCACATGATGCACTTTTTTGGCTACAATTTCCGAATTTTAAAAATAACTTTATCTACATAGAAGAATCTTCAAGAATCAAGAAAATATATAGTTTTATATAGTCAATCTTTGCTGAATATTAAAAAAATCTATATTTTATATTACCTTGATATAGTAGCAGCCTTTCAGAACCAGTCCTCGACACGAAATAGTCGAAATGTAATTTCACTCGAAAATGTTGGCGGTCTGCTAAAAACTCACTTCAACACTAGATGGCATGTCAATGCAAACTACTTGAGTGCAATACCGCCATCTCTTATGTTTATGAAGAATTAGATAGGTGGCGTTAAAGGTATACATGGTGTTATATGGCTCAGGTACCTTAATAGGTAAACATAATATCACAGTAGCTTCCGAATGTAGAATTGGTATAGAACAAATTCTAATCATTGAAGATGTTGATGCTACTTCTTAAAAGGGAGTGAAATAATGATAATAATAGCAAGGTGAGAAAAAAATCAATTCCTTTTTACAACATCTTGACCATCTCTTAGATGGTTACAGCTACGTTAAAAATTTAACAGCCTGTCCCACTACAGGCCTATGTGGCCCTTGGGATCGTAGGAGGTAAGGCTCCGGCGTTCCGTAACCAACGGGACTAAGATGATGTCGGGTGGTCAGCCTTTCGCCTTTAACCCCTGGGAAAGAAACAGGCCATTCAACTTGGCCCACTTACTAATGCAGTAATTGATCGAATATTGTTCGAACTGAACGTGTTACAGTTATTTTATAATGGCTTTCATCCATTGCATTGCTGTTAACCAAACAATCTCGAGATATTTTAATCGAAGCGTATGTCGCTATATGTTGTGTGCACCTCTATTTACGCTATCAACTGACCAAAAAAAAAAAAAAATAAATCACGTGAATAACAAAAAAACAAAAAAAGGCATTCTTGAATTATTGACGAAATTTTTAACAAATACATTGGCAATGTTATATAATTAGATGTCATCTTTTCCATTTTTGCTATAATCAATCATTGGTTGCTGGTTAAAATAGATCGAAGTTATGTCAAACTTTTACTGACAAGACATAAAGATTTATTAAAATAATGCATGTGAGGGTTGATCAGAAAATAGTCTTTAGTGTTTGAATAAGATTTGTCATCCCTTACAAATAGAAGCAAGATTCCTTATGTGTAGCCACATACCCTGCTTTGATTTATTCATCGTAGGTGAAATGACGTGGCGTGGCCGTGCGGTCTCGGCGGCGGTCTGCCGTGGCGGCCAGTGCGCCAGTACCTGGGTTCGAATCCCGGCAGTGGCATGGTTGTTTCAATTTCCTTTCCTGTGTTGTCCAGCCTCTTCTTCACTTTCTCTTCGGTCTGACGTCATTCCTTAATGGCGTCCTGGG
>JAFIDM010000007.1:19081045-19141428 GCA_023159025.1 Thereuonema tuberculata | reverse complement strand
CTGGCAGCTGTGATACACATTGTTTTGTAGTGTATAATAATAATAATAATAATATAATAATATTATAATATAATATTATAATATTATAATATTGATATTGCAGTTTTTATTAATATTATATTATAATATAATATTATAATATTATAATATTGATATTGCAGTTCCCATCAGCAAGAACATGCAGAAAACTCACGCTGACAAGATAAGTAAATACACAGACCTAGCACACGAGCTCCAGAAGCAGTGGAGGCAGGACCGAGTACGTGTTGTACCCATCATCCTGTCCGCTACTGGTGTAGTACCTCACACATTGCACCACAGCCTCAACACACTAGGACTTCATAAAAACACTTATGCACAACTCCAGAAGGCTGTGGTACTCAACACAACACGCATAGTTCGAAAATTTATGGACACAACCACACAACCCTAACTATTCTTCCAACCTTTTTTTTTTTTTTTTTATATATATATATACACTTGGCAATACGTGCTTTGGTCCTTGACCCGCCATATTGTCTTAGCTGGGGAAACCCATGGTTTGAAACTTTTTCGAGATAATAATAATAATATAAAATAAAAAAAAAGAAATCCACTTGAAAACGTAATAGCAAGGCCCCTTCCCTTCAAGATTCATCAACAAACAACTCAGAACCAGAACAGGGAAAACATTAAACGATAAAGCTGATGGCTTAGTTATGGATGTCAAGAATTAAAACTTCTAAGGGAATATTAAGGATTTCTTTAAGGGAAATTTTAACGTGCATGTAAGTTACAAAGGAATGAAAAAGAGGTTTAAAACGCACAACAAATAACCACTGAGCTGCTTTTCGTGATTTTGATACTGGGAATCCAAGACAGCCTGTTACTGGGTTATTACCCATCCTCAGTTGGATTCACCCAGTTTTTTGCAGCTCAGTGAGATCAAAGGAAATGTAAACAAATGACAGGTAAACATAAGAATGGCCCTTTCTATAAAAAATATCAAAAAAATAAATAAAAAATAAGAAAGGGCAATTAGTTAATCCTTGCCAGCTTATGAAGGATTAAACTATAAGAAAAACATATTTAAAAGGGAAATTTTAACATGCGTGTAAGTTACAAAGGAATGAAAAAGAGGTTTAAAAACGCACAACATATTTGATTGTTTTTAAAGTAACGAGAGGCACCTTTCGGGAAACCAATAACAACTAAAACAAAAGAATTGTTTCATCGTTTTATAAACAAATGCAATCAAATGGAAAGGTCGTATCCAGAGCTGCGTCTCTTCTCAGAGGTCATTCAGCACTGGTGAGCGATTTCAATCTCGTATCATATTACATTGATCTTCAGTCTCTGCCTCCGCCGAGGCGGTTAAAAATAAACAGAACAGCAGTGGTCACGAAATGCGTTTAGTAGCCTTACCTCGTGATAACAATCCTCCATGTCGTCGTGGTGAATCAGTTGAGGTTTGTCTGCGTACGGAGTCTCCTTCTCTCCAGTGTCCCAATTCAAAGCTATTCTCGAAACCGATCTGTTTCGAGTCGCTTAGCAACTGCCAACATTTGTATCAGCTGGCGTAAATAAAAAAGCCACAAGGAGAAAAAAAATACACAGATTCCAAGGAATCCTTGGCCGAATAAACGAAGCTCTACAAAGTCACGAAACGGAAATTAATTGTAATTGGTGGACCTTGAACTGTAGCATCGTCCACGTGGACTCTGTTGACCAGTTGGCTTGTCTAATGAATAAAAGAGCAATTCCTATTAAGAAGCCATTAGCAGTGACACAGAGACGAGATGAACGTCGTAAAGCTTCATCGGAAGAGTTGGCGACTTGTAAGAACTCAAACGAAAGCATCAAGTAGGCGTCCATTCCCAATAGAGTCACATGACATCTGGACAACAAATTTTCGGAGACCGTCAAAGTTTTTTAAGTGAAAAATTAATAACGATTTTCGATACTAATAACTAAAAAGAATGAGATATAAATTTAAATATTTTTTGCTTTTAATTAAAAAAAAAAAAAAAATATTGATTTTTCTTTGCTTTTAAGCAGTATAATCGACAGGCAAAACAATTTAGGATTGGTACTTACAAATAAATTGCCCGACACAATTTTCTCCTGTCTCTTATATTATTTTGTTGAATACCTTTTTGTTCCGAAGTCCAAAGGTGCCTAAATCAGAATGCCCCAGAGCACGAGAAAATCTAACCCCACTTCTACATATAAGTGCTTTTTCAAAGTATAGTACTTAAAAGTGAATATAATTTATGCTTTAGCATAAAATTATTTTTAAATTAAGCACAGTATTATTATTTTTTTTAAAATAATATATAAAAAGTACATTAACCTAAGGAAAAATAAAAAACGTTAGGCAAATAAGAAAAACAAAAAAAATCCACGCGGACATTGAGAAAAAAGGATTAAGAGAGGGAAAAAAATAAATAAAGAGTAGATATACGGATTAGATCCTACAACCTTCAGCGTATGAGTCAGAGACTTCACCGATCTCTCGATAGCTGACAGCTCAAATGAGATGGTTGCATTTCTAACATTTAAGTTTAAAAGCGGAAATCCGATGATAATAATGCAAAGTATCTCGAACATTGGGGGGGGGGGGACATTGGTCCCTGAAA
Source organism: Thereuonema tuberculata (assembly GCA_023159025.1). Classification (NCBI taxonomy): domain Eukaryota; kingdom Metazoa; phylum Arthropoda; class Chilopoda; order Scutigeromorpha; family Scutigeridae; genus Thereuonema; species Thereuonema tuberculata. Next base: position 19,138,810 of record JAFIDM010000007.1, on the reverse strand, counting down.
ATACTGTATTCATACATTGTTTGGGCCTCTGAACACAATGGTGAAGTCCGTTTGCCGAACCGATCTTCCGTTCGGGAGTTGTTAGAGGTGGGGGACAGACAAACGGACGGACGCACATGACAAACGCGAGAGCTACCGATTTTGGTCGCTATCACAATAGCTCCCAAGTGGGTCGCTAAAAGTTAATCACAAAATCTATTGAATAAAATCTTCTTTTAATAGAGTTGAATAGAAATTGAATATACGGTGATATAATAAGTTACATAATCAGTTATAACTAACGTTAAACATAAGTGGGTTGCAATTACCTTTTCATCAATCAGACAATGGAATCCTTTATTTGCTACTTCCGTTCTGTGAGTTTATATCTTCAATTATAGAAGTGCTCTTTGAGTTGAGAGTTCAAAGCTCAAGTAATTAATTTGAAATAATAGCATGAATTATTATTAATAATATATCGCTTAATCTTCATTTGGAAATGCCTCCTTTCTTTCGTGATCCTTTAATTTGTTTGTTATAATGAATTTCATTGTTTCAGGTCTTTTCTTTACTTCGACTTTGACCAAGGGATTTACCAACATAAAGTGACTCCCTTTTTTGTCCCTCTTAATCAAGGAACTTTGGAGTATTTAAATCAGATTTAAGATTAAAATCTATGATTAGATAATACTGAAGAATTTCTTCAGTAGAAATTTCGTTTTCTTTTTACATAATTTCAGAAAAGTAAAAAAAAAAATCAGAATACCGAAAAGCTCGTACTTTTTAGAAGAATATATTCTATCGTGAAGTACCGGGAAGTTAAATAAACACTTTCAGAAACTATCAATAAAAGTTGCTATCTAAGCAAAAACTGTAACTTCATTTTTTTTTCGCTCACTAGACGGCGTCATTGTCGTAGAAATTTTATCCTATGGAATTTTTTTTCTTTCTAAATTTATGGATTATTTACAATTGGAAAAAAATAATAAAGAATAATAAACTAAAAGGAAAATAAATTATAGAATCAAATAGAATGAGCATATCCAGCATCTGAACAAATCAAAGTGGTCGAGGATTGCTTTGGTAATAGGAACATTGGAAGACCTAGAAAATGATTAAATTACGAGAACAGTATAGACATGTTTAATCTGTGAAGCAAAGAAAAAATAAACAAAGAATTAAAATTTATACTATTAATCATCATCCCCTACACCAGAAAATAAATGATAAACATTACATTTATTTCTAGAAAAAAACAGCGAATTTTCGAGGAGAAAAATAAAAGAACGTCGTCTCTTCTTCAAGCCTTTACAAAATAATATTAATATTAAATAATAAATCACGAGATTTTGAATTTACAATATCTGTGAAATATAAACAATACAATATTAATACAATATATTATTAAGTTACGAGATTAGAAGACGATTAATTCATGAATATTACAATGAATATTATAGAACATCGTCTTCTTCACAATAATCCTCGAGTTGTGTATCCAATTTCAATTGTTTTTTATAATCTAGATCTTCAATTATTACTTTATTGTTGGGATTAAAATATTTTTCATCAATTAAATCTTTGCCTAATTTTACTATACCTTCATTAATATTAATCCCATCATTCCTATTTAAGTTGTCTCCTTTTGATGTTCTTATGCATATGCTTTCGATTATTTTTCTAATTTTAGCGTTCTTTTCATTACAAAGAATTCTAACTTCCTTATTAATAAAATGTTTCTTTTCATTACAATGCTCCGCAATTTCAGATTTTTCTACTAAGTTTGTCCTGATATAGTAACCATGTTCTGAAGCACGTTCCTTAATCGTTCTTTTCGTTTCTCCAAGATAAAACAAATTACAGTTAAGACATTCCAATTTATATATTACACCCATTTTATATCTTTTATCAATACTATTCAATTTTTTACACAAAATATTATTTAATTTATTATTATATTCAAAACTTACATTGATTCCGAATTTTTTGCATATTTCTTTTAAACGCAAACTATTGCTATTCAAATATGGTATAAAACATCTCATATCATCATAGGCTTTCAATTCTTTTAGCATTTATATAGTATTTTTATTTATTATATTTATATTATATTATATTTATTATTTTTATAGTAATGTTTAGCATTTATTTTCTGGTATAGGGGAAGATGATTAATAGTACACATTACAGTAGAAAAGATTTGAAGAAGAAATATGGAATTAAAATTTATTTCGTATTGGTAAAGAGTAAGCTGTTTTACTATAGTCCGTTCATTGTATTTGTGAAGACACGTGATCACAGTTAACCAATCATTATCATTTCTTTCTTCATTAGAGTTATTGCTTGGTCGCGTCTGGAATCTTGTTACAAGTTACTTCCGGTGTTTATATTTATTCGTCCTCGCGCTACAATGCTTTATTAATATTATTTTTTGTTGGTTTTTCAATTTTAAGAATAATGTTTATTTATTTATTTTCTTATTTTTTAAAAAGTTTGTTTTTAGGCATGTACAATTGTATTTTTGATTAATATGTTTAAAACTATGTTCAAAACGGAAGTTCATGGAGTAACTAATGCTCAATCGTTCACCATATATGGAATTGCTACGTGTCTGGAGACGTAATAAACGGAGAATAGTAACCCGTCAATGAGGATGCATACCACTGCAGTTTTTTCCCTACTAACGTGGGACAAACCCAATCACAGATATTATAGTTTTATATTAATAAATGGAATTTCTGCTTGTTGGTTTCAGCGTTTTAAGAATGCTTCAAATTTACTCTGTTCTTGCGTAGCCAAGTAATTATGCAAAAAGTAAAAGCAATAAAGAAAAACATTGGAGATTCTTTAAAGGACGTTTGAATAATGATAATTTTGAATTATTAATTCTCCAGTATTGTTCATCAATAGAAATAGGAAGCTGGAACGTCTATCTCAAGTTTCAGATGCCAAGGATTTAGTAGTTTTGGGTTGTTTGAATACGGAATCTTAATAACTGCAAATATTGAAGGTTTTGGCCTTCAAGTAATCATTCAAGTTACTAATTTTAATGTTACTCTAGAATGAATCATGATTGTACACGTTAAACAATACAGAGAGCGAGAGTGGGATTCATAAATGTTCGCACCTTCTCAGATCTGTCATCGGTGGAGTTTATGTGGCTGATAAGTCCTTATGAGGACGAAACGGCCGTCCCATCCTCTTCCCGGTGACAGCTCGAGGTGCGAAATCTTTTTTTGGTTTCTTGTGTCTTCCGTAGTTACCATTTTGTTGAATTAATAGACACGTAAAATTTGTTATTACTTTAAAATACGTATTTTCAGGGCTGTTTCTACGGATGAAACATCGTTGTCGAACGAAAACCCATATTTTGAAAAAAAAAAAATATGTTAAGTGTAAATTAAATTAAGGAATAAATTTAACGTGCTGGAAATTTTTAGAAAAAGATTTTTTGTTGTACAAACAGCACAACATTTGTTATTGTTGATTTTCTTGTTTCGGGGGTCACTGCCAGGGTGGTGTTCACTTAAGATCTTGCCTTTCTGGATCTATTATCGGGGAAGGCGGATCGAGCTGATGAGTCCCTTGCAGGACGAATCGGCCGTTCCCGATTCCATCCGATAATTGAATCAGAAAGGCAATTTATTTATTCCTGTGCTGTTCTTGTTTCTTATTTTGTTTTGTTTATAAATTAAATTCTTTACCGTTAACTTTTGTAATCTGAACATTATGAGCATTTTCACTAACCGAGGTCTTCATCAACCGAGCAAATCCTGACGTATTTATTTATTTACTTTTTGCTTTATTAAGGAGCTGAAATTATTTAAACTTGTCTTCAAAAAAAAGAAGAAAGGAAAAGTAGTCATATCACTGAACATGAAAACAAACTGAATGATAAGAGGAATCGCTAAAATGCAAGTGGAGTTTGGAATCGGGAGACGACTGTTGGCTGGGAAAAAATATTGTACGCAATTACAGTTTCTTTTTGCTTTTTTTTTGTTTTGTTTTTCTATATTTTTTTTTTATTCTCTCAGTTTAAAAAAAAAAAAAACTTAATTTTTAATCGTTTATTCTTTACCTTCCCTCTCATTATTTTTGGAGCAAAATTTTCCTACAAAACCAAAGTCAATTTTTGGTACTACATAGCCTATGGTGTGTGTTTTTCGGAAATATTTATTATTCAATAAACGACATTGCCATGTTTTCAATTATCTCGAGTTCTACTGAATGTCTTATCGCGATTTTAAACAGATGGCTTGACGTCATTTTATTATTCAAGAGTAGAAACAGGGCCCATCATTTCTTAGCGTTAGATTAAATAGTGACAAACTAACCTTTAGCCCAGAAAAAGAATCTTTTTATTCTTACATTCCCTAATTCTTAAGTATAAGATTGGTGTAGATCATTCTCTTAGAATGATAAAGGTTTAGTAAAGGATTGCAAATTTTGCCTACATTGACGATGAGTTAATGAGCATCAAAACTTCATCCGCTGTAAATTGTAAATTTTAAAATGCGAAAAATGATTGTGATCAATGCATTATCATTTAATCAATGCATTTAAGAGTGTAGCTTTTTGTACAGATTACAAATTTTTGATCCTTAAAATGATTCAAACACCAAAATGTAATCAGGAGAAGATAGGAATAAGGTTTGATGTAGATCGGAAATGATCCAGGGATCGGAAATATGAATTGTGTGAAAATTGATTGTGATCAGTGCATTATCATTTAAGATATTAGGAATGCAGCTTTTTGTACAGAGTGCAAATTTTTGATCCTTAAAATTATTCAAACACCAAAATGTAATCAGGAGAATATAGGAATAAGTTTGATGTAGATAGAAAATATGAATTGTGCGAAAATTGATTATGATCAGTGTATTATCATTTAATGTAGTAAGAGTGCAGCTTTTTGTAGAGAATGCAAAATTTTGATTCTTAAAATGATTCGAACACCAAAACGTAACCAGGAGTAGGTAGGAATAAGATTTAATGTAGATCTAAAATGTTCCAGGGATGAGAAATATGAATTTCTTCTCTTTAGATATTTTTGATTAAATATCATTCTACTGTTTTGAGAACTCAAAATGATTAAAAAACACTACACTGTATATCGTCTGCAATATTAATATACTCTCCCATTAATGTGTCTGAAGAAAATTTGTGTAAAGTTCAAGTAAACAACTGTAATCAGTTCAGTAAAGAATTCAGTGGAATTGTTACTAGATTTGCATTATTTTTTTTTATTTTTTTTTAATGTTAACCAGTCCTATTAGGTGCAATTAGACTAATTACTCCTGTGTTATAATGTCTAACAGATGGATGTTGACGATCACGTTTGCGCGAGAATTACCAAAAACACGAGATCTCGCCATTAGCCTCTTCAGCAGGTCTCAAAGAATTTAGTATTTTTAATGTCTGTCACTAGAAAAATGCTACATAATGAATTTATTGTTTGTTTATTGACTGTTTTCAATTTACTAAAACTATATTAAAATATAGTAAAAGTCTCGTGCATTACCCCGTATTATAATTCATTTAAATATTTCAATATTTTGTGATAAGACATGGATAAAGACTATTCTCGCGTAAATTACGTGAAATCACGAAAATACGGGATCGTCAACATCCATCTGTTAGACATTAGGTGCTGGAAGTTTGTTGTAAGACTTATAAAGTTAAGATTGAAAGCGAAGATTAAAAATTTTTCTTATTTTATCATTAATTATATCATAGTAGTTTTTTTTTTTTTGTGTCTTAATTTTGTAGAAACTGTTCAAAATAGTTTTATAAATAAATTTTTCTTCTGTTTTTAATATTTTAAATTTGTAACGAATTTTTAAGTTTTGTTCGGAAGTTTTATTTTTATAGTTAACGTAAATATTATTAAAAAATTTAAGATCAATTTATTTACATTATCAATTAGACATTTATTTTTAAAAAAATCCAACAATTTAGTCCATAATCTAAAATAGAATCAACTAATTTTAGTAACTGCATTACTACTTAAGAAATAATGAAAAATTTTACATCAAGGAAAATCCTTTTATTTTCAGTTACTAACTGGAGTAGAAAACTCAAAAGAAATTCCCCAGTTAATTGATACCGTACGAGTTAGAAAAGGCAGATAATTCAAGAGGCGGAAATTCTTTTGTTTGTGACGAATTCCTGATTCATATAGTAGACTTTAATCTCTGTTTCTCTGAACCTCTTATCAATAGGAAGATGGAAAATACCATGTGGCGAAACAAGTCACCTTTTTGGATGTGAGGGCTATAAATAAATGATCTCAATTTCCTGTTGGATTTTTATAACGTTACGAATATGAAATCGAATCGCTATCAACGGATAATTTCAAATATAATTACAATAAGAAGACGCACATACGGGAAATCTCAGCATTTAAAAGGTGCATTCGCATCTCGTTGTTCCAAAAAACAGTCACTAGATGGAGACGTGTTTTACATGGTCGCAATTCAATGAATAGTATTAAACAACACTCCAGTGTCCACTTACGAAGGTAGAGATACAATTGAGGTAGAGATAGCCAGACAGTGTGTTGAAGTTGAAGTCTGCGGACCAGTCGGACTCCTACTCCGCTTTAACTCCCGCCAAAGAAACCCAATATTCGTTGGACAGCAGGGCTAGGGGAATCCTATTATCCCTCCGCAGTAGGGATAATAAGTAGGGAGAGATCCAGGCTTTTCCAGCTCACAGACAAGTGCTTTACCACTTGATCTACCAGCCCCTATCAATTCAATTGATGATGAAATTAAATATTTTGCAAGGTGAATTTATTTGATATTTTACATTATCATTATTCTTTCATCTTGTTGTTGAAAGATCCTTAAGACTGTAGATCTATTAATCTAACAACCTATAGTTTTTGTCACTGGATTTTTCGTTATATTCTGAACGCTAAGCTTGGAGCTACCACCAGTGGCGGATTTCCATATAGGCGCAGGAGGCGCGCGCCACGGGCCTCAGAAATCAAGGGGGCCTCAAAATTTAGCTCTCAAAATAAAAACAAATTATTTTATTTTGGTTGTAAAAGCAAGAGTTCCTTTTTTTTTTATTGTAAAAGCAAGATTTCCTTTCTTTTTTTTTTTGGTTGTAAAAGCAAGCCTAAGGGGCCCCACCAGTCAGCCTAGGGGCCCCATCCACCCAAGAAGTATTTTCTTTTTTTTTGGTTGTGGAATAATGGGACTCCCGCCCCGGACCCCCAAAGGCGTTGGTACGCCACTGTGTAGGGGTAGTGAAAATATTTAGAGGGGGCCTCAAAATTGAATTGCGCCTAGGGCCTCTCAAGTGCTAAATCCGCCACTGGCTATCACACTGCATCAGGGTGTACTGTTTAGCTAGAAAGAATAACGTGACATTTTCCGTTGTCTTTCATAGAGTAACAAACAATCGAAAAGGTGGGTAGACGTTTAATTACTAAACACAATTTTCTCCTTGAGATTTCTCAAGACTTCAGAAGGACAGGAGTAGCCTTTGGTCGAATCGTGAGTGAAGTGAAGATAATGTTGTGTATTTGTTATATTTCCTTCTATTTTTTTCTCATTATAAAGTACACCAGAATAATCGTAACTAGCATAATCAATTTTTGCTCTTCTTTAATTTGAGCTATTTTTTACCTCTCTTACAAATTAATTTTAAAGAAATTATCTACTGTAGCAGCTGTTTCATGATCTTGTTTTCAAAATGACTGCCTATAGCTGCTAGGTTAGTTCCAGGCTTCTACTAACAATTTATCTAAAAACTTACAGAAATAGAAAAAAAAGCAGAAAATTTAAAAGTAATTTTTATCCGAATTTTATTAATAACCAGATAATTTAAACCAAATAGATGCTTAGACAAGCAGAGATTTTTCAGATAACCGATATACTATTTTGAGTTCAAGTTTTTTTTAATTTTTTTTTGATAGTATTAGACAGCGTTTAGTCTTTTTTTTACAAAAATCCTTATGACAATCGTATCTTGATTATAGTGAATGATACCACACTAACTTTGAACCTATAGAACTGATTATGATGTTCGTGAAAGTTCTCTCATTCTGTTACCGAATCAGTCCTTTGCAAAGGCATCAAATTCCACGTGAATAAGTATTTCCTAATACACGACCAGTTCTTATATAATAATTCACAATGGTGCTGACGAGAACCGAATAGTATTTTTTTTTTATATAAACTGAAGTCTTACCTTTTGGAACTTAAACTGTTGCTGTTAACGCGGTGGCTGCATCTGCCCCATTTGGCAATTCAGGTGGTGACGTTTATCACAGAAGCACAGCATTTCCGATTGCACGTGGAGATGGTTTGACGCACCGCAAAAAGCCAATCAAATTCAGGAAACCTTTCGACGATAATGAGTCGGCGTTTACAACAATATCTGAACAAAAACAAAACCCTAATGAAATTGGGGAAGTGTTTGAACTGTGAACCGAATGCGGTGTTTTTACGGTCAGCAGATCGAAAAAAACTTAAACACGAAAAAGTTTGGGGTCTTTTCTTGTTTTTAATTTCGTTATTTATTAAGTTTTCAATGCGGTAACAATTTAAAGTACTTTTTTGATTAATGAGAGGGAAAGAAAACTCACACAGATTAAAAGTTAGAAGATAGAGGCTTAAGTAGACTTCAGGATGTTTTAAATCTACAAGTAAACACTGACTCAACCTGAATAAACAATTCAGAATTCTTCGACCTCTTCCCTTTAATTTTAAAAAAGAACATCAATGAACAATAAAGGCTTTTAAAAAAAATTGGAAGTAATATAGTTTAAATAAACAAGTACTGCGTAGAGTATCAATATGTAAAATACAGTTGTTTTTTTATTTTTCTGTTTACGTTTATCCGCCAGCCTTCTGATTTCGAGCTTTTCTATTTTTTTGGTTAGTTTTGTTTTTTTTAATTATTTACTGCGAATTCTCCGAAGACACTTGCTATACTTTCACTAACAATCTAAATTATAAAAGATAAAAAGTCTTTTTTTTTTTTCTTGTATGAAGAGCAAGATATAGAATATATTTCAGTATGCCTTCTACATGTAAAAAACTCGAATATATAACTGCTAATCCATAATAATTCCATTCTTTAACTGTTGTAATAAGTTTGATAATGTGGCTTCGATTGCGCCACGAAACATGTGGTCGCATTTTTATTAATTAAATTACAAGTGAAATTACCGTTGTGCATTGGCTTTACTTTTGGATCATGAATAATTAAATAACTGTTCCATTATATTTGTGCGGTGATTGATATTTACAATTGGGACCTAACCCACTGAAAAACATTTTAAAAGAACTTCACTACATGTTGCGGAAAAGTTCATACCTCTTCGTCAGGTGACAAATGGAGCAAAACTCTATGTAGTGAAGTTTTTTTTTAAATGTTTTTTTTTTTAGGTATGTTAGGTCCCAATTGTAAATATTAATTAATTAAATAAATAATTGTTAAACTTAGCGTGAAGCTTCGGAGTCTTTCGGCACAGTCGTCATTTGCGACATAAATGGTTAAAGTCCTCACGCTGAATAAAGATCCTCCCAGAATGCAACGCAGCTTATAGATTGAGCTTTCCTGGCCGACCGCTAACATTGAAAGAGAAGAGGTCGCTTCTCTTCTGTTTCAATGTTAGCGGTCGCCCAGGAAAGGACAATCTATAACCTGCTTTGCATTCTGGGAGGATCTTTATTCAGCGCGGGGACTTTAATTGCGGTTTATATTCTTCAAAGCGAGATAAAAATAAATATCTTAAATCTTCATAAGGAAAATAAATGTGGAATCATTGGTTGGTTCTTGTCCTTAGTCGAAATAGCAGGAAATGGTTAGGAACTTACTTGAACTGTGCTCTCTAACCGATGTAATCAGAAAGGACATCTAGCAGACAAATAAAGCATTACGATGCAAACTGAAACAACATCTGGTTCTGTGTTTATGTTTGCTCGCTAAACATTTCGATAATATATATCAAAATTTGACATATGCAGGGTCTTGGAAATGGAAGCCGATTATTCTTTTCACAAAATTTATAAAAATATTTGAATTTTGAGGCGCTAAAAATCAAAATTCAAGAATATCAGACTATTTTTGAATGAATAAATATCGTTGCCCGGATAACTATGAACACTGTTCTGGCATCACCCGAACGCGAGGGTGACGCAAAAAACGTTGCTTAGTTAATAATAAAAATAATAGATAAAAGCTTAACGTGTGTTAAAATTGCATTTAATAGAATAAGATAATTATTATTAATTAATTAATAATTAATTAAATTAAAATTTAATTTTATTAATTTTTATTAATAAAATTAAAAAAATTAATTAAAAAAGAAGAAATAAACCAAATACTATTAACTTTCAACTCAGTAAATAAAATGATCCAATTTACTATGGAACAAGAAATAGAAGGTAAATTGCCTTATCTAGATGTCATGATCATTAAAAGTAATGATACTTTCAGTACTACAGTTTATCGTAAGGAGGTGTATGCAGGTGTTACATTAAATTTTAATACCGCAGCACCAACTTCCTACAAAATTAATGTAATAAAATTGGCTGTCACAAGAGCCTTAAGATTATGTTCAAATAATAAATTATTGGATGATGAATTACAAAAAATCAGAAAAATTTTTATTATGAACAACTATCCTATAGATTTCATCAACAAGATAATATATAGAGCACTTAAAGAAAGAAATGTTAATAAAATCAAAGTTGATAACGCAATTAAATATGTAAGTATTCCATTTGCAGAAGAATTACAAAACAAACTAACCCCATTATTGGCTAATGTAGGGATTCGTATTGCAAATAAGGCAAGAAACACCATCAGAAATATCCTAAATAATGAACGTGACATAATATCTAAAGAAGAGATAAAGAAAACAAATAAGGAGAAAAACGGAGCGGTATATGGAATAAAATGTCAATCGGGAGGGGGTGGGTGCCAGTATATTGGTGAGACAGGCAGAAAGGTAAAAATTCGAATGAATGAGCATTCCAACGCCATAAAAAAGGGCAATGACCAATATTTCACAGCAGTTCATCACAAACAAACTGGCCATCTAATAATGGTGGACAATCCGATCATTTATAATATTATTACAGATCAATACTTAAGAAAATTTTATGAATCATTATTAATTAATTCCAAATTCAACAAATGTTACAATACTGAATTGTCTATAAAAAATGTATTGCATTATCAGCTCGATTAACTATTTTTTATTGTTTTATTAATAATTGGCTAGCATTGATATTTGATACTTTGATATTATTGTAAAATGTAATCCAAAATTTATAAAGGCCTAATTTGCTTCTGTTATTTATAGTCTGATGAAAAGGCCTGTATACGATGCCTTGTAACATGTAACGAATATGAATTTTTTAAATGTTTTTTTTATATCTAGTAGTGTGTTTGGTCCCATTTTTTCAATAGAATAAGAAATCATCGAATAGACAAAAAAATTGTTAAAAAGTCTTTATAATAAAAATGTTTAAAAATACATTACGTGAAACGAAAATTCCCTTGAGGATTGACAAAGGAATCGCACAAGATTCCGAAAGCTCCCCTTTTGGTTTTCCGTAACGTATTTTTAAACATTTTTATTATAAAGACTTTATAACAATTTTTGTGTGTTTGGTGATTTCTTATTCTATTAATAATAAAAAAAATTGGAAAGTTTTCAGAAATCAAGTGCATTGTAGGTTTGATCTAACGTTTGAGTCGTTCTTTTATGTGTATCGTATAGAAAGAAACGATTTAAGAACGAAAAATTTTCATAACGCAGTTTTAGAGCGAAATAATGCATTAGGAGAAAATTTTCAGTCGAAATCTTAACTAGTCCATTGCGATCTGACAGGTGGAAATCGTAATAACCACTCAAAACTAAAGAATAATAATAATAAAAAAAAAACAATGATAAATGCGGAACACAAACACCTTGGGCGTCACAATGATCGCCTCAGAAGAGGTATTTGTCCACAATGAAAAGAAAAAGAAAAACAGAACCCTCTAAAGGATGAAAGAAAATCCACAAAAGTAATCCTGCTAAAATTGAATGCCTTTTGGATGAAGCAGAGACACTGCGACGGCCGTTTCGATCTTCTCGTGCTCTCGTCAGCCAAAGCTACTCAGCCACTGCAAAATCCAAAATGGCGTACGAGGAGAATAATAATCTAAAGGTGGAAATCATAATAACACCTCAAAACTAAAGAATAAAAAAAAATAAATGTGGAATACAAACGCCTTGGGCGTTTACAATTATTCCTCAGAGGAGGTATTTGTCCACAATGAAAACAAAAATAAGGAAAACAAAATCCTAGTACTCTGATTTCACGGAAGAGTTACTAGTTTTTTTATAACTAGATGTAGCCTTGTTTTGTAAACGAGCTGTCGATTCTTAGGTGATTTCACTTCTTTTTTATTCCAGTGCATTCCTTGTTGATGCTAACAGCTAAGTTCTGTAAAGAAATGTATTGTTTTAGTAAATCAGTTTCTCCACAGAACTTCTGATATTTCCTGTATTTATTTACGATGTATTAAATAAAATAATATAGGTTCAATTTAGAATATTCTAAGATTGATACAATCTTGGCATCTTTTTTTTTTTTTTTTTTTTTGTCTAATTTGTTTTTAATTTTGTCGTGGTTTTTTCCCAATTTATGAAATGTCTTTAATTTTGTTTTTACGTGTAAATACCGATTTCATTTTATTCATCTTAGATCTTTTGTATTGTTTCTCCAAATTTGGATTAAAGCCATTGTTTCTGCCTTTTGCTTTCGCTGAGGCTAGTGGACGGGATGAACGCCATGTTAAAATAATGAAGTTTGTGCTCAGACCTAGCTGTCACAACTAGGTCGTAGTATGATTGGTCGAGACAATTGGCTAGAACCTGGTTTAACTGGTTCCGCGAAATCAGGGCTAAAGGATGAAGGAAAAGCCACAAATGTAATCGTATTAAAATTAAATGCCTTTTTTTGGGTTAAGCTTGAGACCCTGAGGCGGCTGTTTTGAGCTTCTTGTGCTCTCGTCAGTCAGGGCTACTCAGCCAGTGCAAAAACCCAAAAAGGGCAGTGCAAAACCCCAGAAACTCTCACAGATTTATTGACTATTTATCATATTAGGCTGAGTGGTATATCTTCTAGAAAGAAGGTCCTCCTATTGTTTTTATATGTAACGGAGTGGCGGTAAAGAGCTAAGGGTCAAAAATCACCAAAGTATATGAACCGTTAATGTACTAAAATAATAATAATTGATGAACTCTGCTTTTCTGAACTAAATTTCAGTTTAGTAAATTAAACTTCAAGAAGCTGTTTTATGTTCAATAAGAATAATTGTTTTTACTTGCTTTCAGTAAAGAATAAAATAGCTTATCCTGTAAAAATTATTAATGTTCACTGTGATTGATTTATATGTTGATTTCCTTTACTTCATTGTAGAATTTTGATTGATTTATTTACAGTTAGGAAATTCTATAATGAAAAGATTAGAGATTTTTCGTGGAATTATGAATAGTTGAGAGGCTTATTGAGTAGATAAGAAATGTCAATGAAATGTGCCTAGGAAATGATAATTAATGTAACCGAAAGGTATTAATCAGTGATTAATAAGAAGATCGGTATGTTATCAGTAGAAGAACGCAAGTAGATTTAACTATTTAAAATATTTTCGTGAAGAAAAGATCGACAACTTTTCCAGAAAACATCGGAACAAGATAACGTGAAGGACATTCGGGGTTCGTCTACGATTCGTATTCCTTTTCTTATCAGTGACAACGACCTGCGATGGTATTTTTCCCAGGGATTCCCCAAAGGAAAACTTGTTTCTTTTCTTGCTGGTCGCTGATTTGACCTTCATCTTCAAGGATGTGTTAAAATGTTCTCGATTTCTGTGAGAAGCTGAGGTGAACAAGTCATTAACTCATTTTGGAAAAACAAAAACACAAAAACCAGTTATCATTTATTAAGAGCAAAGGCCTGTAAAATAATTAAACAACATGGGAAAAAAAAATACCAAAAGGAGAGCCTAAATAATTCCTTGTCCAATTTTGGACTCACGATCACCATTAAGTTTCATCAGTGGCTAGACCTGGTTGATGAGTGCCACTTATATAAATAATTTTCCTACAGTCTATAGCAAGTTAATTTTAAGCGCATTATTACATATTTTGCAATACAATACACACTGCACAATGTAGTTATTCCATTAATACATTGTGACAAAAAAAATCGAAGCACATGAATAAACTCCGAGTACTCTACCTTTCCATTAGATATGGAAATGATTGATGTTTAGTTGTCAAGAAACGTTACCATAACCACTTAACTCATTAGAAAGTGCCCATCTTATGATCCATGTAAGGGCTCTCACAATCTTACTGGACACATCTTGCTTCGTAGATCGGTTTACGATCAATGCCTCGCCAAAGCCCTCGAAAATCCTATCAGCAATTGCAGGACTTGAAATATACCCACCAACAGTTAAATAATCATCATTTAACCCTTGCCAATATTTTTTTTTCTCGACAAACATTGCTAGCAGTAATCGACATGAACAGAAGCCAAGCCCCAACATTCCCAGGTGACCTTCAATGGCTTCCAAACACAATGCATTAGTAACAAATGTCGACTATTTTTCTCCTTTTGAAATGATAAGCTTAATCACTCTAGGAACAAAGGTTAGTTCCTATCTCGGGCAATAAAATGCCTGATTGTTGAGGCCGCGCCGTGGGACTGCAAGAAGCTTACTGGTCATACAGACGAATTCTCGCCATTTGAGTCGTAGTGATGCTTCTGTGGGAAGGTGCTGGAGTCGATGATTGAATGAGGGCACACATTCACATCACCCACGCTCTCAGTCCAGCAGATAAGAGACAGTCGGTTTGTTGTAAGGCAAGCCCTAACTGCTAGATATCTTCACTCTTTACCATCCAGAGCGAGGATGACATATGGTGTACAGCAACCGGTATCTACCCGCACCATTGCTAGACGAATTGCAGACTCTAGGCTTCATTCTCGTTTCCTCTAACGAGATCTGCCTTTAACAACCAAGCACCGAAGGCTCCGTGCCCGAGAGACAGGGTGTGCTGTCTAATGGTTTCATGTTGTGCTTAGTGATGAGTTCCGCTTCTGCCTTGCAACAGATGATCATCGCATCTGCGTATGGAGGAGGACTGGATAGCGTTCAAACCCTGGCAGTATTGTCGAGAGGCACACAGTCATGACAGCTAGTGTAAGGGTGCTGCGAGCCATTTCTTATGAGAGCAGATCCCCTCTTATAGTGATTCGAGGAACGTTAAATGCAGAACGTTGTTTTGTCTTCTGTGTCACGCCTGTTGGGAGCGATTTTCCAACAGGGATAATGCACATTCACACACACTGCAAACGCTTTCCAGCAATGTCTCCAAGCAATTCAAACTCTTGCCTGGCCATTAAGATCCCTAGACTTGTCCTCATCGAGCCTGTCTGGGATATGCTAGCATCCATCATCGAATGTCAGGCATTTGGAGCAGAGTTGCAGCAAACTGGAGCAGAGTTGCTACATAAGGAATACACCTATTCCAATTCTCTTAATCCAAATGGCACTTACCAAGTTTCATTCAATTGGACGCTTGCTTCATAGTACTAGTACAGACTGTATTATAATAGATAAGAATAGATACAGTTGATGATGTGATACGTGCTGTTCCCGTCATAAATGTTAAGCTTTATTATAATGATTTTAAGTTGTCGTGGACTTAATAGTTGTGAATAAAAAATCTGGTTATTTATAGAAGTTTCTTTGGTCGTGATTCCTTAACATCGTTTATTAAAAAATAGATAAGAAAAAAAAGTAAGTAAATTGAAAAAAAAAATATCTTTTTAAATTAAAATTCTGCAGTATTTCTTTAAATATATTTGTTTTAAGAAATATTCATTTTTATTAACACATTCAAATTTAATTCAGACTAATTCTAGCAAGAACGTTTATTCAAAGCTGTACTTCAATGATTCGTTTTTTCCTAAGTATGTAAACCAGGTTAATATCTTTGTTTTTTTCTCACTGTAGGGCTGTACGATCGACATTAAATCAGCTGACAGTAGATTGCAGATAAAATTCAGTATAAACTATAAAATGATTATTGCAGAGCTTGTTATTGAAGAATACATGTTAGTGTTTTCTCTATTGCTTCATTTTTTATTGGAAAATATTGTTTCAGTCGCAGATTAAGTGATAACAAATGCCCATAGAAAAACAATGTAATGGTTAACCAATGACTGTCTTTTTTGAGCGCTGGACGTGTGAAAACAAAAATTCACTATTTCGAAATCGAGACTAAAAGTTCCTTTATCTTCTGTTGTCTGTCTTGTTCTCTTTATCTAGTGGAACGAACTCAATATCAAAATATTTCATTCAAATATGTCCGAAAAACTCCGAGGTAATTTTTGAAAGTTTTTTTTTTTTTTTTTTTTTTTTGCCTAATAATAATAAATGCTGTCGTTTGATAAACTTGTCCAGTTCCCAAAACTTCTATCATTTTTTTTGTTGTTTTTTTTTTTTTCTCTTTCCCTTCAGGTTTTATGCTAATAGGGGTTAGAATATAGATGCAAAAGAACAACATTTTCAATAAAAATTAAAATAAAAGGCCAACACACTTGATGGTTTTTAAAAAAACATTTAACACATTAAAAATACAGGACACGACCGGTTTCGCCTCCATGACGAGGCTTTGATGAGTGACAACAATTACAGAAGAAAAACGAAAAATAAATCGGTCGTGTCCTGTATTTTTTAATGTGTTAAATGTTTCAAGTGTGTTGGCCTTTTATATCAATTTTTAGTAATAATGCACGCACGTTAAATCTTTTTAAAAAATAACATTTTCACTTATGAAAGGATTCTTTTGAATAAGAGTTATCTGGCTTTGCATGAACAAATAATAATTATTAGTTTTACAAAATTAGTTTTACAAAATTATTGGTCTGATTGTATATGTTGGTCACTGTCAACATAACTAATTTTGCTCATTAATTGGAAAGTCCTGATTTATCCTTCCTGCCTAGTTTTGAGTTATTACAAGAATCATCCTCGAAACATCAATACGCGAATTGAGAAATTAGGAGAGAAGACTAATAAATCTTCTCTTTATATATTTAAAAAACAACAGTTGTTTTAATTGCTCATCTGCCCTTGGCCTCAACAATCAGTGCATTTTATTGCCCGAGATAGACACTTAACCTTCGTTCCTAAAGTGATTAAGCTTATCATTTGAAAAGGAGAAAAATAGTCGACATTTAGTTACTAATGCAAAGTGTTTTGGAAGCCCACGGAGGCCAGCTGCGAATGTTGTTGCTTGGCTTATTTTCATTTCGATTGTTGCTGGTGTAGAAAAGTTCGCAGTGGTTAAATGATGATTACTTAACTATCTGTGGTTACATTTCTCAACAAACGAAAAATAACTACAAAAATGGCGTATTATATATCTGTTATGTACTGTTAATTTATTCATTAAGATATTTTAGGATATTCGTGAACCCTTTATTAATATTATTAGCTTTCAAATGTTAGAGTCTTGAAAAACCAATGTATTATCAGTACGGCCAAAGATGAACCTCCCAGAATGCAACGAGATGATAGATTTTCCTTTCCTGGCCTGTCGGTCACATTCAAATGTAAGAGAAAATGACGGTCGTTGATTCACATTCAACATTTCGACGAGGAAAAGATCTCAAAAATAAAGTAGGGAAATTATTCTTAACGTTGCTCGTCGATTTCAAGAAGATGTAGGTGAGATTATTGATAGTTCCTATTTTTGGTAATTGAGATTGATATTTTTTCTACAGAGCTTACGGCATTGATACTGGAGAAATTAGTCAATGATAATGTGTTTGCGGGTCCATCTTTCGCCGGACGATAATAGTTATTTGTGATGCTTCAGTACAACCGAGCAGTAAAAGTTAGTTATCGCAGTAAAGGCTAGTGTGGCCCTTCGGGTCGCAGCAGATAAGGCTCCAGGCGTTCCATGATCAACTGGGCTCAACTGGTTGGTTGGTCAGTTGAGTTGGTTGGTCCGTTGAGAGCCCGACGCTCTCCCATCTTCAACTCCCTGGAAAAAACAAAACAAAAAAAAACATGTTCCATTGTACGGAGGACTGGGTAGACCTTAGGACCCGTTTGGGGAGAAACACAGATGGAAAAAATCCGGACCTTCTCCGTGATTGAGCTTCTCCAGCCTGCAACTTACCACCGGACCTACACCAAGCAGTAAACAGTCCTTAATTGGTTAAATTTAATCACACTGAATAATGGCATTATTCTGAAACTGGAAATACTTTATTTAGATTTTTGTTGGTCCCGTTTTTGCAGTACTAGTGAAAATAACTACAGAAATAGGTTTATAAATCTATTATGTAGACTTGCTAATTCGTTAAGGTATTTCATTTTTTAAAATAGTTTCTTATTTTAAACTATTAGTTTAGGAAAAGTAAATTACGACTCAGCATTCATATTTTTTTTTTATTATTAACGTTAGATTTTCCAGCGAATGCTAGATTACCACAGAATAACTATTTACATACAGGCTATATGATGACGTCTTTAGATATTGCTTTCTTAAATTTCACGAAAACGGTTTGTTCCACTATCTTCTGCCATCTTTAAGGCAATGTCATTATTCCATCTTCCCAAAACTTTTTATCTATTTAAGCAAAAAATGTTTTCCAGGTGCCTTTGGTTTCTTCCAAGGAATTGAATTTTTTCCATTAAAAGAATTTTGTAAAGACCGAAATCAATGGAAATCCGAAGATGCAGTGTCTGGTGAATACGGCGGATGAATCAGAACTTCTCATCCAAGCTGCAACAGTTTTTGCCTTGTCATCAAAGAAACATGCGGTCTTGCGTGCTTATTATCTTCCATCTTCAATATTTAACTTCTTCGTGAGAGTCATTTTCGAGAGCAGATTATATGTTTTTATTTTTGTATCCTAACACCAGATGGTCACCGAAATCCTTCACTTGTGTGCAACGCGGCATGCATCTGGCGTCAGTAGGGCACTTCATTTCATTGAACGCGCATTAGTGACCGTGTGATAATTCACAATGGTATGCAGGCAAAGTGGTGCGTTCCGGTTGACGTTAAAGCAACGTACGTCTGCCATTAAGTTTATTTATGAGTCGAAGGGCGACATCTCAGTAGCAAGATATTTATTTGATGAGGAATATGTGTTTTCTCCGAAATGTGAAGAAATGACAGCAATCAAGAAGAAATTTGAAGACACTGGTTCTGTTGCAACACAACATGCTGCGAAAGGATCACTCACCACAATAACTATCGAAGAGAACCAACACATCATCGCCGAAGTGCTGGTGAAAAATTGACTGGGTCCAACTGATTCACCCTGTATATAAACAGATGTAAATGTGATTTTCGGTTATTTTGATTTTTATTAGTCTTAAAGAGACGAATAAAAGACCTCATTTAAAAGATTCTAACAGTATGAAAATTCCAATAAATGAATTATGGGAAAAATTAATTTCATACAACCTATCGGAATGGAGATGTATGTAATTACAAGTTGCAACTACGAGGGATGATCAGAAAGTAAGGTTACAAAACCTGCAGTGAAATATTGACATTTTATTTCGTATAACCAATACAGCCGACTGATAGTACATATATTAGGTTATTTTTCGACATAGTATCCATATACGTCTCTACCGGCCGCAAACTGTCGACACCATTCTGCGACATGCTGACGAGACATTACAGTCTCTCCGTAAACCTCTACCAGCTGCCGGTGAATTTCAGCCGCGGTTCCATGTTTCGCCCACAGAAATCGAATAACGGCGCGGATTTCTTCGCGAGACCAGTTTTCCAAACGAGTCGCCATTTGTGTTTACCTATCACTAGCGCTGTATAGTCCGACAGACGGATCTTGACGATCTCGTATTTTCGTGATTTCACGTAATTTACGCGAGAATAGCCTCTATCCATGTCTTCTCACAAAATGGCGAAGTAAATTGAAATATTTAAATGAATTATAATACGGGGAAATGCATGAGACTTTTACTACATTTTAATATAGTTTTCATAAATTGAAAACAGTCAATAAACAAACAATAAATTCATTAGGTAGCATTTTCCTAGTGACAGACTAGATTCCTTGAGACCTGTTGAAGAGGCTAATGGCCAGATCTCGTGTTTTCCGTAATTCTCACGCAAACGAGATCGTCAACATCCATCTGTTAGACTCTAGGTGGCGGGTGGCTGAAACTCTGCACAGTTGCCAACCGCTTGTATTAGAATTACCGCGCACAACTAATTTCTCTGTAACGGACGAAACTCCAGGAATATCGGTCTTGTAATAATAAACAGGTTCTCTTAGGTAGATATATAAACACGTATTTGTCTAAAGGGATAATGAGAAGACGATTTTGATTTTAGGAAAAATGAATAGAAAAGATATCTTCTAAAGTTCATCCTCAAAGCGCTTCTTTGAAAACATACATGGAAAGCATTTATCACATTTACACAAAGCTAAGAAACAAGCTAACACAGCTACACAAATAAATAGAGCTACTTGCAGCCACCTGAACTAACAGCAGTTGTTTTCCTGGGATTCTTGCATAATATTTAGAAAGATTTCCTTGAAATTCTAATTTATCTTTTAATAAAAAAAAAATATATTATCATTAAAAACTAATTAAAATGGATAAAGGTGAAAAAAAAAGTTTATTTTACGGTAAGCAGTGTATCTCAATTATATATAGATAGCTAATCTACAGTATATCAATCTATAGTTAATTATCACGTCAAGTTAAGTTCTGTGTTAAATTTTTCCTATTTCCTAATAATACGTAACAAATTTCCTTATCTAATCACAAATAACAAATCGAAACGAACTAAAGAATTAAACGAACTCCTCTTAAAACATCATAAATATTTATTTTAACAAAAGACAATTCTTAGGACAATGATTTGGATATGAAATGTGAACATTATTGTATTTCACGTTTATGTTTATTATTTGTAGAATTCTTGATGGTATTTTATTATTTTATTATGTTGGTGTTGGGAAGGAGGGAGGACGTTCTCTCTTCCCATGAGGTTTAAAAAGGACTTGATAAAGTGTGCCGGTGAGGCCTACGAAATATCGTCAGTTGTTGTAATGTTGGAGTTTTTAAAGAAATTATTAAACGAACTAAAGAATTATCAAACAAAGTAGCATCGCTGTTTTATTTAGTTATAATGAAGAAGAGAATTAAGCCAAATAATTTTTTGTATAAAAGGGATATTCTTTTTCAAAAATGTTAATGTTATTTTGATTCCTGTTCTCAAAATACACTAAACAAAGGGACACCAGAATGAACTGTTCTGGTTGTCCGGTCGGGACCAAACTTCGTAGGCGGATGCAGAAGGTCTTCCTACTCATCCCCACACAAAAAATAAAAATGGTAAATAAATAAATGCCACCTGTGAAGTGTAAGTGCGAGTCAGGACACAGGACGAATTATGTGACAGTTTTGATCATTGATTGAGTACTGTATGTCAATTGTCAGCTACGGCTAATCGACTGCAAACCAGAGGCAGAGTGATAGGACGTCTTGAGGCAGGCCAGTCACAAGTGGAACATCTACCCTTCATTTCTATAGTAGAACAGAATTGCAAGTGGACAATGAATCGTGCAACCGTAGAAGAAAAAATTGAAATGATTCTGATTTATGGTGAATGTAGGAGAAATGTTGCCGATGCTGTTGCCTTGTATGCTGAGCGGTTTCCAGATAATGTTCGCTCTCGTTCTTTTTTTTACAAAATTGTGAATGCCTTTATCTCTGATGGCAGCGTACAAACCAAGAAAAGGAAACGAAGAACAACTGTTACAGGAAAAACTAATGAAATAGCTGTAGTTCATCACAACCCACAGATAAGCACTCGGCAATTACAACGCGATTCCGTTGTCCCTAAGTAGTATTGTTATACAGTACATCAAATCAATGTGAAATTTTCTGGAGAATCTGAATTTGCAATAAAAAATGGGGGTTCCTATTTACGTTTTTCTTCCCAACCCCTCACCTCATGGGGTGTGGGGAATGGGGGGGTCGAGTTTGGTATCATTGGATGTCCCCCTCCGAGACGAACAAATTTTAATTATAAAGTTTTTTGATCCGATTTGTAGTTTTCGGGATATTTCAATATCTTCAGATAAAATGAACACCCTGTATATCTATTTTTCTTATATATAATAATAATTGTTATATTTTAACCGTAACGATATACAAAACTGATTTGCTGTTTAAGAACTGTTATATTTTTATACTGTTTCTTATTTATATAAGTTATGAAAAATCGTAATTGTATTAAATTACATTAATTAAAGTAAGTAACAAATATATATACTTCATGGTAATAATGTTTTGATGGTAATATTATTATATTATTTGGGGGGGGGGGGGCAATAAGTAATAGTAATAGGGACATAAGAATTTTAGAAAGGCTTAGGTGGGGCACAGCACAAAAAAGTTGGGAAACACTGGGTGTAGTGGTTCAGTGGACTTCTGAACCACTAGACCAGTGGACTTTTGGCTGGAGGAGGCGGGTTCATTTCCCAGTGAAGGTCGGGGATTTTTGCCTGTTGTATCTCGGCCATGTGAGTTAACCTGACTCCCTCTAAAAAGGAGACCTTTCCCGCAGTTAAAGACGAGTGGGGCGTTGTACTTACTTAACTACCCGATCCTAACTTCGTTCCGAAGATCGCCAGTCGTTGGAGTCTACACCTCCAACGCCTCCAAGGCCATGTAAAATGAGATCCTTTAACCTTGTTATCAATTAATGTCAAATAGATCACAGTTTATGTTAATTGATGTGGTTCTCGTTGTAAGTAAATCAATCATGATATCTCAGACCCAATTAATGTCGGAAGAAGACGTTGCTATACAGTTTGCGACGTCCATCCTTGCCTGCTTCAAGAAGATTTCGGGAGATTCTCTTTAAGTTAAAGCGCTTTTACTTGAATTCACGGTAGTGCGAATTAGTCGAATATTATCATGATGCGTTTATGTAATTTCAGTTCATTACGTAGGTTTTGTGTTTTTTCATGAGTTAATCCAACTTTGTGAATTTTTTTTTTATTATTATTTCTTTGAATCAAATTCATCTTTCTGAACTTGAAATAAATAAATATTTAGCTTTCCTAAGAAATAAGGTTGATGCGCAAAACGCGGTGACCTTCGCCATTGATTTTCGAATTCAACTCGTGCTGCTCCATCCATCACGATTCTCTCAGGATATGCGCATTAGAAATCTAGAAACAAACTAGGTCTCATCCGAAAACAACCTTCACACAGTTCTACAGCTGCGGTTCTCGAAGCATTGACAACTCTCAAATATCTGTATATAATAGCAAAGAAACAGTTATTTGAGACCAAAAAAACAAAAAAAAATCGGACACATATTTGAAAAACCGTTATTAATTGGGAATGTAATGTTAGATGATACTAGGCCATCTCACGTGTACAGATTGTTCGTTGTAGATATTTGAAGAAGAGATTTATTTAGATGGACGTTGGTTGATATAGATGTTAAATGAAGATCATAGCTTATATACGATACTCCTGGCGACGAATTGATTGTGACTATTCTTTCGAGTGAAGATAACCAAATTCTGATGACTTGTGACTCTAGACAAATTTTCCTCTTTGGCGGAGACTTCAGACAAATTTACCTGTAGTCAAGAAATGGCCGAGATTACGACATTATTAACAGTTCTTTGAAAAGATCTCATCCTTTCTCTCGTTGTCCATTTCGATACTAATTGATTGTCGATGATAAAACGATGGTTTATATGAGGTAATCCAAGAATAATCGATTCCAATGAAAGGGGTTAAAGCAACATTTTGAAGTTTTGAAGACTCTTTTCAAGCCATCTCTTTTTCAAGCATAATAAAATTGGAATAAGTACAACAAAACAAAATAGTTGGAAGCTTAAACAAATTTCAAAAACACGTGAATCAATAAGTTTAGTTGTTTTTACAAAAATATATTAATAAGGTACAATTCATTATTAAAAGTAATAATAAGAAGAAAATAAAATTTAAAATAATCTAACAAAACTCGATTCCAAAGAAAGCAGTTAACGCATTATTTTGAAGTTCAATAATGCTCATTTTGAATTTGTCGACTTCCTCGTGACAATAAAAAATGAAAAACCGTTTTCCATTGTTGCACTAACATTGGGGCACAACAACAACACAACAATTGCGGAGATATAAGTCAAAAAACAATATGAAAAGAGTTGTAGTCCCTATGGCCTAATGGATAACATCCGACTTCGGATCAGAAGGTTGCAGGTTCAAATCCCGTCGCGGAAATTTCATTGTAAAAATTATTTCTATTTTCCATTCGCACAGAAAATTGCGCCGGACAGACAGACAGACAGAGAAATAAAAGATTTTAGTAATATAGATTAAAGGTGAAAAATACAATTGGCCATACAAACAACATCCTAGAATAGTTTTCGATAATTCCGATTAAACAACCGGAATTATCGAAAACTATTCTAGGATGTTGTTTGTATGGCCAATTGTATTTTTGGATACTGCTGGGTTAGTCATATTCTATTGGAAACATGGGCTCTCGCATATATTTTTAGCGACCCAAATCGGTAGCTATTGCGTTTGTCCTGTCCGTTCGTTCGTCCATGTCTGTCCACCCCGAAGATCGGATCGGCAAACGGACTTAACCATCGTGTTCAGAGGTACAGCGGAAATCCAATGAAAACAATGCCAAATATCTCGAACATAGGGACAATGCCCCCCTCCGTCCCTATGTTCGAGATATTTGGCATTGTTTTCATTGGATTTCCGCTGTAGCTTAAATGTTAGAAATGGAACCATCTCATTTCAGTTGTCTGTAGCTTAAATGTTCGGATGGTGGTTGTCTGTTCGAATCCCCGTATATCTATTGTTGTTGTTTTTTTCTCAATGTCCGTTTGTTAGCGGCCCCTAGTTACAGCTTGCCTGTAAAACATAGGGGACCGCTTTTGCAATTATGTTTGCTGGATGTCACACACTGTAGTGGCCAAACGGTTAGAGATATTAGAATGAAACCTTCACCACTGTGTTCAGCACCAAAAAGTAGCTGATCCCACGTCCAAAAAATCAGAGCTGTAGGACCACTCCCTGACCCCCCCCCCCCAGGCGTTTTTCGTTCAATTTTTTTGGGCGCCTGTTACGGCTTGTCTGTAAAACATAGGATGTCACACTCTGAAGTGGGCAAACGGTTAGAGTTATTAGAATGAAACCTTCACCATTGTGTTCAGCATCAAGAAGCAGGTGACCACGTCCAAAAAATCAGACCTCTAGGACCACTTCCTGACCCCCCAAATGCATTTTCTTTCTTTTAAAGGCGTTTTTAGCGGCCTCTAGTTTGCAGCTTCTCTGTAAAATATTGTCTTAAATGAAAAACTATTAAAAAAATATTAGCCTTTAATTTTTTGAAACATATATTTCATTTTATTTTTATTTAAGATTGTGGAAAAGCAAAGGTATTATATCAAGCATGGAGTTACAATTCTTTTTAATGTTTAATTTAATTTATATTATTCCTTTTTATCTTTCTTTTAAAGGTATTTTCAATTCATTTTTTAGCGGCTCCTAGGTTACAGCTTGCCTGTAAAACATAAAAGAAACGGTCTTGCATTTATATGCTCTTGCTTTTAATTATTTTGTTTATACAATTGTGCTTTTGACACTGTCTCAAAGCATTAATTATCTTGCTTTTGTTTTTTTTATTTTCCTTACGTTAATGTACTTCCTTTTTTTATTATTATGGGTCGCCCTTAAATTTATGCTTTAGCACAAAATTATATTCAAAACTTTTTGGGGAGTAGGGGAGGCAGAATATTTGATTTTGCAAAATTATGCATTATACTTTAAAATTATATAATAATTTAAATATTGTCTAGACATAGTTTGAGATATATGAGTAATTGAAGAATCCAGGGAGGGAAAGAACAATGGAGTTCTGAAAATTCATGGTTTTGTTATAGACAGTGAACATATTTATACTGTTTACGAACATCTCTTAACTTTTACGGCGATGCAAGTAAAGATTCCGTCATTCTCCGCTACCTTTAACTTGCTTCACTTTTGTGAGAGTTAGTAAGCCCTATTGTCCATTTAAAAGGAAAATGGGGTTGGCGAAAAAACGACTAGGATAGAGCGAGAATTCCTAGTCGATAGACAAGTGCTTCTACAGTCCGACCACGACAACGTGACGATTCGACGTTAACACTAGCCTCTCAAGAGGTTCCAAAGAATATTATGTTACAGCAACAAAACATAACAAAAACAAAAAATTAGTTTTGATTTTAGTCCTCCATTTTCCAATTCCGAAAGGAATAATAATCTTCAACCTGTAAAATAATTTTTCGAGCACTGCTCTTTAAAGTACTCTAGGGCGACATTTTGAGGGAAATTATTAGACCTGTGCTTTGAGGCGCTCTTGTTTGTGATTGGCTGAAAAACAGATATGTCATAATCACGTGGGGTTTCTTCCGATCGTCACGTTATCTTGGTCGGACTATAACGCTGATATCATGAGCTTACCTTCTTCTAAAAGTAATATTATCTAATAATAACAATCCACTTGATTTCAAATGAATGTTTCCATTTCTTATTTTTATAAAATATTGGATTTTACTACAATAAAGTAAGTGTATTAAAAAAATAGTTATAGGAATTCCTATAAAATCATATAAAACAAAATCTAAAGGAATTTAATAAAAATCCTTTTAACAAAAATCATTGTTCAGCATTGATCTGTTAATCCGCTCTGTCGTTTTTTTCATTTAATTCTTATTAGAATTCTTAATTCTTTCCTTGTAATCCCTCATCTACACACGTGACTCCTACATTTCTACTCCCGATAGATTTCTGTTAACAATCCTGTTTCGTTTCCATCGTATTTTTTTCAGGCTTTTAGAAATGCTAAGATTTTGAAGGAAATTTGGAGATTTTCATTTGGAAGAATTCAGTTGAAGAATTAATAGTACAGACCGTTAAAGTATTACGTAAGCACATTTTTAGTCATTTTAAACCCTCCCCCCTTGTGCTGACGTAAGATTTGCCAAATCATTAACAGTAAACATCACTGAACACTAAATTAAAACAGTCAAAATTATATGATATTCACTCCTGAATTAAAATGTAACAAATTTAAATATAAAAGTAAACATGAGATACTGAGGAAAAAGTCTATCTCGCGCAGAACAAACTCTCGCGTGCATGTTTGTCTGTCTTACGTAAGCATTGCTCTGATTTCCCCACCTCCCCCTTGTCAGAAAAAAAAGCAAAACCTTGACCCCCCCCCTCCCCCTTTAATGCTTACGTAATAACCCTCCCCCCTAAAACACTAGAACCTCGTTTATCCGGACTAACTGGGACCAAAGGCAATCCGGAAAATCGAAAATCCGGATAATCCGGGTAATATGGGTAATAAGCAAAACAAATCTTTAAATAAACAGACTTACCATTTATTACGATAAACAACTATGTTTTGTAGCTTCAACGCCCTGTGACACTCTAGTAAAGCTTTCTTAAACTCGACAAAAAGCATTTTATGACCATAATTTATTGTCCAATCTATGCAGAAACTGTACATTTAAGCAAAATAAAAAGCGAATGTACTTATAGCTATAATAACTATGGGTTATCATAGTTAAAATTATTATCTATGTGAACATTAAATAAAAAAAAAAAAAGTCTACAAATCTGATCCGGATCAACGAGTGCCGGATAAACGTTGTAGTTGTAGTGTACTGAACGGTTCCTATTTTTGAGTAAATGACCTTGAGCATTGATTACCAGTGGTTACTATTTGACAGCAACGATGAAATGTAAACATCAGTGAAACGTTCGCTAAACTAATCAGCTCAACTTTGGAATTTGTTCTTTTCCCGCCCGTTAGTTATTTTTATTTTTTAATTGGAATGTTCAATAAAAACATTTTTTTCCCTCTCCACGAAAGACCTAATAATTCTTCGATTATTTCGATTTCGTCGGGGTTTTTTTGCTTCTCAAAAATATTTCATTCGTAAATAAAATTCTATATAAAAAAAATCATAACCTTATGATAGAGAAACCCATTAGAAACCCGGTACCCATTTTACAGAGAGAGCTGAGTAAACCAACGGACCCGTTTGAAGGAGAAACGCAGATGGAGAAATCTCGATCCTTGTCGAAGAAATTAGCGCGTTAAAGTGGAAAAATTCCTACAAATACATAAGAACTGAAGCATTGATTACTAACAGTGCATATTTTAGTTATCCAGAAATTTGCGCGCGCTTTGATTAGAATTAATCGTGTTTAAGCATCTTAAGTAAATAATGCGGAGTTAATTATTATTATTTGTTTCTTCATGAAACGGGAATTCCTACTGTTTGTTATTCAGCAGTTATAACAATTTAAAATAAATGGAGTCTTTTTCGTTTATTATTGTTTTCACAACTATTGAAAAACAAATAATAATAAAAAAAGAAAATTTTGAAGAATGTAGTTCTTTCTAGGAGTTTTTGTTGAATTCACTTTCACTGTCTTTTTGTAGTTACACTTATGAAACCTGGAAGCTGCTTTAGAAACTTCTAACATTGGCATTCCTTAATTAATATTTCATTGAGAATTTATAGGATAACCAATTAAATAAAAAAGTTCGAAGGACCGAATACTAGAAATCTAGAAATCAAGGAAAAAACAAAACAAACCACAATTGGCCATAAATATGCTTTCGCACATTGAGCCAACATCAACGGGACTCCTGAACAGCTAGCTGTTTCGTCTTATTAGGAATCATCTGCAGATGTTTGGTTCAGACTGCGCATAAGTTAAAGGGAAACCATTCTCCTCCAAACGGGTCCTAGGGCCTACCCAGCCCTCTGTAGAATGGTACCGGGTTTCTTTCCCGGGAATTAAAGGCGAGCGGGCGTCGGGATGACCATCCAACTTCAATGTAGTCCAGTTGGTTATGAAGCGCCGGGATCTGTATCTCCCGCGACCCCAAGGACCTGCTGAGGCCTATAGTGGGATACTTTAACTTAATTCTCCCTCCCGGGAATGGCCGCCAAAAACAATCAAATAAGAAATAATCCTGTGTAATCCACAATATTAATCCCTTGGCCTTTCACTAAAAGATACTGAGGAATTTTAATTATAAATAAGAAACATCAGAAGTGTAATGAAAAGCTCTTTAGTGAAAGCATTCCGCATACTATGAAGTTCCACTAGCAAGAGTGAAAACAAAAATAGAGATAAATTGTCTGTTGTTTTTAGGCGTTTCGAAAAAATAAAAACTATTCTCTGATTCATCTTAATTATTATCTACTGTTTTCAAATAAGAGGTAAAGGATATTCGGTGTTCGTGTTGAAGTTGAAATCACGTGACTGTCCAAGGTGATGTAAGAATGTTTTTGTTGGTTTTTTTCTTGTAACCAAATTTTATTGGTTTTAAGGATTTTTGTCAAATCTCGTTTATTGCTTTATATTTGCAACTTTGTGTTGCATTGAGGTATTATGTTGAAATATGTATTGAATTCTTATTCTCTTGATATTTTTCTCCACGACAGCAGACAAACAACTACATATCCTTGAAAATATACGTGGTTCGCGCGAATTTTCACCGCTCATTGATTCGAGCTCCTCCTGCAGGAGTTTAGTACAAGTAAAGGAACGGCGCTTAAACTTAGTTATTTTTACTTGGGTTTTTGTAGAGACATCTCATCGTATCATTAAGTTGAAGTACTATTAAATGCGGAATAGTCACTTAAATGTATGTTATTAAGAACGTACGATGTGATAATGTCCTATTAGAATTGATGGACTCTCCCTGTACGCTTTTGATCAAACAACTAAAATTAAGAAGTAAGAGACGTTACAATTTTTCATCTGAATTTCAGTGTTGCATCATAACTCATTAAAACAGAAATTAGTACTGATTAAAGGTGATAGGAATGCTTTGTTAGCCAATTTTTTTATATATATGTCTTTATCTTACACTAATATATAAAGCTGAAGATATGTTTGAACGCGCTAATCTCAGGAACTACCAGTCCGATTTGAAAAATTCTTTTTTGCGTTAGATAACTCGTGTATTGAGGAAGGTTATAGGCTATATAACATCACGCTACGACCAATAGGAGCGGAGCAGTAAACATAAACGTCAACCAACGGGTGCGACTGAGGCGACGAGAACCGAACATTACCGAAAAGTTGGGCACAGCTCAAATGTATATTCGTACCAACAGGAAAGAGAAAGTATGTATATATATATATATATTGTATTTATGCAATTTTGCTTTAGTTATCCTAAGTTGTGAAGAAGATTTAGTCTTTGTGTGTTGATCTAGACATTCATAAGTATATATCTGTTGTTCATAAGTATTAGCCTATATTGAGTGACCAGAATCAACTATTATAAAACTGGAAAACAATTAGTAGGCCTAACAATCGAGCTGCCTGTGATTAACATGTCGACCAGGATATTCGTTCAAGTCTTTTTCAAAATTCATTGCAGTCTCTGAATTTTTCAGTAAATAAGCAAAATGAAATAAAGAAAAAAATTAAATACTATTAGTAATTGAATCACATAAATATTAATAAAATTCCTTAAAGTAATACTTCTACAGATTTTTATTATTATTATTGTTTATTGCTAAAATGGAGATCATATATAGTTAATGGTCCCTCCTCAAGCGCCTAACTTTGAATTTTTATTCACAAATTGGCAGAACAATTTTTAAAGTAATGGAATTAAAATGAACTTTCGGTCGAGAATAACGACGTATTTCGTACCAACAGGAAAGAGAAAGTATTGCGTAGGCGGAAGGACCGTACATCATTTCTTCAGCCCTACAGTGGAATGAAGAGTGGGTGATTCTGATCGTTTATTAAGGGCCCTCTGATGCGGCTGGTTAGGGTCAGGTCGAAAAGCGCCAAATCGTACATGTAATTTGAAAGTGTCGTATGAACCAAACGCCGGAAAGAGGGCGTTTCTAATTTAGTTAAAATTCTACCCCATACAATATCGTAGCTTTATTAAATACATATAAAAACATTATTTCAGTACCTTACGAATTCACCTAGGCCAGGTACAGACACGAGTTTTGGGGTTGATCAATCGACTTCTTTCAGTTTGAGCTGTAGATGATTTCATCCCGTCATCGCTTCATTTGAATTGTAAGTGAATGGATTGTATCGGAACTGTAGAGATTCTGAATTCGTATAATTCAAATTATCTGAAAGGAAATACAAAAATACAAGCCACTCCCTCAAAGTGGACTTGACGGAAGTCGGCGAATATTTGAAAAGCAGGAACTTCCGTACACATAAAAAGAAAATAAAGAGAATAAGATGCACATTTTATCACAAGTCATCCTCGTGTCCATGTTTATTTGATAATATTGTCACAGTCGAAGAGAAGAAAAAAACAAAAATGTGATTTCAATTTTACTATCTTATTAAACAGTAACATTACAATTTGTAACATTTACAATTTTTTACGGTGCATTGAAGAATTAATTTTTCATTGCGATTACATTATCGAATTTTTACATTTTAGAAAACGAACTGAGACCTTATAAAATTTCGAAATTCGTTTTTAAGCTTCATACTAATAAGACAACCCTTCACTCAGTTTACAATAGACAAGTAAGAGTCACCAAATCAGCCAATCGAAATATATAAATGAATAACACACACATTTTATATATTTATTTTATACCTTTCTTTTAAACCTTTCTTTTACATATTTCTTTTATACCTTTCTTTTACCAATGCATCTAAAATTTGGAAAATTTAAAAATGAACTTGTGAAGCATCTGGGATTTCTATTTTTTTGTTTTAAATTTTCAAGATATTCTGCAATTAATTAAATTAAAATTCAAAAATAGTCAATTTCTTTGGGGTTTTTTCCGAGGAATATTACTTGGTATTTTCAACTCAAAAAAACTTGACGAAAATCTGAAATGATTTAAAAATTGTAAAATAATGTTTTATATTTGAAATATTTATATAGTGCAATAGTGCAGCAGTTCATTTTTAAAAAAAAAATTAATCTCACACAATTTTAAAAAGAAAAACGATTTTTTTTTTTAAAAAATTTAGCTATTGCACTAATAAATATTTTAAATACAAATCATTATTTTACAAATTTTTTATCATTTCAGGTTTTCGTCATTTTTTTTAAGTTGAAAATACCAAATAATATCTCAAAAAAAATGACTGGCTTTGAATTTTAATTAATGAAATACAGAATATTTTCAAGATTAAAAACAAGAAAATATAAATCCCAGTAAATCCCAGATGCTTCACAAGTTCACATTTAAATTTTCAGAATTTTAGGTGCATTGGTAAAAGAAAAATATAAAAGAAATAAAAGGTTTGTAGTCGCCTTCAGCCAAATTATTCTGTTTTGATAAGTGTCGTTAAATTTATAAATAAATACGTTGAATAGACGTTAAATTCGGACAGCATTTCTTTTGCATCGATTCTTCTTTCTTCGCACAAATTCATTTATTTGTTGCTCTATATTTTTCTACTCAGCTCAAAAGAATTAAAAAACAGATTCTTTGACAAAAAAAATCGACGCACCTTAGAAGGGAATTATCCAATTGCGACAAAAATTGGTACGTTTAATGTACAAATACTTTGATGATTATTGGACAGAGAAAGCTACATAAAGTGAGCTGGTCGGTATGGCGTTGGTCCACCTCTGATGCCAGTGTGTCATTGATTGATACAGTTGGCGAATAGTGTTTTGCGGTGTCTTGCGAAACGTTCTCCAATTAGCCGGCAATTCATCGTCGAACAATTCGTCGACATTCTGTGATGATTGCAGGCGACGCTCCAACACATCCCAAATGTGCTCAATACGAGAGTGATCTGGTTGGTCAAAGAAGTGTGTCGCAACCACGAAGACAATCAATGGATCGGCGTGCCCTATGTGACTGGACGTTATCGAGCTGAAAAGTAAGCCCGGTGTGTCGCGAAAGGAACGGCAACACAACGGGTCGTAGCATTTTGTCAACGTAGCACTGTGCTGTGAGGGTGCCACAGAGGACTACCAAGGAGGTCCGGCTATCAAACAAAATGGCACCCCAGACCGTAACTCCCTGTTATCGGGCTGTGTAGTGTGCGACATTAAGAGCTGGATCCTGATTATGTCCGGGCTATCTCCAAACACGTCTGCGCTGGTCGTCGGGGCTCAGTTCAAAACGGCACTCATCACTGAAGACAATTCGTCCCGAATCAGCAGAATTTCCACGTTGATCGTGTCCGGTACCACTGCAATCGCTCTTGACGGTGCGTACTGGTCAGTGCTAGGCGGCATAGTAGGCGCTGCCAGCGTAGATTCTGCTCCCGTAGTCTTCTACTAATGGTGGGGGTGGTCACCAGTTGGATGGTTGATAGAAACGAATCTGGTGCTGTGACAGCTGCTCTGACACTCGCTCTATCTTCCCGTTCTGTCATCGCCCTAGGCCGTCCGCTCTCCTCTTGCCGCTGAAATCTGCCGTTCAGGGCCCGTTCCTGCCAGCATCGTCTAATTGCCGCATCGCTTCGACCCAATGCCAAACGATTCTTCGGTTTGTCCATCCAGCCTCCGTAGTCTGACAGCACGTCTTCTTTCAAACCCCATCATACGGTTGTAGAAGCATTGTTACAGTCAAGACAGGAAAACGCAATCAAAATCCACTGGAACGTTTGTTCCTGAAAGCGAGATTCTCTCTTTATAATTATACACCACCACGATGCTCAGTTCCAATGCGCTGTACTTCCGGTTATTCATTCATTGGGTGCTAATTGGGAGCGAATCATCAATGGGTCATAAGGTTTTTGCATGTGAAGGTTCATTATTACCGGTATGTATTTGCTCGTATTGCAGCGTTAGTCTACTGTTCTATAGTTTACGAGTAAGTGAAGCTCCGTCAAATTACTGACGTGTGTACATGCATTTAATAGCTTTTGAACCGTTGCATGAATCTTCCTTAAACTTGGCATGCACATTTAAGGAGAACAGACGATCTATCTTCTTTTTATTTTCTGTAATATTTTTTCTGGGGTCCTAGTCGAGAAATCAGGGCATGAAGATGACGAAAACCATTCAAAAATCATTACAACAAGGACAGTGTTTTCAACAACGCACATTAATCGCTTTAGCTAATCCACTAATCCACGCTTCCTTTGATACAATTAATTATCTTTAAGTAAGTAATGCGGCTTTATGAAATGAGTAGAATCTGGCCACCACACACAGTTCAAATTTGTAGCCCCAAGCCGTAGAGTCTACTGCCCAACGCCCCTGAACCCTAAATGTTCTCGTCCAGGTCACATGTCCGTTGGTCCAAATTTTCTTATTTTTGAAATATGTTATTCATTTCTCCGCTTGAGAACGAGATGTAGACCATCTTGAAAGTACTCGCATTTTATAGTATATATGTTTATGTATTTAATAGAACTGTGAATGGTGGCCAGATTCTACTGGTGGCATTTCATATTAAGAAACACGTAAAATATTTTTAATTAATTTCATTTACAACTAAGTTTATATCTTGCCAATTAATTTTCTAAGTTTATATCTTAATAACCTAAGTTTTTATTTTAAGGCAACTCAAATAATCCCGTAATATATGAGAAATAAATCGATTACATGAGAAATAAAACAAAAACGTACAAGACTAGAGTTCACTGATCTGTTTTTGGGAATTGTGATACCGGGAATCCAAGATTGCCTAATTCAGGTTTCCTGACCATCGTCAGTTGGATCCGCCCAGTATCTTACATCTCAGTGAACCCCGGAAACATACAAAGAAAACAAAAGCAAACACCACAACGGCCCTCCATATTAAAAACACATCAAAACCTAAATAAAGAATAAAAAGGACAATCAATTGATTTATTTTTGATGTAATTGATTCCATGCAACTTATATTTTTGCAATCCTATAAAATAGTTTAACATTTAATCAATTTCCAAGATTTTAATAATCAATCTAGAACCTAACACAAACTCTGTCATCCTGTTATTCTTATTATACTTGAGAGCCAAAAAAATCGCACAGTTGCATTTTTTTACTTTTTGTTTTATTTTCCTCGCTTTCGCAAGTTTTTTGAATCGAAATAATATCAATTTTAAGATCGTTTCATCACCAATCCAAAGATACCACTTAAGTGTGTATTGCGTGTCAGCAGAGTGGAGGAATCTCCTAGCCTACCCGAAAACCTCGTTTTCATACAGCCTGGGAAACGGTGATTAAAACAAAATTCAATACAAACATTTATAAAATAATCTTTATTAATAACGGGTATTCCCTCCTCTAGCCTTAATTACAGCCCTCATTAGATTTTTCATCGATTTTATCAATTTGGGGTGTTGTGTTTTTTTGTCTTGGTTTTGAAGGGATACCGTTATACACACTTAAGGGGTATCATTGGATATGTGATGAAACGATCTTTAAATTGACATTATTTTGATTTAAAAAAATGCGAATCGCTAGGAAAATAAAAAAAAAAAGCAAAAAAATGCCACTGTGCGATTTTTTTGCTCACAAGTGTATATATTCATTTAAAAATGAAGTCTTAACAAACCTGATGTCGTTTTTAGATTTAATATTCTTTACATTCTGAATAGTGCTCTGAATTCTATTTTCATTTTGAAATAAACTGAATATTGATGGATAGTATAAATGTATCTATAAAAAAAACGGATTGAAGATTAACAAGGTTATTTCAAACAAAGATATTAATGTTAAAAAAAAAATAAAAACAAATCCATGAAGAAATCTTGAGCTCTTGTTCTCTTTAGACTCATGAGAATATAAAGAATCTGATTATTATTTGAAAAGTGTCGATTAAAAGGTGTGTCATAATAAAACAAGAGGAAACTGTCAATTTCGAAGTATCATTTTTTTTCCGTGCGATGTCATTTGGACTAAGTCGATTCTTTGCGAGGGATGAGCCAGGAATGCCCCCCTGTCTTAACGAGGAAATCCTGCTCTAGAGAACCGTGGAATCAGCGGCCCGTACGGATATTCCCATAAATCGTAGCGGCCGGAAACAAGTGGGAGGAGGAAGTGTTCTTAGTTGGGACAATTACTAACTTATTGAACGCCACGCTAAGAAAATACAACATGAAGTAATGATCCTCATGAAATAAGCTCGGAATACAAAAGTAATCTTTATTCTAGAACACTCGTAACTGAACCACACCTCATTTAAAAAACAAACAGATGACATAAGTCGTTAGTCAAGGTACAGGGTCTGTTTTAAACTTCTATAGACCTTTGTAGACGGCTAACAAAGTCATTAACGCATGGTTCCATTCTATTAGATGAAAATAAATTGTATTTATCATTATTACTACAGTGACCTAATAGAAAGGAAGCACGCGTCTTACAGCACTGTTAGCCGTTAACAGTGAAGTTCTACTGAAATTTAAAACAGACTGTAAATCTGTTGTTGTTTTAATCAGTAATCAGACAATAACACGAAGACAATAGTCATGATCAATCTATATTACTAAAATCTTTTATTTCCCTGTCTGTCTGTCTGTGTGTCTGTCCGGCGCAATTTTCTGGGAGAATGGAAAATAGAAATAATTTTTAAAATGAAACGTCCGCGACGTGAATCGAACCTGCAACCTTCTGATCCGAAGTCAGACGTCTTATCAAATAGGCCACGGGGACTACAACCGACTTTTTTGAATTATGTTTCCTTCCCCCCCCCCCCATCAATAATGAATGTATCAAAAAAAAATTTTGTATCTCAAGATTGTTTATTTATTTCCTATCCGTCTGTTTATTTGTAATTCGAAAATGACAATTAGAACTATATTGGCCGAAAAGTTGCAATATTTTAAATATAATATTCTTACTTAACCAAGCGCGTGTACACGGGGGATGGCCTAGTATCAGATTAAGATAACATTTTACGATGGAGTTAAGTTCTTGGAGATGAAGTCGTAGAATGAATTGCCATTTAAGTAAGCGTCATTAAATGGACTACATTGATGGTTAGATTTCATAGTCTCTTTTATTTATGTAAATGTGTTCATAATTAGTAACAAAACATAGGCCTATCATTATAACTTAATATAAAAACTGGAAAAAAAAAGGAAAAATTCATGCTTTGGCGAAATGATTTACAGTCGGACCTCTATTTAACCAAGTCGCTAAATCCCGAAAAAAAGTTCGTTATATGGAAAATTCGTTAAATAGAGATTCACCTTTTAAAATTACTTTAAACTACATAAAACAGATTTAAAATACATAAACAATAAATATTATTAAAAAAGTAATAATTTTAATGACATAAAGCATACATTACCACATGCGTACTTACATTTTATTAATAGTCTGTTAATTTTGTCTGAGTGTTTTTTGAAAAAGTGTTAACGCTCATCGCACATCTCGCATCTTTGCAATGCGCCAAAAACCCCTTCAGTATTTTCTTTACATTGTAATCCGCGTCAGATTGTTTCAAATGATTTTGGCATTTCATCATACGAAGGTTTTTTGATTTCTGCATCATAATTATTTCCAGTTTCATCATCTTCATCTTCACCGCAATTCATAGCTGTATTGTTTTTATTTTTCACACTGTCCTAAATATCCGATTCAGTTAGTGTTTCCGAGGTCTCAACTTCAAAATCAAGTGAAAGATAATCATCAATCAGCACATCATCGTTAATTTCTTCATTTTCCCTCAGCTGTATCCACATTTCTTTAATTTCTTCTAAGGGAATATTAATAATAAAAACATTTCAAGGGGGAAAAAAAAATAGATGCCACGAAAAAATTCGTTAAATAGAAAATGCACTTCGCTATTTGGAGGTTATTTTTACGAAGAAATTAGCAAAATGTTCCTGATTCCAAAGAAAAGTTCGCAAAATAGAGAAATTCGCAAAATAGAGGTTCGTTAAATAGAGGTCCGACTGTATATACAAAAACAATAAAAGCAATAAAACATTTTACGCGAGCTTGGCTTTTAGCAGAAATTATTCCAAAACAAAGTATTTTTTTTTTAAATTTCATTAATGGCGTTTTTTATTTGCTCCCACTACAGTCTTCCCTTTTCCCATCGACTTGATAAAAACAAAATATACTTTTTCAACTTAGAAAATCCGCGGACGCATTCATAATAACAATATATCACGTTAGTATCCTGATAAAGGGATAACCAGTTCTAAAAAATGAAATCCATTTAGAAACTTAAGAAACGGTAGATTAAATACTTAGCATTGTGTTGTATTTGGTTTTTTTTATGTAAGCATTGTAATTGTAACAAGAAAACAAAGAAATTGCTTTCGTAATCCAAAAATAAAATAATAGAAAAGAAAAAAAAATCATAATTGGTTTTAATTCTCTATTGTAATTTACTTCTTAAAAGGATTTTTGGATTTATTGAATTAAAGAGAACAGATCCTTAATACATTGATAGGAAAAATTGAGTTATTCAGGACTGAAAATTAGCATACGTGTTTTAAAAAACAAATAATTTAAAGTTTAATTTAATGAGTAGTTTAACTAAGCATGTTTAACTATTCCTGTATATTATCTTAATCTGAAATCTCAAAAACCAAAAGGAAGTAGGAATTACAGGAAAATAGTCAAAGGCCGTGTTGGGCCAAGATAAGACTTAAATGAGGATTCTGGCTGTAGCTTTTTCCTTTAAGGACTTCTGTCGAATGTTCCAACGATGGCCGCTTCCCTCGTGGAAGAGTCTTCCACATTCGAGCTGCAATTTTTAGGAGTGAGTGGAGTATTACAGAAAGCCAAGGCAACAAATTCTCGTAACATATTATCATTAAGGAAAACGTAAAGATTAAAAACGCACATAATTAAAGATTCTCTGACCTATTTTTGCAATTTTCATACTGGGAACCCAAACCATGCTTCCTAGCAATCATCAGTTGAAATCGCCCAGTACGAAAATTGCCAAAATAGCTCAGGGAATCTTTAATTGTGTTCGTTTTTATCTTTACTTTTTCCTTACTAATAATCTCACGCATGTTTAAATTTCCCATTAACATGTTGTCAGATGAAAACATCGAAAGAGGACGGCTGGTTGACTTACCATTTAACTCAACACGTATGCCATGACAATTCTGTATCGAAGTTCGCAGCAGGTTTTGAGTGAAGATGGTAGGATGAATACAACACGAGAGGACCATTCGATCCTCTTTAGAAAGTAACACCAGAAGATGTTGATGAATTATCCCATCACAAGGCAAAGTTTGTCTCATATATTCATGAAGTTTCTGCACGGTGAATAGCGTGGTCGCCTGCCCTAACCAGTGACTGTCGTCCTTAGCTGCTAGACGGTACGCGCTCGACTGAATGAAGCAGTGAATTGTTTGTTTTCAATGATTACTAACGAATGTTGCTTTGTTAGGAGTTCTATGATCAATAGGTTCCTACATGGAAAAGATGTGAAAACCCGAAAACATCACTGCTTACATAGCATAAATCAGTGGGCATCAAAGTGAACACCAACTACTACGGCAGAACACCGAGCTTGCTAACTCGGTAGAACTTATCCTGCTCCCTCTATAAGAGAAATTTCAGGAAGCTGCTTGTACAATTTAAGGTGCATTCACATAAACCAAACATCGCCAATGACAAGCAAAATGCTAGAGTCATTATAGTATGGGACCTGGAGACCATCTTCGCACCCATTAGCGCAGGCAACGATCGGATAACAACACCGGATACAGGAAGTACGGTGGACAGCAAATGACTATGAGAAATCGGTCACTTAATGTCACGACCGATTGCCGAAACATATTGCCAATACATGGTTTCTTTCCTATTGATGTGACTCATTTCTTTTTAAGTTTTTCAAACAATTAGTAATATGATTTATCCAGTTGTTTGAAAACTTAATGATATCTTTGACTGTTCCATCCGTGGATGTTAACAACTGCATCTGAATGTCGCCATTTTTTTAATGTTACAGATTGTATTCAACGACACATTTTGGTTTAAAATTTATTTGAATCGAAGCGTTAATCCGCTCAGAACTGATCTTGAATTCTTTAAAAATTAGAGAAAAACAGATATATACACTGTCCGGCCACTTTATTAGGTTCACCCTGCTGTGCCCACAAATGCTGTGTCTCACAACAACTCTTCAAGCCGGTGGGGGCAGTGTCATGGTGTGGGGGAAGTTCCTGGCATATGTAGGGCCCATTGATACCTCTGGAGGCACGTCAGGATGCTAGAGCGTACCTAAACATCGTAGCTGACTATATGCAGCCGTACATGTTAACAGTTTATCTTCATGCAGATGGCGGTGCACAAAGCCCGCATCACTATGGGATGGTTTGAGGAACATGACGATGACTTTTCCTTGCTGCAGTGGCCCGCTCAGTCCCCGGATCTCAGCCCGATTCAAAATTTGTGGGATGAGCTTGAACTACACTACAGCTCCATCAAATCTTCAGGAACTGCGTGACACACTCATATCTGCATGGTGCACAATACCTCAACAACGTTTTCAGCATCTTGTGGAATCCGTGCCTCGACGAATTCAGGCTGTTTTGAGGGCTAAAAGAGGCCCAACACGCTACTAGGTAGGTGTACCTAATAAAGTGGCCGGACATTGTATATGTATGTAACATAATAGATACCGTAGATTTTCCAAAATCAATTACATTTTTCTGCAGAAAGCATTACTTTTATCAATCAGTATCAACTTTTCTTAGTAAATGCACTTGCTATTTATTTTCTAATAATCTTCAAGTATAAGACAGGATCATACTGGCATTTTATCCTAGTATGAGTTGATGGGCCACAATCAACCAATATATAGATTAAAAATTACAATTAATAAAAAAAAAACATATTTTCTAAGGAATGATCGTTAAGAAAAAAAATAAATACAGTATTGTGAGATTAAAAAAAACAATAATCAATTGAAGATAGGTGTTAGAAGATTAAAAAAATATTTGAGTTCTTTGATTATGAAAATGTTAACTTTGTCAGATGGAACCAGCGTTCTGTCGTTTAAATAGAAAGCAGTATGAAATATTTAATGAGATGAATTCATGGCTGTGAAATAATAAATGTCAAATTGAGGTAAAAGAATATGGTATTAAATTTGAACGGTGTATGCTTGGGTTTATTATCAGTAACGAGTTGGTTTGTCAGTTTTTTGTTGTTGTTGTTGACTGTTATTATCATCTGTTCAGGACATAGGTCTGTCGTTCAGTGTCTTGTTGGTCATTCTATATTTCACTTAGTTTTTTTGCACGTTTGGTATGGGATTTTTTTTTTTACACATTTAGAAGAAATATTCTCTGGAATCTTGTTTGAAGCACATTTCGTTAGATAATATATGGATCCCTCAGATATAAGTCTCTTTTCAAGGACACATGGTAAGGTAGCTCTTAGGTTGCAAATGTTTTTTAGGTTGCCTTCTGTTTTTTAGGTTAGCCATTCTCTGAACGACTAAAAACATTGTAACTCAATCATGGAAACAGTTTTTTCCTTTCAGTCTTCATTAGACAACAATCAGTTGAGTGTCGTCCCCCTTAACCAAGCCAGTCTACCGTTACATCATAGTACAGTAATTCCTTTTTTTTTTTTTAGAAACATATAGTCTTTTGCACGTAAGTCTCCAGAACCAAAATGACACTTTGAATTTGCTCTGTTTCCGTTATTTTATGTTGGACCATCAACCAACATAATTTGAATATTAGAAAGAAAAAGAAAATAAAAAGTGTTATCTTAAATTGTAGAGGCACTGAATTTCAGGCCTCTATTTCGACATCTGCATGCACAGTCCTTTTTGGTCCGTTCTCCAGAATCATGTCTTGGGTGGCAGCTGGTCGGAAAAGGATATCGGGGTATTCTTTTGCTTTCGGCCTGAAGAAAAAGAAAAACAAAACAAAAATCACTTATTCAATACTGAAGGAAAGTTTAAACGTAAAAATAGCTTAAAAAGGAGGAAAAATGAAAACTACAAAAGAATTATTACGTTATAATGTTTCCTGAAGAATTTATGTGAACTAACTCTACAGACTTTGTCTATAGTTGGCGATCTTTTTTAGATATCTCTAAGTTTTACATGAAAGCTTTGCCTAGCTTTGTATTCTCATTTATATTGTTGAAAAAACAACAAAATGGCCTAGGATTATCATGTAGCGAAGCCCTTTGCTGATATGCTGCATTTCTTTAAGTCTCGTTGACTGAAGTAAGGTCCTGAGAATCTACAATGGATGCTTTATACGTGCTTGAAAACTTGCCACGTCCCAGTTGCGTCATTGGCGTTGCTTAATGGCATGTCACGGTTTCTGCTCGTTGAGATCGCGATTAAAAATGCCGTGCTAGCGAAGCGACCAAGAGATTGGTGTTGCAGCTTTAGTTTTTCCTATTAATTCACGACTCACCCTACAGCAGAGATGTAAAGAGGAAGAGAAGACCATGAACACAGGACACAGAGTGAAGTTAGCGCCGTCGCAGTTTTCAAATAAATTTTTCTTAGCTTTAGGTACACTTAAGGTGTCGAATTGCTGCTATCACTTGCTTCAAATTAGATCACACTGTGGTTAGAGAAAAGGGACAGATTTTCGAGCAAGTATGCGTTTTTCGGAGCAACCTGTCAGTTTGCAAGTTTCTGAGCACTTTGTAGAGCATCCGTAAGATGTCGTTGCTGTACTTTTTTGAGCTGTATTTTTTGATAGAAAATTCAAGAGGGATTCGTGCGTTGCT
This sequence comes from Thereuonema tuberculata, assembly GCA_023159025.1. Classification (NCBI taxonomy): domain Eukaryota; kingdom Metazoa; phylum Arthropoda; class Chilopoda; order Scutigeromorpha; family Scutigeridae; genus Thereuonema; species Thereuonema tuberculata. The sequence continues at coordinate 19,096,098 of JAFIDM010000007.1, read as the reverse complement.
CAGTTTGTTAATATCCTTTGTGAGAAACAGAAAAACGCCCTTTACATTAGAACTGCAAACATACTTAAAGTCTAACAGATGGATTTTGACGATCTCGTATTTTCGTGATTTCACGTAATTTACGCGAGAATAGCCTCTATCCATGTCTTCTCACAAAATATTGAAATATTTAAATGAATTATAATACGGGGAAATGCATGAGACGTTTACTACATTTTAATATAGTTTTCATAAATTGAAAACAGTCAATAAACAAACAATAAATTCATTAGGTAGCAACTTCCTAGTGCCAGACATTGAAAAAACGAAATTTCTTTGAGACATGCTGAAGAGGCTAATGGCTAAATCTCGTGTTTTCCGTGATTCTCATGCAAACGTGATCATCAACATCCATCTGTTAGACAGTAGTTTGTCATGGAAGCAATTATCAGGAGGTTGTTCTGTTAATCATCAATCTACGAATTACATAAGGAAATTATAAGCAGGACTTACATTGAATAAGAATTACAGTAAATTCAAGGGGAAAACATAGTCCATGTATGCATTCAGCCTTTGCTTCCATTAATTGGAGGTTCAGAAGCCAATCAGTGTAAGTCATTTTGTTTTAAATTGAATTTTTTTCTGTAAGTCATCCTCTAATGTTTATACTTTCGATTGACAAAGTGCCCAAATCACTCTTCCGAGTGTATAGTTATGTTATCTTTCAATAAAAAAATTATTCTTCAAATTTACAAACATTGTTATTTTTTGGTACATAATTTTATAAAACCTATTTCATTTTTTGGTTTATTGACTTACACTGATTGGCTTCTGAACCCTCCAATTATGATTTTCCAAAATTTTAAAGTATATTTATTCTGTTTTATTTAAGTTAAATTATTGCAGCGCAGACTAGATTATGGGCCTAGGCTTCTTGGGAGATAAGGCTCCCGGCGTTCCATGACCAACGGGACTGAGTTAGAGGTCGGGTGGTCAACCCAACGCTCGATCGCCTTTTAACCCCAGATACAGTTTACACAGGATAGAGATAATCCTATGTCCCGTCTGGTGGAGACAGAACCATGGGAAAACCGTCAAGAATCCGGCTCCTCAGTCAAATTACATTTAACTTGAACCGGGATCATTATATTCTGCAACTACTCTGTTAACTTATAAATAACTATGAGGGACAGCAGCAAACTTTTATCACAAATATTTTGAAAGTCTTATTCAAAATCAGAAAGACCTACAGAAACTATAATTGTATATTCGTTTTCATGTTAATTTCTTTTAATTCTCCTGCTCCTTTCGCAAATAATTCATAAACCATTTCATTTTGCGGAGATACACAATGAATCAAACTCGAGTCAAACTTAGAATATTAACTTATAATATTAACTTAGAATATCTAAGTTGGTTAATAGTATTTCATTTCGACAAATGTGACCTTCCTTTTTGTTCACTATTTAAAATTGTATTATTTATCTCCTTCTTACCTTTTCCTGAGACTTAATGATCTCGGCCACCAAGGCACATTTTTGCCAAAAGCTTCTCCTTCTTCAATGGTCTGAGGTAAATGACATCCTAAGGTCTCTGGTAGAACCACTATAGCAACAGCACCAGCCACAGACAATAGACCCATGATTATTAACGGAAGGACGCGACTGTAGACAGCCTGCCAAAAAAAAAAATATAGAAACATTACAGTCTTAAAAAACAAAAACAAATACAGTATCAAACTATGGAAACCAAATCATCTGTCGGTTCAACGCTCACCTCAAGAAACTTTTGGCCACAATAAAACACAAGAAAAGAAAAATCTAAAATAGATCAAAAGAAAAAGAATAAATTTCTGATAAAGGGAATCTTTATCAGATTCAGTTAATACAGTTGTTTCGAACTTAGCAGACAATTGAAGCCAGGATATCCTTTTATCATGAATTTATTCCTTTTCTTTTATCTCTTATTATATGTTTTTCTTTTATTTTTGTTTCTTTTCTTGTTGGTCGTTGTGGTCGAATGCCTTTTATGGTGAGCAGTTAGCTGGCCGTGGATTTGGTATCCACCTTTTGATTTACTTTGTTTATTCTAACTTTTGAGGAGTAACTTTTGTTTTATAGGATTTTTTTTTACCCCCGTACCTCTTTGAGATTTTGCACTCTGGATAGCCCTGGCTGAAGAGAGAGTAATAATCTCGAAACAGCTTTTCGAAGATCTGTGCGTCTCAAAAGTTCCCATTGTCATGAGAAGCATTATAAAGAATTACTATAGACAGATTCAAGATTAGTCAAGAATTTGATGAAATCCCGTATTTTTGTATTCATTTTTCCCTTTTGTATTCAATGCCACTAAATCTACATTATTACGGTCTTTTCTAGCTTGGAGTTAATATTCTAAAATCATTATTTTTTAGCCCTCGGTTTCCAACATAATACTTGTCATAACTAAGACTTTCTATATTACTTTGTAAATAGTTTTCACTTTGCAATAGTGGTGGTAGTCTACAGATTCTTGTATCGCTAAATCTAAACATACATAGAAGTGATTCTTAATTTATAAGTTGTCAGATTGTATTGCTTAAAATCCTTCAAACATTTACACTGCTCAAAGAATATATCAGAGTATTTTAAAGAAAACATTTTTTTTTTAACTTACTAACTGCCATTCTCTCTCTCTCTCTCTCCGGTGTAATTGTCTTTACGACAGGTTTCAATAGGACGCTCTCCATTTTCTTCTATCCTGTGCATCTTTCTTCAATTGTTTATATTTTTTTCTTCCCCTTTTAACATCATCCAGCATTCTTTTTCCTCTTCCTCTCTTTCCTTCTATTTTTCCCTCTATTATTCTTTGTTGTAGACAATTTCTTCGTAGCATATGTCCTAACCAAGATGCCTTTCTGTTGCATATGGTTTCTAACAATTTCCTTTTTTCACCTATTCTTGTTAAAACTCTATTCTATCTATTCTTTACTCTATCCGATCATTTCACTTTTAACATTCTTCTCCAAAGCCACATTTCAGAAGAACAAATGAATTGTTACCTACAGTGGAAAAGGATGACACAGTGACCTATCTCAGGATGACACGTTTCTAAATTTAGTTGTGTAGTGTCACTTCGCTACACTTGCCATTTTAGTGTTAACTTATTCTCGAACATTTTAAGGGCGAACGGAGGAAAAAGATCTTTTGAAAAGGTTTTCTGAGAATTGCAGTCGGATTGTGCTTATTCATAACAATGAAACTCAGATACAAGGATAGATTACGTAGCATAACTGCTAGAGCTGTATCCTTGGTTTTGCTTTACGGTTGTGTCGTAGCAAATGCATTATATACTAATGGAAACCTGGTGCAAAAATGCTAATAATTTCAATTTGAAAATCCACAGTCGATCTTGTAATCAAGAAAATGAGATTCAAATTACTTGCTTGTTTACACATCCAAGGCTTTTAGAAATTTCTATTACCCAGACTAAAAAGTTAATAGCTAGCTGGGGTTTCAAGAAATTGAAATACTTTCCATATAAATCCTTGAATGGTTCAGCGCCATTTACTTTAAAAAATGGATATTCATTATCGTTCGTGTAACTTCGTGATTGAAAGATATTGTAAGTATGATTATTTTATGTATAGAAATTTAACGTGTGTAAAATTAATGGTGTAGTTTTAAAAAAAGGCCACACACACAATAATTAAAAAATAAAAACATTAAAATATCTCAGTTTGAATAAAATATATAAATAAAGATTCGGCAATATTCGTAACAATAAAATAATAAGATAAAACAAATGTATGACATAAATTCATACATTTGTTTTATAAATAAAAAATAAATAAAATAAACAGTAATAAACACTTAAACTTACCAAATATACAAGAGATGGAGATGCGATGAGTCCGATGCCAGCAACGAAGGAGCTGATGGCCAAACCCACAGCACGAACAACCGTCGGATACAATTCTCCAGCGAAAACGTAAATTACAGCAAAAGAACTGGCAATACCGAATTTACCAATCATAGATAAAGTTACAGTGACCCAAACATGACCTATATATGCAAAATAAATATAAATTAATATGTAACGATAAAAGTGCGGTTTTAATAATTTGTGTGGCATTAAATATCGGAGGAAAATAAGATATCTCTTCTTCTTCTTTAAATACTGTGAAGATACTGTTCGACAGACAATAAATGGAAATAAAATAACCTAAAAAAAGCCACGAGATTTTTTATAAAAACATAAGTAATTGAGTCAATAGCTTTTGGAGAAAGTCCAGAAATTTAGTTAAAGGCAAGGCTCAATATACAGGCTAAATTTCCTGTAAAAACTTTAAAGATAGGTTCTACTCCCTAAAACTAAAAACTCAGTTTTTCGCGAAAACTATTCATTCCGGACCATGGTTATTTGAACTTTTTTGCTTGTCTTACTGAGTAGAACCTACCTTTAAAGTTTGTACAGGGAATTTTGAATCACCTTGTATACAGCAAAAGTCCCAAAGCAGCATAAAAATTAAAAAAAACTTGATTGACAAATAACTAAGTAATAATTTATCGTTACCGTTGCTTTACACGTGGTCGAAAACTTATCCCAAACCGTCAATTTGCTCGAAAACGCATACTTGCTCGAAATCCTGTCACGTTGCTCTAAATTCAGTATGTTCTAATTTGAAGCAATTGCAGAAGCAACTCGATATCAGCGCGTCTAGCTGCGAGAAAAAATTATTTGAAAAAAATTGAGATAGCGCTAACCAACGCTGAAGTATGGATGTGCCATCCAGAGATTCATCAACCATCTTCTCTTCCAGAATTTTTCTTCTCTCCATTTTCTTTATCTTTGCTGTACAATGAATCGAGAATTAACAGCGAAATTAATGCTCAACTTCTTTGTCGCTTCACCGTATGGCATTTTGACAAGTTTATTTGCTGTTGTAAAGCGAAGCTGATTTCGTCGAGTTGCAACTGACATGTTTTGGAGCAGCCATTAAGCGTGTTTTCACATGACATTCGTACAACAGAAAAGTCGACGAAAAGTGGGTGTACAAGTTGAGCACTGCACAAAAGCGCCATTACATGGGGGACTTAAATTGCTTTAGGACAACTATTCCTATTGCTTTGCGAAAGCTGTATCACACGCCGTGCGAATCAGCTTTGACGGAAGTCAGGTTTGCAACCGGAAACGAAAAGTACTTATTCGGAAGACTCAAGCAAACATTTCTAAATCGAACTAGCAAACTCCACTTCAATTGGAGCTAGAAACTGATTGGTTCCTAAAAATTTAAATTCACTGAAAAGCAATTCATCAGAACAGTATTTTCTTATTATGTATTAATTTTGGAATTGTGCGACCGATCTTCCGTAACTAAATATGGCGATTCTGAATTTTCGCTCCACTTTAGGTGAATTAAGAATCTTTCTAAATTTTCTGCTATAGCTGAAAAGGGATTCACTGAACCTCAGAGCTCATTTGGAACAACAAACCAGAAAAATTTCCGATCCCTATCGGGGCGGAATAGCTTAGATATAAGCGATCGGAGAATTCACTTTCTAGAATGTTAGTTGAATTTTATTATTATTAAAATATTCTCGAAGCGGTCAGATCGGATATCAAACATTCCAATAAAATCGCTTGGAGGCGTTTTTGAAAAGCTGGACCTTTGGAAAGTAACCGACCATTTTATGATTTAGGAAAGAGGTACAAAATTCGCTTACGAGATCTTAAGTGATATCAGAAATACAGTAAAATGAACAGATTACGTAAGCCAAATTGTTTTTAAATGTAAAAGAAGTGAATTTGTTGCAGACTCTTACCTTCTGGGACGAACATTGTACAAACACACGCGACGCCTCCGAAGAGTTGGGTAAGAATGAGAGACCATCTCCTTCCCCATCGTTCCATGGCATACCAGACGATGATGTAGCCGGGGATTTCCACCAATCCCGAAATGAAAAACGCCAAATAATCACTGACTCCGAGGTTAGCACACATGTAAGAAAGGCCATTGTATACAACAGCATTGGACAACCAATTGAAAGTGATGATCACAGTCTTCTTTCTCATATTCGGTGTGCGAACCAAATCCCAAGCAGAACCTGTAGCGTCTTCCGATTTACCGTCGCATTCGCTTTCTCTCTAGAAATTAATAAGAAATACAAAAGTAAATTAAAGGGTTTATTTGAAAAGGATATAAGGAAAAATAATGTAAGATACACTGAAATCTAAATAACATAATTTGCTAGGTTCGTAACTAGAAAACATTACCATAAGCGTCCTTAAAGATATGCCGGTTTCCCTTACATCTCTTAGGAATTATTTATTAAGCAACTTGACATTGAAAATAAATTTTAAAAAGTAAGGTTAATACTGAACAATACAAAAAGTTCTAGAAATTTTAGTTTGAGAATTTAATTTCTTTTCAGTTAGCTTATTTTTAATTGTTTTTGAGAAGAAAAAAAAAAACCTTATTTTTTTTTTTAGATTTCTGTTATGTTTATGCCATTACAAGATCGCCTATAATGTATTTAATCTATATATACAAAAGAAAAGTTGAATTTTTTTTCCTATCTCATCCGAAACCATAAGACACAGAAATACAAATAAGATGGTAAATGTTAGGTACGGTATTGAGGATGCTCACATTTTCATTTTTATCTACGTGGGTCAATAGGAAGTCATGTGACTTACGATCAAACGTGAGGCCTCCGAGACGCGCTCGCGGATTGTGAGAAAGCGGTCTTGTCACGGGTTGTGAGAAAAGTATCTCAGATCCCAAGATCACGTGATCACAGGTTTACCAGTTTTCCATTAAAAATAAATCCTTTTTTTTTTAATGCTAAAATTACGATTATCTGACCCACTTTATAATTCGATATATTGGCAGTATTGGCATATTTCAACAGGTCTAACGCCCATTACAAATTGTCTTTACTTTAGCAGAGATGTTTTTCATTATTTCGGCATTTAGTAATTTCTGCGGCAACTGCTTATCTACTAATTACATGTACGTGTGAAATAAAACAAAAATCCGATCATCATCAGATAATAATTATAATATAATCATCTTAGTTCCACAGTTTATCATTTCATAGTATTGTAATGTTGTTTATTCTCTCGCCATATTTATTTATTCCCATCGAAATGAAAATGACTGTGTCGGACAACCAAGAGTTCACCGTAGCGCCAAACCACAGAATAAATTTCATTAGTTTACTCAAGAGGAAAGAAAATAATGTCTTACCTGGCATTTGAGGAGGAAATCTCGAGACAGGGGTCGTTTATTCATTTTGGCTATCTTCTGGATGACAATTTCTGCCTCAACCAATTTAGCTTTGCTGAGAAGCCATCGAGGGGATTCCGGCATAATCCTGTAATAAAAAAAAATCCGAATTAATATCAAATAATTATAAATAAAACCACCTATTTAATACTTATTTTTTTATATACTGGTATAATTTCTCTAAGCCTATTTTTTTTTTTATTGGGCAAAAGAATTATAGTTCACAAATTAAAGTTATTACATATGTAGGCCGCGCGGTTGGCGTTGTCGCTAAGACACTGACCTCTCACCTCTGATTACCGAGGTTCGGTTCTCATGTGGGTTTCGTTGATGGTGGCAATCCGCGCTGGGTAGGTTTTCCCGGGGTTCTCCCGTTTCCCCTGCATTTCTAACGCCATCCTTTCTCAGTCTTTCTCTCCGTCTGTCCTTATTTCCGTGGGATAGCACAATAGATCTTTGAGGTCACGGTGCTCGGCTGTCAAGCCACCCACGCTCACCACATTACATTACATTACATTATTTCATTTGTAAAGAAATTTTTAAGAAGTTCTTGAATGTTAAATGAAATTAAAAGTTATTACTTCGACAAATGTTAATAAATAAATAGTAAGATCTTTATAAAGGCATCTTTCATAAAATTTGTAAGTAATTACTCCTAGAAATCCTATTAAATAACATTCTTTTAATATCCACAATATTTCGTTCTTCTTTTCAAAGGACTTCCTCAGGTGGTTCTAGAGGACAAGAATAGTTTTATATAGAGGAGAAAGAATAGTCGTCTTCTTGTCCTATATAACCACCACCTGAGGAAGTCCTTCGAAAATAAGGACAAAATATTGTGGATATTAAAAGAATGTTATTTAATGCAATTTCAAGGAGTAAGATCTTTAAAATATAATAAATAAGGAATAAATTAAGAACAATCAGATTATTTTTCTATAGTAATGGTGTCTTGATAAACGGACTGTCACTATTTTGTTTTGTTTTTTTAGTTATACTCTGATGTCATACGTAGCAGTCCTCCTGAACTTATTATCCCTCCATTTATTTATTATCCATATATATGGCTTAGGAGTGGATTTTTTTTTTGTCATTCCGGTATACTGTAACATAGTTCGCATGCTGCATTATTCTTGTAAAAGAAGCAACAGTTTATCTAACCGAAAACTAAAAGAGAGAAAAATTGCATTTCTTTCAGTTTATCAACAACCCTGACATTCCCAAAATTCACACCGTCTAAGATTGGTCGTTTATGACTGTTCAAGACATAATAACAGAAGGAAATTTCCAGATGTAACAAGAATACAATATTATTCTTGTTACATCTTAAATTAATATTATGTAATATTTTATTAAAATTGATTCAGCCTACACACAAGCTTAAAATAAAAAAAGTTATATTAAAAACTTACAAACAAAGGGCTTTTGGCACTTCTTAACGAAGGCCATTGTAAACAGTGTTGGAGAAGAGCGTTACGAAGTTATGAAAGCTCCTTGTTTAAGTTTTTAATATAACTTTCATTATGTTAATCTTGTGTGTAGGCTGAATCATTTTTAATAATTATTTTTTTCACGCGTTAAATTCACAACTTAAATATAACATTTTAAATTGAAGGATAAAGGATACAATACTTTAAATTATCCTTGTTACATCTTAAATTAATATCATATTTTAAATTGAAGGATATAAACTTTGAATTGAAACCTTCACTGTATTTACTCACCACCATAATCCGAAGAGAGAGAGGAATGGAAACGAAGTGACCACTGCCAAAATAAACCAATCTCTGCAGAAATAGGCCACCACTGCCAGCAGAGACATTGCCGAGGCGAAGAAGATACACACAGCCATCCCTGCAAAGGTTCGATGCCTAGGACCCATCAGTTCAATTCCTAAAATATAGTAACAGAAAATGTTTAACAAATGTCCTGAGAGAATTGATTTAAAAATTATTGATAAAAAAAATGATATGAAACTTCATTGATGTTATCAATTGCAATGAGAACAGTATTGTATGGTAGCATTTTATCAATATACTTTAATTTTTTTCTTTAAGAAAGTTTGCAGTTTTCATTTGTTTAGTTCTGAAGTTTTACTTGAAATAAGGATACGACTTTTTTTAATTTACATTTTAATTATTGATAATAAGTCTTTATAATATAGATACAAATAAAATCATAACTAGAAAGAAACGAAACTATATCAATTAAATTGATTGTGCAACAAGTAATTAGGATATTATTGTATAGATTAATTGAGATAACTTTCTCTCCCACTATCCTATCGTAGTCATTTTCTGTTGGTTTTTTTTTTTGCCATATTTTATAGGATCAACGGAAGTGTGGCTAGTCCGTTTCAAATATCTTTCTTTCTTTTAAATTATGAAGTATTGCATTTATCGTTATTCATTACTGTATTGTTAAGTGTCTCACTTCAGCCCTATGTGACCCTAGGGGTCGCGGGAGGAAAGGCTCCCGGCGTTTCATGACCAACGGGTTCACTTTCATTCAACTGTTAACTTGTACTGCAAAAGTGGATTTCCCCTTGCAAAATGTTGGATGTCCTCAGAATTAAGAGGAACTGTAATGATTTAATGAAACTTCGCCGGTAAATGTAATTAACGAAATTTATTGGTGTATTATTGGTGCATTTTAAAGAATTTGATTTATTGTTGAATTGATAAAAATAATATCAAAGTGATGCCTAAATTTTTTTGTGTCAACAATTCCGCTAATTCAAATGAATCTTAAGTCACATGAGGGGGAGCGGGGGGGGGGATTATCATTCAAAACCCTTTCCTTTCGTGTTGCACTTAATTAAATGTTTATATATAAACATCAATGGATGAGACCATGTGTTTAAGTCGCATCCTAGAACAGCTGTTTCACGCTCTTTGGAGATCATCAATTAGGAGTTGCTGTTCCAGGATGTCACTTAGTAAACACGTGAGCTCACTCATCCATTGATGTATATTAATAATTTAATGAGCTTGTGCCTTCCTTGGTTATCATTTATTGAATTATTTAGGCACGTTAAGTTCCTTATTACTTATACTGCATAATTTTAATGATTTCTTTTATGCTTTTATTAAAGTCCTTTTAAGCCTAGCGGAACGCAGGACAAGGAATCGACATTTTTTGTATTATTGTTTATTTTTGGTTGGGGTTTCTTCTGCGGGAGGTCCCACTTTCGGGAGTGAGAGTGGGATCGTTAAATGTTCGCGTCTTCTGAGCATGTCGTCGGTGGAGTTTGGCTGGCTGGCGAGTCCTAAAACAGGAACGAAATGACCGTCCCAGTCTCGGGGTGCAAAATCCTCTTACTTAGCCTTGTGCCTTTCTTAGTTATCTGGCATATGAAATTCTCAACATGTCTTTATTTTTTATTTTTCGGTTTGCTTATTTTAATTTTGGATATACCATATTTATTACTTACACGTAATATCTATATATTATAAATAACATACGATAATCTAATTCTGCACAGTGACCCCCCCCCCCCCCCGCACCTGTGCTACTGTTTAGATTACTAATTGCAGATAATTTTTTCAATTTATTTTATTTATTTTTTTATTTATTATATACTCACCAATTATAAAAGGTATCTGGAAAATTGCGGGAAACGTGAGTCCGAGCAGGGTCCTGAGGGCCGCATAAGTGACGTAATTGGGTGGGAAGACGCAGGCGATGGCGAACACCATTTCCATGGCTAGGATGAGGAAGAAGGACAACTTCCGTCCCCACCTTTTGCGAAAATGGAACCGTCGCAACTTAAAGTTATAATGAGGAAGAAGATATTTAGGATCTAGAGCGCGAATTTCACAATGTGATTTTAAAATTAAGTGAACTTTAAAATTATCAGTTAAAATTTATTAGAATGTAAATGTTAGAATCTTAAAAAATAAAATAAAAGTTAATTTAAAGATATATTATATTCCGCTTAAGTATTAGAATTCTATGTCTGTAAGTTAAAATTGATTAATGCTAGAATTGATAAATTAAATCACAATGCGATAGGAAATTTTACTAACATTTATCGTAAGCTTAGAATCAAACCAGTAACACATCCATTTGATAATAATTTTTGTTTTGACGTTTTTGTTTCGTTTTTTAAGTTAAGGACAGCTGTTTCGTAGTTATTGTTCTTCAACTAGTGTTAAATCTTGTGTTTCCCTAATTGATGAATTATTAATTGATTTTGTTTTTAGATAGTTAATATCCTGAATATTATTGATTCAGGATCATCATCTTTCACACATATTAATAAATCTGTTTAAGTCCCATATATTAGGCTTGAACCCAAATTGATAGCACAAATATTTCGTGGTTTAGCCGCTGGACTGTGGACTGGAAGAGCCCGGGTTCAATTCCTGGTGGTGATCAGGGATTTTTTTCCACGATTTCTCTTTCAGAGGGACCCTAGGGTTCACCTAGCCCTCTGTCAATGGGTACTTGATCTTACTCGGATTTTTTACTCGGGAGTTAAATGCAGGCGAGCATGGGCTGTCCATCCGACCTCAACAAGTCCTATTGGTCGAGAATTGCTGGCAGTCTAAACCTTTCGCTCACCACAGGACCTGCATGGCCTGTTACGATACAGATTAACGTAAAATTCTTATTTTTGCCTTCTTATTTTTGAATAAATATAAATACTGCTCGACGTTAATGAATTGTTCTGTACTGGTAAATTGGGAACCAAATTTCGGAACTAGATAATACAGGATGGCACAACTTTTTTGTCTCTCTTCTTTAAAATGTTTTTGTTGTTATCTTTTTTTTTACTTCATAATCTGAATAAAAGTAAATCCGAAGTAACTAAATTCTTCAGTAGTTTTAGTTCCAGTGTTTTCAAGATTTAAATGTACAAATGGCGAAGCACATCCTTTACTCGCGCTTGTGCCAAAACACTCATCTGTTAAAGGAGCTAGTAGACTTGGAAACTTACGTTATTGGGCGGTCACTGAAATGAAAGCAAGGCAATTGTAACGAATTTACTTGCGACTGAGTTTCTAATAAAGAAGAACTTGCTGGATTCAAACTGAATTTGGCTTTGGTGAACAAATGCCAATAACTTCAAATAGGAAAGAAACCCCATTGGAAATCCTTCAGTCTTCACGGTATCATCACTTTATATTAACTGTTCTTTGCTGTTGTGTTGATAGTCCTGACTTTATTATCACAACCTAGATTTCTCTTTTTTTTGATAGTTGTAAATGGGAATTTTTTTCTGGGTGAGCAAAGGCGTGACATTTCTACTGTCAATGACATGGAAATCATTGTTGATGCACAAACGAACTTTCGTAGGTTTTAGGTCATTCGTCGACACAACATGGAAACAAAAGGAATTTAACAGGCGAATGACAAGAACTTAAAGCAGGGGTGATTTTTGAGACAATTGACCAGGTTAAGGTGACATGTGTAAATCTTTAAATATGTATAAGTTTTCATGAAAAAGAATTACTCAATTACTTTTTTCGATCGCCCCTCGTATTTAAGGAATTTAAAAAGTATTTTTTTTTAAATACTAAAAAGAAATTTTAGGACACGCATATTACGTTTAAGAATTTAATTAAATAAGGGTAAAATAAACATTCTGCTGAGGATGCCCACGTGGACAACGGGCTGAAACTGTCTTGACAGGTTTTTTTACCCTTATTTAATTAAATTGATAAACGTAATATGTGTCGGTCCTGAAATTTGTCTTTAGTTTTAAATTAACTACTTAATCTGCCACGTGTTTAAAGTGAAATTAAAAAAAGCATTTTTTGGAATAAAGTCCCAATTCAGGTTTACAACAAAATATCGCTGATGACATAAGAATGGCGACATGTAAAGAACGAATTCTTCAAGATTTTCAATATCACCTAATCGAGAGAAGATGCCTACAGTCCGTTTTCGTTTACCAGAGCCTTCAGCGCTTTTGCGCATGCGTAAGGTCTCCTTCGATTTCTTCCAAATAGGGGCGAGGAAGATGGGATGTTTACTTTTTATAGTGTTAGTTTACTAGTATCTGCGTTCTATTTGCGCTTTTCGGGAAAGAATTATGGAAAGAATAAATACTATTACAAAAATGCTCCTCATTATTTTTTTCTTAAAAGCGAAAATGTCCAAAAGAATTTCTTTGGAAAGTGCCCATCTCAGCGTATTACCCCTCTGTGGAGTAAAATCGTCCCGAAGTGGTAGCTCTGCCATTCATAAACGAACTGTAGTTCCTACACTTGTTGATCAATAAACGATGATCGAGCTAAGAAAACGATGTCTGGTTGTCTGTGTTCCTTATATACTCCCACGCACTTTAATCTATCGGAACCACATTCTGAACAGTAATTGCGTAGGATCGCATGGGTGAAAGAAGGAACCTATTTTTGATATTTTCATTTAAGGGGGTTTATTTAATCCTTTTCTAGCTCAGTCCGTAGGTTCGTAAAGTGCTACACCTCTGTAAGACATGGACTAATACAGTGAAGCCTATCCAAGGCTTTTTCGGAAGTCGAGTGGAGATTGGAGACAAAACTTTTAATTTTCCCCGGAAGTGCCTGGTGCTTGAGTAATGAAATATACATCTCAAAATCTCAGTATGTGATATCTTAAAATGAATTTTGGATTAATGAGCGATTTTGATAAATCTAAAATGCCCTCAAGAAAGTCATATGTTTTCTATCCTCTGAAATACACGGAATTTCATTGTTAAGATTTACTTGAAAACTGCCTATATAAAATAAACGTTCTTTTTCAACATGTACTAGCAAACGTAAGATCTCCTGATCTCGGATTCTGAAATAATTTTGTCACAACCCGGTCGGCTTTTTCACAATCCGTATCAGAGACCGTCGCGGAGACTTCGGAGTCACGTGATAACAATGAAAATGTGAACGTGTCGGGGACCGTCGCGGAGACCCAGGATGTCTCGGGGACGTCCTACAACGTCCGGTTGACCCACGTAGATAAAAATGAAAATGTGAGCTGCCTTAATAGTACTCTTAGTACTGCCGTCTTATTTGTATTTCTGTGTCTTATGGTTTCGGAGGAGATAGGATCAAACAAAAAAAATCAACTTTTCTTTTATTTAGATAGATTAATGTATGGTTAAGACAGGTTCAGCAGATTTGTGATTATGTCCTTTTACAAATAAAATCAATTTGTGAGAAGAACGTTTTGAATTAGCTTTAATCAAGCAATTTAGTCTGAATAACAAATGGATCTTAATAATTCTAAGCTTACGTAAACAACCTTTGAAGAAAGAAAAATGAAAAGTAATAAAAAAATGAAATCTTTCAAAGAGATACAGTTTTAAAACATTAATAAGTAAAATCATAGAAACTTTAAAATAATTAATCATAATATTTTTTTTAAATAGATTTGAAATTCCTTGAAATTTCTATTTTAAATGCGATTTTCATTTGTTAAATGTGGTTCCTTAAATCTTTCATAATAACACATGTAGTTCTACAGAAGCTGTTTTAAAGGTGCAGTGGAATCTCCAGTTACTAATCTGTGAGATTTAGTGATAATCAAATAAAACGACAGTGTATGTCAAATTTAAAATAACTTACTACAATAATGCAACCACCTTCACAATTAGTACACGTAAAAAAATAGTAACCAGTTTCGGGGGCATGTAATAACGGATCTTCCGATCCGAAGAAGGGAACCTTCTTCGGGAACCGTTATTAAGGTCTCCGAAACTGGTTATTATTTTTAATGTGTATTAGAAATGTTTAATTCAATTAATTGTGTAGGCGATCGCATTATTAGTGTATTTAAATCTGCACGTAAAATCCACCAATCAGTTAAAATAATCAATTAG
>JAFIDM010000007.1:19026268-19068767 GCA_023159025.1 Thereuonema tuberculata | reverse complement strand
TATATATATATATATATATATATACAGCCTGTATGCTAGGATTGAAGTATTTAAAAGTGACTAAAGCTACGATGCTGTAGGGTTATTAGAAATTACAAAATTTTGTTTCGGTTTCAGAACTAATGGCGCTTTTTTATGGCTTTTTCCCAAGTTTTTAAAACAAATCATTCTTATAAAATTCTTATAAAATGTTGAAAATATGATTATGCACTTCTATATGGATTTCTACATGGGCATACAAAATTTCATATTTCTAGCTACTGTAGATTTTGAATAAAGCGGTTCACAAAATGTGATCTAGTTGCGAATGGAGAGACTCGGTTCGCTCGTCTATTTACATTCCGTTTGAATCGAAAGCGAACTTCTGCTCTAAATTGAAGCTAAACAAATGAGTAAACGGCAAAGATTTTAATATTTCGTTTTGCGAATGACTTTCAGGAATTTTTTATCTTAAAAAAAGTAGTCCCAATTCAACGCTTATATCAAGAGCCGTATTTACGGCGTCTTAAATGTTTGTTCGCATTTTAATCAAAGAATAGTAATCAATTTTGCTTTTAAAAGCTAAAATTTTAAAATTGATTTTTTTTAAATACATAATAAATTTGAATTTTGTTTTTCGGCAATCATTGGTCAGGAACTTTTTAAAACAATTCAAAAGTAGGAGGCGGAAGGATATGTGATGTCATTTGAGTGATTCGCCCGCCGAATTGAAAGAGGAGCAACACACGTAATTGCTGCACATAAAAACCAGTAAGGAAACGACATATGATTCCAATTGTCTCGATTGTGAAATCAAGTAGCCACTAAGTAAAATTCTGGTCACTTTTATAACGGAAGCTGTTCATCAGCGGATTGATGAAATTGTCTAGGTCATAAACATTGCCAATTTTTACAGGAAAAACTGTGGTATTACCAGACTTCGAACAGATTTCATTTTTATTTTACTAGTATAAAATCGATTGACTTACGTACCAATTCACTGGCATAAGTTTTCGATGGCTCAGGTTTATACCAGTACAGTGGCTGAAAGAATTATTTTGTAATTAGAAATATAAATGTTATTGATTGATATTCTTTCCTGCTGACTTTCCTGCTTATAATAATATAGGAATTGTTGAGTAGCTTACAAAACATGAGTCCTTTAGGTTCTAAAGTGTCTTTGTTTTTTTCTATCATTGTTGATAGTTACCTTATTAGTAAGTTTGAAAAACAGGCAACCAAAAAACAAAGTCAACATTAGTGGATGTAAAATGAAAACTATTTTTAATTTCTGACTACTTTGTAAGCATTATTATAGTTTTTCCAAACCATCAGAAATTGTGATTAAATTGAAGATGCTGCATCCACGTATATGGGATAAATTTTCATATTCTGTATCGATTCAGTATACTGTACTTTTAAAATAAAAAGTTTTTGGAGGTGCCACATTCTTGTTTACGATTAAAAAGTAGTCATCTTGATTAAATATTTAGATAATGTAAGCTTCGAAGAACGATTTTCCTACTCCGGGTGAACTTCATTCGATATTTCGACTGGGTCCCTTAAGCCTTCATCAGACTGTTATTCGGTCAAAATCAGTATTTGGAGCGGACGATTTCGTGGGAATTCTTCTCCAAGACATTGCAAAAGACATTGGGTAGAGAAGGCAGCAAATGACACAAGCAGGACAGAGGCCCTGTCGAACATTGGAGTTGGTGGGGGATAGTTATGGGGAATGAAAGTTAAAAAGTGAAAGATGTGTTTGTTTGAAATCCAAAGGAGATAAATAAAGTAAAAGAAAAATAAATAAATAAACACCCTCATAAATCGATTTATTTATAAAGTGGCATTGAAAATAAGCACGTCATACGGGGCGATGTATAGTAATAATAATAATAATAATAATAATAATAGGAAATGAACAAACAAAAATGTAAGTATATCAGTAGATTAAATAAATTAAAATTGAATATGAAATGAAAATAGGCAGAATCTAAAAATGAATGAATAAACATATTAAACAGGAATCATCCGCTCCAAAACATTGACATTTGTCTCAAACATTAGTTCAGACTTCAGAAGTTTTTGTAATAAACCTCTCATACATCTGACGAATGCTCAAGGCATCGAATCGAATTAATTTCACCTTGGAGTTATAAACTTCCTCATCGGATCTTACGTTATTAATGCACTTAATCTACTACTCTTTCAGATCCAAGTTATGTAGATATTTTCCGAAACGAATGTGTTTTAAGTAACTTTTATTTTTGGAACATGAATCTCGTATTTATCTTGCAGTTTTACTATTTTCAATGTAGCTTTGATACTTTATTTATTCTGAGGTCGTTCGGACTTTATAAAATGCCGGTAGCCAAGTAGTAATGCGCTTGACTGTCCTGGAGGAGTCGAGTTCAATCCCCGACTCCAGCGGAAGTCGGGGAGTTTTTCCAAGCTGAATTACGTTCCCGATGGGTCTAAGAATCCACTAACCCTCTTAAGAATGGGTACCGGGTTCCTTTTCCGGGGTTAAAGATGGCAGGCGGCTGACCATCCGATCTCAACATAGTGTTTTGACGTGTAACTAAAAATTTTGCCTAGCTAACTTCTTTCATGAAATCCCTGGTGTTCACTAGCAAGGAGACCTTGCCATATCAACATTGACTGGGAGTTTACCGGAGCTTACTGGTAAGTCTTTAGACAAATGAAGAAGACACTTGTGATGTTTCATCAATTACTTAAAGAGAATACCAATGAAAGTGTTTAGATTAATATGAAAAACGGGAGAAATTAATTATTATTGCATTCTGTTAAGTGAGAATATAAATTACAATGTATAAACTACAACGGAAAGAAAATATACAAATTTTTACGATGCGAATAGTTTTCCAAAAAATTAAATAAAAAAAATAAATAAATTTCATAAAATACCTTAACCATAATGTCCATAGAGATTAATACATTTATATTTTTGTTTGAAGTCAGTTTCACTTTGCGAAGGTAAAACTCAATTCACAAAATCGAATCAAGCAAATACACAATAATAAATAAAAGGGCATGTCGTCTGTATCCTCAAAGGAGGGTTGGTAGAGCAAAGACTCACGCGATCATCACCTGAAACGGATGGAGGATTAATCTGACGGTCACCCTAGCCTAATAATCTTATTTTTCCAGAGGATTGGATGAGTCCCTTTGGGAAAAAAACAAACAAATGAAAAAGGGAAAGAAAGTCCCCGTATCTTGTTGCCCTTCGACATGTGCCTTATCATTTAAGTGCCTTATCATTTAGGTATGGAACTTACCAGGAAATTAATAGAATAATACTACTAATAATAAAAGCATTACTTTAATTCTTCTTCAGCATAATGTAAATAACGGATTTTTGTAATGATTTATTGTTTTACTGAGCTTCGACTGCAAACCTAAATTTGCTACAAACATAAGTAAAGCATTTATTCAAAAAGAGGAACCTAATAAAAGCACAATAAATTTTTAAACTTACATCTGTGACGAGCGTTCTGTCGTAGTAGGTTTTGTCGTATTCCCATCCGTTCTGACACTTGATGGTGTCCCAGGACTCATTCACTGCGGGCCAGTGTCCCGTCCGTTCGTAGTCCTTGACTACTTCTGACCACTGAATGTCATACATTCGACACTGACTAAACACCAGGGCTCCGTCACGCGTTTCCATGGGAACGGCTAAAGTCCTCCTCTCCTCTTCTTTAAGATTGAGTTCGACTAGTTCAGGCACCAGACACCAGTGGTCAGGAGTGGCCGACAAGAACATTTGATTGAAGGTGAGAAAGACGGCAGGTAAAGAAGCCGGAATACATAGCAGGTAGTAGATGAGTTTCTGGTACAGACCGAACTCCCCGATCTTGGGCAGAATTTTATCAAAGTCAAGAGTCATTTTTTTATTTTATGTGTATTATTTTTAACTATAAATTTGATACACTTGCAAGGGAGATATTAGTTGCCATGGTTACGCTCTCTTGATTCTCTTCAACGAATCTGTAAAAAAGGAAAAATAACAAAAACAAATAATTAAGCACTTTCCATGTTAAATGCAACATTAAGACAATAAAGTAAATTTTTCTTACAGTTTTATTAAAAATATTCATTAAATTCTTTAATCAATTTTTAGCAAAGTTACTTTTTTTATAAAAAAAAAAGGAAGAATTTTGCATTCAAGAAATCAGAATCTACTTTTATTTCTAAATATTTAAAAAATGAGTCAGATTTTTGTTATTCCAAACTTCAGATAATTAAAAAACATAACTTCTTAATGTCCCACTGTCGCAAACATATTGATCTTATATAAATACCTCATACTAAACTTAAGCCATTCATCTTGTTCTAATAAATTTACTTAAAATAATTTGATTTATACGAAGAAGACCAAACCCCTCTATTCTCATTAAAATCCCTGTCTCTTTTTTTTCATTTTTATTTATTTATTTATTTACTTTTGTATTTCAAATTTTATGATGCTCTTTATATAATTGTACTTGCGATATAATTAAAATTCTATTGAAAATATAAATTTTATAAATAATATTTGTTCAATAAAATTTACAATTTATTTCGCGGTATTTCAGATTTTCAAGAAATGAACAGAATAAGAAAGAAAAAAAAAAAACTATAAAAAAAAAATGTCTAAATAATTTTTTCAGGATCTTAAAAACATAAAAAAAAAAGCAAACTGAAAAACTGCAATGTCTTCCAGATTCTAAATTACATATAAATCTCGACCAACCATCGCTCATTTGCTGCAACAACGGCGTAACTCAAGAATACATCATTTACAGAAAACGGGTTTCAAAGTTTTGAAATTTGATGAAATGTACTCATGTTATACGGACACAATTCATTCTCTCGTAGCTCTATTTAGAAGCTCAGCTACGTCGTTCGACCAGTAAAAAAGAACTTCAAAGACCATTCATTTTTTGCAAACAACCATAAAACGATCATTTTTTTTATTTATGTCGTTGTTGCAGCAAACGAACGATATGTACTCATATATCCATAATATAGTGACGGAGTATACGCGACATCAACAATATTCATTATCAAAGGATAGATTTTTTATTCTTTCTTTTTTCTTTAGGAATGTGAGGGTATGGGCCAAGTTCAAAACAACCGTAACCATATTATAAGGTAAGTAATAATTAAGCATAGTAGCAGGTACTAACTAAATCTGACTAGCAGTTTTGACATATTGTGATGATTTTTATAGATATATTGTATTTATTCTATTTACTCTTATATATTTTTAGTGTTCTAATCAATCATCATTTAATCTAATGTATATTTCAAATTCTTCCGTTAACCGTCGATTCTGTTTGTTTTATTTTTAAATTCTTTCCGTTGATGTGCTATCCACAATTTCCCTATGATTTTAAAAGCTACAGTTAAAATCAGTTAAAGATCACATATCATTTAAATTCCCCAATGAATTGTATAAAGCAATCATTATACATAGGGTACTTAAACTCATGCTCTCCCAAAAATAAACAGATTCCAGTTCAGATCCAGCTAGACTCAGTCTCACTTCTCTCACGAACCAGAGGCCAAATTAATTCACCACAATATGCTCATATACAAGAACTCTGAAAACAGACCGATAAGACTTTACATTCTAGTTAATTAATATTATTTTATTCGAGGAGTCATATTAATATTGTTTTATGTGTTTTATACCGTGCGTTATACAACACTTTATAATCTACCTATCTATTTTTTTTCATAATTTTTTTTTTTTTTTTGAGATATTTCATTGTAGACCAATTAGGTATGGGGTAAGTCATATCTTGGCTATCCCGCATATTTAGCGATAGTAAATAATGAATCTTATCCCAATAGGACAGAAGTAAACCACTACAAGAAGATGAAAGGACAGTTCATTTCCGTTTTAACCTGTGAGATAGACGAAATACGAAATATTTGTAATTTGAAAAAACAGACCGATATATTCTTGAAATCAGTTTATAAAATTTAGGCCTTTAATTTAAATTTGCTTCTTTATCACTGAACAGTATAAATAGTATATAAAGTAGATAATAGTAGATAAAATTGAAGAAATAAAAAATTAAGAATTTTTTTTTTTCTTTACAATGATGAGATATCATATTTCTTTGTAGACATTTCAAGGCAATTCTCCGTATCCTTGCTTCCAATAAATTTAATTGGAGACGTTACACCGTGAAAATTACGGATTGAATCGCTCTTTCGTGAGATGAAAGTACATATTACAATGATTTAAAAATGAAATTTCGATTATGAAATTGTTTTATTCAGATATCCTTCAAGTAGATTCACTACATTACTGAACGTAAGCATCTCTCAGTATACGGAGGGCTTCGTTTGTTTCTGGCTCTTTTTATTCCTTCTTTCATCTTTCCGTAAGCAATTGTAATGTATTTCATTAACGGTTTCATTTACATTAATAACATTAGAATCAGAAAATAAAACTACATATTTATAAAATTTAAATGGATAGTACCTTTAAATTTTTAAATATATATGTACATGGTGGCCATTTTAAGTCCCCGTACCCCTGTCTTATGTTATTATTACATTAAGGGGTACGGGAACTTCCCCGTTACTCTGTGTATATAAATATTTTTAGCATTCGGACGCACATTGACTTATCTTTTAAATGAAAGGTGAAATAACACAATTTTACTTGTAATTATACTTAGTTCAAAATTTACTAAAAATAAATCTATATCATCATAAAAGCAATATTATTACCATACTTCTAAAAATTATTATTATTAACTATTTTAATTTAATAGAATCATCACGTATAGTACATTTCTAATTATATTTTTCTGCCTTCAAAAAAATAATATAAATCAAAATGAAATAAAAGAAAATAATATGTAGTAAGGAAGGAAGAAAAAATATAAATCAATCAAAGCAAATATTCTTGAATCAAAAAGCGAGTAATTCTTGTAAATTTTATCTTGAAAACAGGCTTAAGGATTTTGATGACCTGGGGTGAATCTACCGTTTTCGGGTGCGAGAAAGCGAGTTAGCTAGGTCTCGACTTCGGGCAAAAATCATTTATTGTCCTCCAAATGAAAGGTGGCCGGCGGAAGTTTGAACTGCGCAGCCCTTCCGGTAGCTGATCAATTATGTTTTCCTGTCACAATGGACGACGGGGTCTGTTTTCACTGAGAAAGACATGTTGATAACGCCAAATTAAAACTTCTCTCGACTATTTAGCGTTATTTCAATACCAGCTGCTAACAATAAATATTTATATAAATAAATAAATATATATTATTTATAAATCAATGCTCTTTTGCAAAGTAACAAGCGATTACCGTAATGGCGGCGTCCTGTCATAAAATCAGACGGAAGTGTCTGACCAGACTAATCGATGATACATGCGCAGATCTCAAAAAAACAGGGCGGCCATCTCTCATTTGGAGGACAAAAGGTGGTAAATGATTGACCTGGGTAGCACGTTATTGTTTGTAGTTTTCTTACTTTATTTTCGTTTTATTTTATTCTTAATAAATCCGTGTCCTGTGCGTTTTTACGTGTAATAAAATAATAATTTTACTTAATAATAATTTTTACACCTTTTTCCTTTCAACGTCACGTGTATTCACTGCGGAGCTGTCCATTTCCCCTAAAGGTGGTTTAATAACCAGGTGATTGTCTACAGCGTTCTTACTTTATTTTGTTTTATTTTATCGAGCAAAGCTCGGTCTTCCAGGTGTTAATAGTTAGAAGAGAAGAATAAGTATGGCTCTGTTTTTTCTTTTTCTTTTTTTTTTGCAAAATTCTGCAAAAGGAATTCCGACTTTCATTAAGTTTCTTTTTCGATGAACTGTAACTTCTTTTTAATTCAAGGGAAAATTCGAACGTTTTCACATGTTGAATACGGAACTGGAATTTGAACAAATTCACTACTTTTAGAAACATTCCAAAGCACTGATAGTTTTGGTTACAAATGTAATAAGCGACATAGGGATTCCGTTTCCTTACACATTTCACAGACAGTTCTTTTTCAGTCTTTTTAGTTTACAAACTTTAAGTAAATGAAATCGAGGAAAACCGATGTAAGATAACTAAAAAATGAAACTAACACATTCAAATGAATCATTGTTTTATATAAACAAGAAAAAGTGAGAGTTAAAGAAAACAAAACAAAATTAAGAAGTTGAAGCTTATTTTCTTAAATTATTGTGTTTTAATTTTTCTTTTGTTTTTAAAAACCGTCAAGTAATGAAAAGTTTTCGTTTATTTGTAATATCTAACGTACACAAACACTACCATGATTATTTTTTTTGCTGAAAATTAATTAAATCCCATTTACTTAAAGCTTTAGTTCAAATTAATTTACTGCTTGCCCAAGCGATAAAGACTGGGTTTGGCACACTGCCAAAGTAATGGAACAAGCCGAAGGGGAGAATTACATTCTAAAAGTTTATTATACATGTATTTCTTATTCTGTGTGTCTGCATTTTATTCTCGCGTTAATTTTAAACTGAATTTTGTTCAGTAATTTCCCACTTTATGCATCTCCCCTTTATACGTCGTTTGTTTCTGTTCTTGTCGGCACATACTCATCTCCCCTATTTTCACGCCGAGGAAAAGGTGGCAGCGACCAGTAAATCACGTGACCAGTCTCTTTCCTCTGGCTAAGCAGTACTAATATCAAAGCGCGCGCAGGTGAATTAAAACCACAGATGAATATGCAATGTTAGACAATGTTAGAACTTAATTGTTTAACTTCTAATGCTTCTCTGTGGAAATTTTTTTATCCTCTCCACTCCACAGATTCTCGACAGGGGACCCATCTCGCGGAGAATTTTTCTCAGGTTCAAAAGATAAATCATCTCAAGCTGTAAATAGGCATGCCAAGTTTCAAGGAGATCCATTTACCTATTAACGAGCCCTCACTTTCGCAGGAAAGTAGATTTAGAAAAATTGACAAATTCGAACAAATTCCCTAAAAGAAAAAAATAAGAAGAAAATTCAAAAACTTCAGAAAATCGAGCAAAAAAACACGATCTATCCTTCGTGGAATATTATTTTTTAAATAAAACATCGCTCTTTAAGAATACATAGTGAGGAATTAATATATTAATAAAAACGTACAAACAATTCATTCCCTTCAAATCTTGGCTCATTTATTCTAAGTCACAGCGCAGGTTCTTTCCACTTCTATTTTTTTTTCCTGTTTCTCCGAAGTGATGCTGACATATTTAATGCCTAGGAGTGACCTATATATCTCCTTTCCAGGTAGGCTTCAGTGAATGGGTTTTCCATTCATTATTTTTAATTTTTTTTCTTCTGCTTCTAGGAAGAATGGGTTCGGAAATACTACTTTCGTAAACGGAGGCAGTCATTGAAAAGGTTTCCAATCAGATCTCGAGGAAAAGAACTTGGCACCGAATCAATAACAAGAATTCGTTTCCCAATGAACACTGACTAACAGTTTGGTGACGAATTTAGTTATGACAGGACTCAAGAATGTTATCAATTTACCCCCAATTTTTTTTTTCGTTCATTCATGCAATTATCATTGTTGTTTGGGAATAAGTTACTTTTACTTGTACCGTTTCTTTTCAATCTTTGTTTTTATATTTTATTTTATTTTATTTTATTTTATTTTTATCACTACATCATAGATTCACTAATACTCATCCGAAGCATCCCTATCTGAGTTCCGTGTCCCCGCAATGCGAAACGGTTCCAACAATGTAGATAGTCCCAAATGTTTAAACCAGATGATGAATGCGTTGGCAAACGGAGAGGGTAGAATGGTAGGGGTTACAGCCTATCCCTCCCCAAATGTCATCCGAAAACGAAAAAAAATCTGCGATTTTGGACCTGCTTTCTTTGGTTGGAACTCCCCTCGCCCTCTCACATATCCTTTGAAGGTTGAACGGCTACAACCATCACAACCCTTCCCATTCTAAAGCCCTAGCTACATCTATGGATGAAAGGATCCTACGAGAAGGGACCTCATATTGTTTGCATTGGAAAGGCTCATATTCTGCTACGTCCAAAGTCACCATCCATATATTAAATAAAAAGTGTGTTTTGAAAACTTGGCAAAGAAGTGAACCATTTGCATCCACATCACAGAACTTGTCGTCTAACGCAAAAATAAACGAAAAAAAAAAAACAAAAACAAAAAACAAAAACCGGGGTTCTCATTATCTAACCAAAAATAAAAAAATCCATTAAAGAATTTTCGCAGGAATCACCAAATGAGAAACGCTATGTTAAGCTCAATACGAAAGGTATACTAATAGTTTTTCAATACAGCGTCAATTGGGTGATTTGGACATCAACAGCTATATAGTAGAAACAAGCCCAACAGCCACAAAGGCTTTTGTCCTGATTGTAAATTAGGCAAAAGGTTTATGAAATAAGTGAGAAATATCTTTAGCGATGCAGGCGAACAATAAAAGAAATTGTTACTAGAGTAATTACTATTATTAGTAGCACAGTATTCTCGTCCTTCTTTGTAAAGAGGTAAGTCGTTATTTTACTGTTCAATCCGGCGTTACTTCACGTATTGTAGCCATTCATTTGTTGATTTTCCCTCAGGCTCTCTTTCTTCCTTCCAATCTGTTATTTTTTCGGAAATCTGTTAAGCTTATATTACATTGTAACGGCACTTTCCGTTCTGTAAATGTACTTTTTGTACTGAGGAACTGATTTATTTCCTTTCGTGACTACAATGTACTCCCATTTCTATACAATGAGTTTTACTTTTTTTCTTACAATTTTTTATTGCAATTTCTTTTTTTGTATGTTAATCTTTTAAGCTTTTAAATCATATTGCAGGACTGGTTTCGTAATTTTAGCTTTTAGGTTTTTGGAAATACTATTTTTCCCGATATAGTTTCGTCTAATCATCCTGTTAGAATCAGCTTTATCTAAATTACAATTAAGTACACTAAGATTCATATACACGGTCGAGGAATTCATTTCGAGCAAAGGTCTTTATACTATTTCTTTAACTTGCAATATTTCATTATCTTTCTGTTGTTAGTATAAATATTAAAAATATTACCAACATTGCCAATTTCCTTATATTATTTTTTTTTTGAAATGAGTTTATTCTGTCGTCACACACAGTTCTAATTTAAATACATAAATAAAATACAATAAAATGCAAGCACTTTCAAGATGGTCTACATCTCGTTTTCATTCCGCTTGAAAACGAGATGTAGACCATCTTGAAAGTGTTTGCATTTTATTGTACTTTTATTTATGTATTTAAATGAGAACTGTGTGATGGCCAGAATTTACTCATTTCACTTTAAGAAACACACGTTAAATATTTTTAATTTTTTTTAATTGTTATTCTTTTTCTACGAAAATTAAATATGCCATCAGTGGAAGAAATAAAAATCCGTATTTGCTTTCACCCCTTGCGATGTTATTAATTACGATAACAAAATTTGAATAAGAAAACTTTTAAAACATCTTTTGTTTTTGTTGTAAATCTGGTAGAATGGATT
This sequence comes from Thereuonema tuberculata, assembly GCA_023159025.1. NCBI lineage: Eukaryota > Metazoa > Arthropoda > Chilopoda > Scutigeromorpha > Scutigeridae > Thereuonema > Thereuonema tuberculata. Next base: position 19,057,293 of record JAFIDM010000007.1, on the reverse strand, counting down.
TGAAGGGCAGTGGGTTACTAAAGTCTTCCTTAAACCAAAGGACACTGAAATTATTGGTAATAAAAGTTATCACCCATTAGGGAGACTCTATTTGGGCCTCAAGACCTTATTCCAAGTCTAAGAGACAAGGAAGGGGAAATAAATTTATGTCTTGAAATAGAACCACCTTTAACTCTTTAATTTGAGAGAGGGGATGACTGGACGCAAAGGGAAGAATATCACCCTGTTTTGATTACAGGGTAGACAAGGTAATAAAGAACCGTCTGGAAGGGAAGGGATAAAAAAAAAAACTTTGATAGGATTAGCTACAGAGAATTAAAGAGAGCAGATTCACTTCTTAGTATAGAAGCATTTAAATTTATATTCGTAAATAAGCAACAAATTTAGAATTATTAGCAAGAAAAAAGTTTAGTTAAGCTTACATGAAAACTTTCAGATCAGTGTAAATTTTACGAAAATTGTGTATTTGATTTAGCGAAAGCCTAAACATTATCAAGAGCTTACGCCATTTGACTTCGTTTTCACTGTTTGTGGTGTCTAGAATTTTAACTTAAACTTGTTCCATCGGTTTAGAAATAGTTTAACTCTTTGAAAATAAAAGAGATTAATTTAGAATGATTTGCTTTGAGGTTCGCTTTTACTGCCAAAAAGAAAAATTGGCACTTCCTCTTCACTCCTCGTGGCAGAATTTGAAAGACAGAATTCAGTCACCCACATGTCTCTCAGTCCCTTTCAACTCGTCTTTAGGTAATAAAGAAAGCTCCCTGTTCCTTTCTCCCTGACCAGTATTTCTCGCCTGCTACTGTCTGTCTTGAAAAACTTGATTTAATGGCTTTTTCTTGCTATTAAAGCAGTGGTATTTAACTAGGTCACGAATCCCTTTTAAAAATGTGTTGGAAGCTTAGATTCCCCTCTTAGAATAGCATCCAAAAAGATATTCAGATATCCTTACGCTCTTTATTGATACCTGTAGTTATTCCTTTGATCGTAAAGCTGAAAATGAAGTAAAAAGTTAGTATCGATCAAAGATATATTTGATAGATGCGCTTTGCTAAATTTTCTCCCATATTTTGAGGGTTTTGAATACAGAACTATGTTTGATGGCGAAACAGTGGGGTATCCTGAAATTTGAAGGGTCAAAACGAAAACAAAAACACTTTAGGTATTACTGTTTTGTCTGATCCATATTTCCTGTTTAGTTAAAGCCATCTCCAAGTAGCTTTGAAATACAGGGTGTCCCAAAAACATGTAAACACTCTCTAAATTATTATAAATTCGATGTTTATTAAGGTAAATTTAAGTTTTATAATTCAAATTAAAGCAAAGGAACGTAGAATTTGTATGAATTATCGCAAGTGTTGGAACTGAAGGTCATTCTGGTCCAGGGTGTCCCCAAAACATGTTCCCGCCCTCACACACCACTGGGATTTTATTTTTTTATTGGGACAGGTCAGAGATAAAGTTTTTGGCTCAAAACGACAAACAAGTAATTAACTTAAAAGCTATGGATTATTAAAACAGACTGCACACAAAATGCCAATTGAAATGAGTCCTGATATTTGCAATTCCGTTAATTCGTGTTAACAGCAGTGCCTGGACCACAACGACCATCAAGTTCCAACGCTTGCGGTAATTCAAAACAATCTGCTTTAATCTGAATTACAAAACTTAAATTTATCTTAATTAATATCGAATTTATAATCATTTAAAGAGAGAGTACATCTTTTTTGGTTCAGCCTGTAGTCTTTGTGAAAAAGTCACTGTTTCGATTACACTCATGAGGCTTTCCAGATCTAACGCACGCAGCAAAGTGAAAGGCTTAATTCAAAGCAGAAATAGCGAATCACAAATCATCACTGGAATTATACAGTAATCCTAATCTGTTGTAGATAACCCATGTTCATTAAAACAAATTACAACTTGTTAAAATAATTTCTGGAAAATGTAGTACAGAATCTATGTTTTTATCTCGCCTGCCGTTTTCTTTTCTTTCTTTTTCTTAAATTTTGCAGCATTTAATGAGCAGATGGGCCACAAAAATGGCGGACACCTCTGATTTAAACTGTGCAAGGCTGATGATCTATCAGATATTCTGATACTAATTGTTCTTCGATACTTTTCATTTTGAATTTGGTAAACGGACATTAAAAAAAGAACAATATTTTCTTGAAGGATTATTTCAAAATAATAACATCAATAGATATTTGACTGAAAAATTACAACAAATAAGATATCTGTTGTAACCCAATTAATTGATGGGTCATTCCAGAGGTCTTCACAAAGCGCGTGTATATCAAGAAAAAAAAAATGGAGTTACTAATAAAAACAGTATCAAAAGCAGCTTATCTAAGGGTTATTGCATCTTATTATTATTTATCAAACAGAACCAAAGAGCAAAATCAAAATAGAAAGTTTAGAAAGACTAAAGCAAAATTTTCAGTTAAAATTATTTTACAAAACTTTAAAAACTTTAAAACTTTAAAATTCCTTGTAATACTGAAGTGAGACACCCGAGTGATTTTTTATTTTTATTTTTAATTATTTGCTGCTAACCAACTGCCTCGAAATTGACAGTTGAAATAATAAATTTCAACTGATAAATTTTCTTTCTTAATAAATTTTAGTCTGATATCCCAGCAAGATCTGAATCCGTAACTTTTACTCCTTTCAAAACATTGTATTGGTTCTTATTTTGGAGTGCAAGAGAGCCCGTTTTCTTTTATAAGGGCCCGATTTCTTAAAGGGCACCTATTTAATTACGTCATACCTTTGTATTTATTAGCGTAGCAGATTTTTATAAGACTGTCTAATTGTGTTATTCTAAAAAAAAAAGTGTAATTTTTTAAGTATTCTTAAATTTATGGCGAAATTAAGATAAACTTACAGTTCTTTGTTCTTATTGTTTAATGTGTCTTAAACGTTAGCGGTTTTTTTGTTTTGTTTTGTTTTTGTTTTTTTGATAAGGAGCGTGAGAATACATTTTGTAAATGAAAGGAGTATGGGCGCAGTACAGAGGCTACGAACCACTGTTTAAAAGTAATGGCGCTTGTCTGAGGCGTTGATTGGTGCCTTCAGTCAGCTAATAAGGATATAGCCAATAAACATGAAAACCAGGATTGCGTGAAGCCAAACAATTTAAATGTAAAATTAAAAATAAATATATAGGCCTATACATATTCTAACATTTCTCCCGACGTAAATGAAAAGATCGGTGCTGAAAGGTTTTCATCCCGAATATGCTTTGATAAACAAATCATTCACATATCATAGTCCATTGAAAAACAGCTACTGTACGTCAAAATAATGTGGTTCGCCATTTTGTCGTAATTCCGTTCGATTTTGTTACGCTAGAAAGAGTCATTAAGATTGTTTTATTTTGGCATTTAGTTGTTTAAATCGTTTATGTCTACCTCTACCAGAGTTCGGTATCCAATAGCAATCTGCGGTCGGTGTCTCGAAATTCCAAAGCAGCCATCAATCACTTTTTCGAATTGAGCTCCTTCGTGGGAACCTTGCCCAAAAGACGTTGGCGAAAGGGGTGTTTGAGGATCAAAGCTCAGCACCGCCTAAAGAAGTGTGTGTGTTGTGGAGAAGAGCAACGAAGCCATGTACGACTCAAACCTCCTACTAATAAGGACAGCCATTCGAAAAGAATTGAAACACCTGCACCTTACGTAAGCATCGTAGATTACGAACAGACTGACCAAATGGATTGAATAGAAAAAGCAGAGTATTACAACTGTTATTAAGGAAAACTTTATAAAAGTTTGCGTTCATTAGGAAACATAACATATTCATCCATAAGATCAATAAATTGGAATACGAAACAACGAAATAGTTACGAATGAAACGATTATTACATAGGCCTATCAAATGCCTGAAGGTGCTTGAAAAAAAAAATGAAGATTAATGACTAAAGCTGGTATCGTTCACCAGATTGGGGCAGCAGAGAAGATAAAGGCTCCTACGATCTCTGAATAAACCCGACATTCGGAATCTGGAAGAATATTTGTGATTACCCAGCAGAGCATTGGTTTAGTGCAGAAGCCTGTGCGGTTTTAATTTATATTTTTCAATCTAAAGTGGTAATGGCAGAAAAATAATTTTCAATTCGTTATTTAGATTTGTTTTACGGGTCCTAAAGCACCACTGGCTCCGAAATCAACTGAAATTCTTTTAGGCTTTTCGTTGAACCAGTTTCTGCAACGCCACAGATATTGACATCTGAAGGTTGGTTAATTATAAAGACATATCTCAAAACGTCACTTGATATTTTTTTCCTAATGGCGAACACGTGTGCAAATGGAAAATAAATAAATAAATTTGTAGGAAAGTTACTTAAAATAACTCATCATTTTAAATTTTTAAAAACATACGTAATTAAGCAAATGCTAAGATTGAGAGAAAAGCATGCTAGAAGCCGTCAAGATGTTTTGACGAGAGAAATTTCCAGAATAAATCAAAATAAATGTTTAAGTTGTTACATTACTGCATATGGCTGAGTAACTATTTTGTTAAGATGGCTACTAATTCTGCCGCGATACTAAACTATTTTTAGTTATACGTTATATTTTATTAAAATTTTTTGTATAATTTCTAAATTTTATTTTTGATTAGTAAATATCGAAGCTTATGTTTGGAAAACATTAAAATAACTTTGAATAAGCATTTTGTTTTTGTTTTTGTTATCGTTGTGAAATTAAGACTAGAAAAGTTATAAAGAAAAATGGGGAACCTTAATGTGATCTTTTTTGAGGCGAGCTAACATTGTAAAATATTGCTATAAGCTAGTAATTTCAGATTACTTTTTTTTGAATTATTATTAGCCAATATTTTGACAGATTTACATATTTGAGAACATGAAAACATTCCTGAGACTCTGAAGCATAGAAAATCGTTTATGAAATAACTTCAATAATTTATTATGATTTTTATTTATTTTATTTTTTTCAGAATAAGTTCTGATATATTTACAGATTTTGTAACTTTGAATTATTTTGCCATTTTAATTTAAAATGAAAGACGACGGAATGATTATTTTACGCGTTTAGGAGACAAAAGATGGCGAAATTTTAAAGAGTAATAATAAAACCTATCTCGACTTTATCTGCGAGGTGTTGCATTGAAATGGAAATTAATGAATTTGTCCAAGCGAAAAATGATTGATTTTAAATTAATGTGTACCTTAAATTGAAGATTTAAAATAAAATAAAAATGTCTAATGTTACAGATTTATCAATGCGGAGATCAAAACTGGTTGAGGAAAAAAAAGTCATCTAATGTATCAAGTTCGTCCTATTTTTTTTTTTTTAAAGGATTTATAGAAGTTCAAATTTCATTCACGTCATATATAACAGAATTATTTTTGTTGTGAATTCGTTTACTAATTATTTTTGAGTTATCAAAAACACTGTAGGATATTTTAACTAATTGAGCTTAGAGTTTGCTAAAAATAAAAATAAATATAAAAACTTTTTGATAATTGTGACAAAAAAGTTTTTCGAAAGCAAATAACATTTTAATTTGTTAGTTAAATTAGGAAACTTAAAATTATTAAAAAAAAAAAAAAAAAGCTTGAAAGCTTTTGTGTTTTTAAATCTACCTAGAAGTGGAAGTGTTATCGATTGAAAAGAGGTACTCACTTGTTGGTGGTTTTTCTTCATTATTTTAATATCAACGTGCTCATTGAGTTAAGAGAAGCACAGAGCGTCCGATTGGAGAGAGAGTCATGGCCTTAAACGAGTGTTGGGAGAGTCTAGAATTGCGCAGCCGATGGGGCCAGGAGGGGGCGGAGGGGCCTGTTTTTCACGGGAGCGAGGCCGGGACCCACGTTTGTTCCGAGAAGAATCAAGGATTACGGGGAAGTAGGTAGCGATGACGGCCACTCACATCAGGACGTCCCAGCAGCGCAGCGGCACCAACCAAACTTGGCTGCGGGGCGACCAAATAAAAAAGCATTTATAATAGGATCACGGAGTACAAAAAAAAGAATTCTTCTTTACGTAATACGCATAATTGCAAGAAGTTCTTGAATAATATTTACGAAGAACTCGTTGGGAAATTTCACGATAAATTATTAAAATCAGCTGTGTCCTCATGTGTCAATGCAACAAGGGCTGTAAGAACCGGACCAACGAAATTCTAAAGTAATTTTACTCAACGAAATACTAAATTTACTATGATCTCGGAACCCAGATTGGTGCCTCAAGATCTGCAAAAACAATCTCAACGGTCAACGATACTGAATAGTTTTTTAACTTAGTAATTAGAATTTCGGTTCTGTTTAGATTTCAAAAATTACATAACTAATAACTAAAATGTTGAATGAAATTCTAAATAAAAAACAAAAAGTTCCTAAAGATCTTAAAGACTACTTTCATTAAAATAAAATTTCTTTATTATTACCTATAATATTCTCTTTTTTTTTAAAGTCGTGAACGTGAATGTAATTTTTTAAATTACGATATCAACTGCATACAGACAATAAAAATTTTTCAATTTGTGCAAAAAAATTTTTTAATTAAATCCATATTACTCCGATTAATATTAACAATATCAAAACGCGTGCAAATCCGTTAAACGAATTAATACCCATTGTTGGACATCATTTTCTTTGCTCCCAGTATATTTTTAACTCAGAAAAAAAGCTAAAAAAACTACGCCCTTTTAAATTTATGAAAATACGTGAATTATCAGAACATTTTACACTGTGATTAAATATTAACCAAAAGCTAATAATTGTTAATTTCATCTCGAAGAAGAGTATTTACGATGAAATAAATAATCATCTTCAATTTTTTTTCTAAGAACATATTTGAAAGGTAGCAAATAAAGATTTAAGAATATCAATATTCATTTTTATCCAATACTAGCTGTATTCCGCATGCCTTGCAATGCCACTTTTAATTCTGTTTATTGAAGTGCTTTTGGCTACACAATATTTTTTGTTTTTCCGTCTGGTACATGCAAGAATAAATCAGAAGGTTTTCCGACGCAGGCCACATATAGCTGTCCATGTGTTGTCCCTGTGCTTTGTTGATGGTCATTGCAAATGCAAATCGTACCGGAAACTGCAAACGTTGAAACCGGAAATACACTCATTTGTTGAAACGCCTCGCGCACCAGATATTGTAAAATGGTTCTGCTAATTCTGAAACCTTCGCGCACAACAACTCACCAAAGTTTCATCGCAATCTGATGAATGGTTTAGGAACGTATAGTCTACGGCACAAACAAACAAACAAACAAACAAACAAACATTCATTTTTATATATTAAGATAAGCTAAGGCTATTTACTGTTCAAAATTGTTTGAATAAATTCATTCGTTTCTTTTTTTTAATTTTTTCACAAATAAGTGTAGAAAACTCTTAATAGGTTGAAGTTTCTTTGACTTAAATCTAAGTTTTCCTACTGATGAGCAGATAATACTTTTGTTTTCTTCTCAGAAATATAATTAACTAGCTGAAATTCCCATTCTTCGTACTGGTTACAAAAAAAGAGTTGTTCTGATGTGGATGAGAAAGGAATTGAAATTGTGAGATCAGTTCGAATCTTCCCCACTTGGTACAAAAAGTCACGTGATAGGTACAAAGTAATGTTATATTCGAATTTTCTAACTCTGAGATCACGAATTTGAAATTAACATCTAGATCGGAGACTATAAGACCTACAAGACACCCCTTTCTCCCAGTCTCCGCACCCTTATCACATCAAACCCTTCACCAGTTTGTAAAATAATCAAGAGATCAGTACAAATGTTGTATTCTTATTGTTGCAAACCGAAAACCCCGTAGAAGTATCCTTTAACAATTTTGATTGAAGCTTTCTCGTGCAATTCAATATAAACGACCAGATCGCATTCATTAAAATAATTTTATAAAAAAATAACCGATAGTTGTATAGGTTTTCGTGTTCCAAAAGCTATTTCTAGGAGAATCCGGGCAAGTAACATAGACCGAAGTGAAGTGTAGAATGTTCTAGAATTTTCGAGAATGTTCCAGAATGTACGAAAGCGAATACTTTCGTTAAATATTGATATTGTTTACATTTTTCAGAAATTCTCTAACCGATATACACATCCAATATATTATGTATTATTTAATTCAAATCTCTTCACTTGAGGTGAGGACGGAGACAATGACTCATTTCATAAAGGGGGGGTTAATACAACATTTACAATTTCCAAACATTACGTATAAACATTTCAAGTCCAAGGGGTGGAACAATTCGGAGGAGGTTCATTAAGTTCAAATAACCCAAACAAAATGTAAGAGTGTAATGGTTGTTGGTTTATTAACATTTTATTGTTTACCATACATTATTGATTAATTACCACCATACACTTCACCATTACAATTACAATGGTTAACTACAAAATGTCATTACAATTAAAATGTAATTATAATTGCCAGTTCACCATTACATAATGGTAACTACTAGTCCTAGTTCATAATTACCATTACATAATGGTAACTACTAGTCCTAGTTCATAATTACCATTACTATGTAATCCTTTACCGATTAATTCAATTACGATTTTGCCCAACTCTGGTGAGGGCTTCCGCGTGAATATATAGATAGAGATACAAAGTTACTGTCAAATCACTTTCCCTCCTAGAGTTCCATACTTATAAACAGCCTGAACCACAATCTTGAGTAGCAATATTTTGAGTCTTTGACGTCACATCACTACTATTAAGGTCCACTTTCAATAGGTTAGTCGTAATAATTGGACGCGAGTGTCTCCTACGTAAAGGAAAATTTTCTGTGCATTTAATTCTGTAATTTGTGGTCACCTGTATCAAAAAATCCTATAAATTGTTTTACTTTTTAATTCCTTAATGATGATTGTAATAAGTCGTTTATAAGTAAATAGAGAATCGATCTAATTTTATGATCATCAACATTTTGAAAATAAAATGCTCGTAATTTGAATGAATATTTTTAAAGAAAAGAAAAAGAAATGTTTTCTGATATCAATTACTCAACCATCACTTATCCAGCTTTGTTGATTTAGAAATAAGTTTGTTTGGTTTTCTTTTATTTCTTATATTCATGAGAATATTAGTTGTTTGTTTATTCATAAGAATCATTCCAAGAATTTTGGTTCCTTGTAGTAAATAACGAACACTGCCATACCTGTATTTCCTTCACAAATAGTTCAACTTAAAATTCCCTGATATTTCTTTCCTATCCTTTCGATTCGATTCAATTCGTGAAAACTCGCTAAAAATATTAAAACTATAAAAAAAAAAAAATACAGGGGGATTCAAAATTCCCTATACGTACTTTAAAGGTAGGTCAGGAATACAAAAAAAAACCTTGTTTATCCTGAAATGCGTTTGTCCTCAAACGCAACCTGAATGTGCTAGAGGGCGCTGTTTGGCAGCACATTAATTGGGCAGTGTGAATTGTCCTGTATTGATTTCTTCCTCTGGGATTGCCTCATAGGCATCGTCTGAGAGACCCGCTTGCCTCTGAAGCTTACCTCGTCGCAGTCAGTGAGGTGGCAGGTGAATGTATCCGCGAAAGGCCAAGCACATCTTCGGCAATCCATGCATGGACGTTCTGAGGCGTGTTACTGTTGGTGGAAGGAACTTTGAACATCTATCGTGAACCTGTTAGTGTACACTTTTACTGTCATATTGTAAACATAGAACTAATAAACGTTTTGTCTCTCTTACTTGTTGTCTTTTATTTCTGTATCTTCTAGCACATTCGGGTGGCGTTTGCGGACATACGTTCCACCATGAATGAGGAACTGTATTGTTTTTGTATTCCTGACCTTTTTAAAGTTTGTACAGGGAAATTTGAATCACTCTGTATATAATAAATAAATAAATAAATATAGCTATTAAAATATTTTAACAATTGTATCTTAAACTACTGTAATTCAAATTATTTGATTTAAAAGCTCTATAACTTTTAATTTATATCAAAAATCAAAATGAAATATTAAAGTATTGAAAATTACAAACAGTAAATACTATTTCTGAACGTAAGGAAATGACTCATCAAATCAGTCAATCTGTGTGTGTGTGTGTGTGTGTGTGTGTGTGTGTTTATATTCTCTCATCCCATCCTCAGTAACTGTTAAACGGTCTTCTTGAAACTTGGTATCCATATTTAAGGACAACTGACGATATAACTTAATTTCTGAAATCTTATGTTGAGAAATTAGCGCGAGAAGCTGATAAAAATTCCCCATAGAAAATGTTATTAGGAACGAAACAATGGATTTCTTAAACAATGGACATTAGCTAATCCATTAATTTGCACGTGGTTTGATAATGATTAAAAAATCAATCAGTATCAGATGATTTCAACAAACAATGCGGATTTAATTAGTTTTCTCAGAAACGGGAAATTTATCCTAGTTCTTTTAGTGGATATTGTCATTTGAAAATAAAATATGTAGTTTTTCATGTGTGTCGTTTTCACGAGTTTAAACAGATACAAAGAAAGAAAAATAGAGACTACAAGGAAACTAGGCTTTAAGTTCTTGCAGGAAGTTCTTGTTGAGACTGAAATCTGTTTGATGAGATTCATGGACTGAGTAAAAGACAAGTGATACCCAAAGGGAGGAGAGAAATACGAGGACTTACATTCCACTTGGACATTCAAAAATGTAGCAAGCTCATAAGCTAGGAAAGGATGAACCGCCATCTTTTTTATTTGAAAAGTCAATATCACGTACAATGTAACAAAACAAAAAAATGAAGTTGTCGTGCCAACTGTATATTCGTAATATAAAAAAAATAATAATAATAGAAGAAAATGCATAAAGATTGATGAGGAAAAATAAATAAATAAGTTGTTCAGCGACAGAAACTGACAGGAAATAGAGAGTGATCGGTTGGAAGCTGTCGTAAACTGAGAAGAAATCCAAACACGTAAATACAGTCGGACCTCTATTTAACGAACCTCTATTTTGCGAATTTCTCTATTTTGCGAACTTTTCTTTGGAACCAAGAACATTTTGCTAATTTCTTCGTAAAATAACCTCCAAATAGCGAAGTGCATTTTCTATTTAACGAACTTTTTCGTGGTATCTATTTTTTTTCCTCCTTGAAATGTTTTATTATTAATATTCCCTTAGAGGAAATGAAAGAAATGTGGATACAGCTGAGGGAAAAAGATGAAATTGTTAATCATGTGCTGATAGATGATTATCTTTCACTTGATTTTGAAGTTGAGACCTCGGAAACACTAACTGAATCGGATATTTTGTTCAGTGTGAAAAATAAAAACAATACAGCTATGAATTGCGATGATGATGAAAATGGTAATGATCATGATGCAGAAATCAAAAAACCTTCGCTTGATGAAATGCTAAAATCATTTGAAACAATCCGACGTGGATTACAATTTGAAGAAAATACGCCTGAAAGGGTTTTTGGTGCATTGCAAAGATGCGAGAGGTACTATGAGCGAAAACACTTTTTCAAAAAAAAACAAAAAAAAAAAACCAGACAAAATGAACAGACTTTAAGTACATATATGGTAATGTATGCTTTATATCATTAAAATTATTACTTTTTTTAATAATACTGAATAATAAAAAGTGAATCTCTATTTAACGAATTTTCCATATAACGAACTTTTTTTCGGGATTTAGCGACTTCGTTGAATAGAGGTCCGACTGTAGTTCAAAGATCAACTGAGAACAGAAAATGGGGCAGTTTTACAGGAAAGCGAATTTTTTTTTTTTTTTTTTACCGTGGTTTTGTATTTTTTCTGTAGTTTCATATCTAATGAACAGATTTGAATCAAAATCGTTAGCGAATCTTCCTTTGAAGAACCTCAACCTTCTACTAAAGATTCAGATTCCTAGGGCAAATAGTTTTGAGTTGTCTTGATCACGAGTTGACACACATGCATAGATCAACTTAATTTTTTTGGGGGGTTGGATTGGCAGGTTGAGATGAGCAAGTTCCCCCCGCCGCGCCCACCCGAAATTTTGAGTAGGACCTTTTTCTTTTTTTGAGTGTTATAGGTTGCTCCCTAAATTGGCCCATCCCAAAATAAAATCCTATAATATTTCCCTGCTCAGCCTGAATCAGCACAAGAACAACCTTTCGTAACTTAACTCTATACATTTCGACATTTCAGAGGAATGGGAGAATAAAGTCCCCTGGACCCAAAACTTTATTATGATTTCGTCAGTATATTGTTTACATCGAAATTTAAGAAAAAAAAAATGCATGATTGAGAAATTCTGCTTGCTTTTCTAATTTTACGATAAAGAAATACGCATAAATTTCCAGCGATAAAACCTACGCTGACAGTTAGTAGCCGTAAGAGGAAGGGAGCCTGGCCCATCGCTCACCCTCGAAAGGTAGAATCACTTCTCTTTCCCCCTCTCTTTTTTTTTATGTAGTCGGAAGAGAGGCTTTGCCTCTCGAATTTTTGAGGAAGAAGTTTCTTTGGTTTAAAGCTCGACCTTATGACATCCTCCAACCCTTCCAAAATAAAACCCTAGACACCCCATGAACAACCCAGGAAATTCGTGTAGTAGATTTCTATAGAAAGTAAGGGTTAGGGGCCATTAAAGTATACGTAAGTGTTCAGGGGTGGGGAGGGGCTTCAAGCTTATTTTTGCTGACAAGGGTGGGATCAGAGCAATGCTTACATAAGACACAGAAACATATACTTTTTCACAAACATATACTTTTTCCTCAGTATTTCATGTGTATTTTTATATTTTATTGTTACATTTTAACTAGGCCATCCCCCTGTCTCCCCCTGATAAGTATGACATAATCCAGGAAGAATCGATTCCAAGCGGTTTTGGCAAAAAGTGATATTTTATTCCTTTCTGAATGAACTCATTATTTTACAGCGCACGAACAAATAGAATAAAAATAGGATTGGATATTGGAGTATCAGCAGTAGTCCAATGGTTAGCGTTCCTGACTGCGAGGACGAAGGTCCTCGGTTCGAATCCCAAGCAAGGCGAAAAAAAAAGAAAATTTCTATAATCTGACTTTCTCAGCAAGGGAAACTAATAATTAATAATTGTTCCGTACAGACAGAGAAATAAAAGATTTTAGTAATATAGATTCAGAAGTGAATATCATATATTCCTAATCCATCAGTTAAATTCGTAAAGTAATTTATAGTTATTTTGATGCAATTTTCACTTTTTTAATTTATTGTCCAGTGGTATTTGGCAAATCTTACGTAAGCACAAGGCGGGGGGGGGGGGGGGCCTGGCCCCTGCTTTTTTTTGCTTTAAGGGGGGGGGGGGTCTAAAATAAATAAAAATGTGCTTACGTAATACTTGAACGGCCCGTAACGAAAATATTGTTATTATTATTTTTTTTATTCTGGCAAGCTATTTAATGTATAGTGAAACGTAAAGAAGATCTAAACTTCTGCAGGACAGAAAAAAATATTTGATGCAAAGTCTAGGAAATGAAAACTGAATCTTGATATTAACTTGAAGTAAGAAAGACTACTTACTTTTTTAAAGGAAGTTTTTAGAACCAAACATTTAAAAGCTGCGATTTTTTTTTCCTATTTTAACTGAATTAAATTGAATTCTCGTTAACGGTTTTACTTTCTTCTTAAAAATCAAAAGCTTCTAATTGTGACGTTTTTAGAAGTAGGAGAAAATAGAGCTGGCTCTTGTGAATCACCTGAAGGATGTCATGGTCAGTTCCCTTCCGGTATTTCCCGGAATCAGTGGAGTGGGATGCTAATGAAGGTCCTTCTGTGAACTCCAGTGAAGGGCTTGTCTCTTTTGAGAACGAAAGCGATAGTTTTGCTTTATTTACGTAGTTCTTCGGAAAAACGATGACCGATTGTCTTTATTGAAACACTAAGACACTACATTTTTAATGTCTTTCCCTTAACTCCTGACTCAAGCAACTGGAGATGACTGCAAACCTTTTATTTCTTTTATATATTTCTTTTTCCAATTCACCTAAAATTCTGAAAATTTAAATACGAACTTGTAAAGCATTTGGGATTTCTATTTTCTTATTTTTAATTTTCAAAATATTCTATAATTAATTAAATTAAAACTCAAAAACATTCAAGTTTTTGGGTTTTTTCTATGTATTACTCGGTATTTTCAACTCAAAAACCTGAAATTGACAATAACCTTAAGTGATAAAAATTTTTTAAAACAATGTATTTAAATATTTCTTATTAGCGCAACTGTTAATTTTTTAAAAAATACAAATTACTTTTTTTTTAAATTGTATGAAATTAAATTATTTTAAGTTAAATTATTTTTTTAAATAATAATATATTGCATTTATAATAAATAACATAAATATTATTTTACGAATTTTTTTATCATTTCAGGTTTTCGTCAAATTTTTTTTTGAGTTGAAAATACCGAGTAAAAACACCTCAAAAACATCCAAAAAAAGTTGACTGTTTTTGAATTTTAATTTAATTAATTACAGAATATTTTTAGAATTAAAAAAAAAAGAAACTATAAATCCCAGATGCTTCACAAGTTCATATTTAAATTTTCAGAATTTTAGGTGCATTGGAAAAAGAAGTATATAAAAGAAATAAAAGGTTTGCAGTCGCCTGCAGTTGCTTGATTCAGACCTTAATACTAGAAGACCATTACAAATTTTGTAACACAATCACTCCGACGTTTTATCATATAGGCCCGTGTATCGAGACCTGGTGTGTACTGATGACTGCTCCTGGCTGATGATCGCCATATTAGCTGTACCAGGATATCATTTTGTATACAACTTTGGTCTAACCCATTATTATTATTATCACTCATTTTTTTAACAGATTTTTATTATGTGACTGAAGTGGGATTTTCTGAATGAAATTAGTAAATACGCATTCGAATACATTTGGGGTTGTATTAAATGAACAGTTAAACAAACACTGACTTAATTTAAGACTTCATTCATTAACAAATGACAACTGAGAAAATGCTTTGAAATACAAACAACCCATTCCCTGGTTCCGTAGGCGTATATAGGAATTTGTAATGAGAAAGGGTTTTATTGTAGCCGCAATGGTAGAGGTTATTATTCTCAGCACAATCGATTCAGTACAGATAGACCCCTGTTTTGTCCAATTACTATTTTCTTCAAGATACGGAAAAACCGGAAATGATCTGGACCGGAAGTAGAATTTCTCCTCCAATGTCCAGGCCATGAGGAGTGCAACGAAGTTCGACTCACGGGGCTTCGATTCCCGGTTTGGGCTGCGGACGATCGTTACACACAAACACGAGAACGGGCTCCCTAAAAATGTAAATTTACTTAATCTTAACTACCTGTTAATCTGGATTTGCTGTCAATTGTTATAGTTGGAAACCTGTTGACTTATTATTTTCTGTTTATACATTTTTGTTTGAAAAATAAAAGACACCGCTTGTAATATTTAAGGTAGCTAGTTTTCTGGGGGTAGTGATTACAAATATCACATCAAGGAGCCCGACAGAAATAAGGGGCTTATATCTTCCAACCTAAAAAAAATGGTAATGAGTACATTATTCTCATAGAACAGGCCGCCAAAGTCCGTCTTCTCATTCGTCTTCGTTGATAGATACATTCTCAGTAACTTATACAGATAGCGAATAGAATAGAAGACAAGGTAAAATAGTATAAACAATAATGGGTGAGACCAAATTATTTACCAAGTGACATCCTGGAACAGCTGTTTCACGCTCTTTGGAGAGCATCAGCCAGGAGCAGACACCAGCTAAACAATTTGGTCTCAGGCATTGTTGTTCATTATTACTTGAATCTGAATGCCGCAGATTGTATTTTCTATGCATTAAAAAAATTCATTGATGCCGGCGGACTGCTGGCACATGAATTTTTTTACTACTATTTCATTAGTGAGTTTGTTATTGTTTATTCTTGCCTTTGAGGCGCCACTGCGACGATAAAATAATACATTTAAAAAGCAGTAATCTGCAGTTGCTTGAACTTTATAGTGTTTTGTCATTATTCGCTTCTTATGATCGGTCTGCTAATCATATAACTTTTTATTTGCCTTGTATTTCATTTGCTCCGTGTTTATTTGTTTGTTTGTTTGTTTTTTTTTAAAAAAAAGTCCTAAGTAACAAGATAGATAAATAGTGTTAAAAGATTGTGTTTTTATAAAACTAAATCAGCTAATTAATTGCAACTTTTTTTTCCTTTTCTTCAGTGAGTTTCAAAACACAACGAGTCAATAAATCTTTTTCTTATCTCTATTAAGACCGATGCAATTTTATCAAAGAATTTATAAATAGAAAGTGTTTGACCTTGTTTCTGCTTTAAACTCTTCATATTTTGCTGGAGAACTGGCAAGCCACACGCATTTGCTTATTGATGAGCTGCAGGGAATTTGCTCGGAAGATGTGATTACAAAGAATAGATTTAATTTCAACTCTCTTGATTTGGTGGCCTTTGTTGTTGTTGTCATTAATTGATTGTTGTTTAAACTGATTTTGAGTTTTTATATAAATTTTTATACGAACTGTAAATATAAAGTTTTAAATGCTTCGTTCATCGTTGACTTACGTAACGTTTTCCTAAGTTATGTAAGAAAGGCATCTTATAATTAGCAAAAAAAACCTCGTCTTTATTGTTATTTTTTTTTTATTTTTTGAAAATTTTTTGTTCAGTTAGCATTGGGAGATTGCGGGCTTTTGTTGTGATTTAGTAGTGTCTATTTTATGCTTTTATAAGACAAAGGCATAAATAATAAGTTATTCACTTACAATCAACAGCTAAATTGGACAATTACTTATTTTTCAGTTGAAGATCTTCCGATTACATAGTTGTTCGAAAGCAATTTACAAGCAAATAGTTAGGTCATTTAACATTTTCTTCCCAATTGAAGTCTTCAGTAAATGTTGATGAAACATGTATTTATATAATTCTTTAAGCCGGGAAATAGAAATACAAAACCATTACCGGTATTTGTTTCACCGAAATCTGAGCCACATGTCATTTTCCTCACATTTATTTTGTAGCTTTTTTATTGTGTCATGGTCGCTGTGTTCCTTTCAAGGTTTTATTATACAAATAATTGCAATTATTACAATAATTGCAATAATTGCAATTACATAAGTGACTAAATAAGGGCTGATCTTTAGGCGGAGGCCCAAGAACTTGTGATAAATGAGGGCCTAGCAATATTCAACCGAAGATATGAGAAAAAACATTAAATAAAAAAATCTATAAATATACTTTTTCTTAAGAGAAAAGTTGATTTTATTTTCTGGCCCTATCTCCTCCGAAACCATACGACACCGAAATATAAATAAGGTGGCCAATTTTAAGATAGAGTATTGAAGATTGCTCACATTTTCATTTTTATCTGTGTAGGTCAACCGAAAGTCACATGACTTACGATCAAACATATGAGACTCGCTGGCGGGTTGTGAGAAAGCGGTCGCGCTCATGGGTGGTGAGAAAATTATCTCCGAATCCAAGATCACATGATCACAGGTCTGCTAGTAGATAAATAAAATAAACAGAAATTAGTTAAATAATAATATAATAATTTGAAACTGAAAATTAAAAAGGAATCACTTTACGATTTCTCCGTATTACGTTAAACCTAAATAATTGTGAGTTTCGTCTGCGTTGCTGTAGTTCTGAAAGAGTCCAAACACCTCTTGAATCCAGTTTTATTATTTAAGAAAAAAAGGTGTTGCGTAATAAATATAATAAGTAATCGTGCATTTAATATAGCAATCCAATCATCTATGCAAAGTATAAGAGCAATTTTTGCATTGGTGTCCCCAATTAAAATATACCGATACAGGCGGGACACAAATCTGACAACTGTCTCATGCCTGTTCTGCTAGTCTTGAAGCAGCTGCAAGCGACTTCAAACCTTTTATTTCTTTTATTTATTTCTTTTTCCAATGCATCTAAAATTCTGAAAATTTTAAAATGAACTTGTGAAACATCTGGGATTTCAATTTTCTTGTTTTAATTTTCCAAATATTCTGCAAATAATTAAATTAAAATTCAAAAACAGTTAATTTTTTGGGTGTTTACGAGATGTTACTCATACTTTCTATTCAAAAAAATTTGACGAAAACCTGAAATGAAAAAAAAATTTCTAAAAATAATGTTTAGTATTTAAAATATTTATTATTAGTGCAATATTTAATTTTTTTTTAAAAAGTAATTTAATCTCACACAATTTAAAAAAAAAAAACACAATTTTTATTTTTTAATATATATATTTATTGTTAGAACAACGGTTGTTGTTATTTATTGATATTTTAAATACAAAACGTTATTTTACAAATTTTTTATCATTTCAGGTTTTCGTCAAATTTTTTGAGTTGAAAATACCGAGTAATACCTCGTAAGCACCCAAACAATTGACTGTTTTTGAATTTTAATTTAATTTAATTAAGAATATTTTGTAAATTAAAAATAAGAAAATAGAAATCCCTGATGCTTCACAAGTTCATTTTTAAATTTTCAGAATTTTAGGTGCATTGGAAAAAGAAATACATAAAAGAAATAAAAGGTTTGCAGTCGCCTGCAATTGCTTGAGTGAGGATCGTTTCGTCGTTCATCTATTTTGTGGGAATAATTTGGACACTTTCTTTTGCATAATAACACCACCTCCCGTGATAAGATCCTTGATACTCTTAAATAGCAATAATGCAGGAATCATTTTGATACAACTATCAATCGTCCATTAATGCTATAATGGAAAAAAGTAATGAATTCTTAAGTATCAACCGTAAAATGAAAATAAAAATTACATGAGAAAAATCATTCCATATACTTTTATTTTGTATTTAAGAGTTTTCACGAATTCTGTTGCCTTTTTTATTATTACTGGACGATGATTAAATTTTTGAATTGTACCTGCTTTGAGGTTGGGTATTTTTCTTTCTTTTAATTTAAACAATATAAGAACATTTTGTTAATCTCAAAGCAACCTGTGGATTTAACTTGTAATTCTTTACCAGTGTACAAGACTGAGTGAATTCAAACATACGTATTTGCATGCATACTACATACCTGTAGTAGACGCGACGAGTTTTGAAACTCCCAGAATGAAACGCAGATTATAGATTGTCCTTTCCTGGCCGTTCGCTAACATTGAAATAGAAGAGAAGCGACCTCTTCTATTTGAATGTTAGCGAACGGTCAGGAAAGGACAAGCTATAATCTGCGTTGCATTCTGCGAGTTTCAAAACTCATCGCGTCTACTATACATACATACGTACTTACATACATACTTGCATGCATACATACATACATACATACATCAAGATCTACAATAGACGCTGTAAGGGTTGTTGTTGATTTGGCTCGAGAGGCCATTGAGGGCAAACGCTGGAAGGGAGGAGTAAAACAGTACTGTGCCATAATAACGTTGGATGTGAAGAATGCGTTCAATTCGGCAAACTGGAACTGCATCTTGAACACTTTGAGTTCAATGAAGGCTCCAGCGAACATCAGGAAAATAATTGCGAGTTACTTCACTGATCGTATCCTGATGTATAATACCGAAGTCGGACTGAAGACCTACAACATCACTGGCGGTGTTCCACAGGGATCAGTACTTGGTCCTGTGCTTTGGAATATCATGTATGATGCAGTACTCAAGCTACCAATGCCCGAGGGAGTGACTGTAGTGGGGTTCGCTGACGATGTTGCATTGGTTGTAATCGAGAAACACCTGGAAGTTGTCACCCTAACATCGAATGTGGCTGTTGCCAGGATCCGTCAGTGGCTCTCAACGGTTGGATTACAACTAGCAGATCACAAGACAGAGGCGGTTCTTGTGACCAGCAGGAAAGCGAGGGAGGTCGTTACCCTCACTGTGGGTGATCATGACATTCTGTCGCAGCCTTCTTTCAGGTATCTGGGTGTTCAGATTGATGCAAGGCTTCGGTTCGATGAACGTCTTCGAATCGTGAGTGAAAAGTCTGCACGAGTGGTCAACGCCTTGGCTAGGATCATGCCGAACATCGGAGGACCTCGGCAGAGCCGACGAAGACTCCTGTCCAGTGTGGCTATCTCTACCATGCTCTACGCGGCTCCGATCTGGTTCCATGCCATGGAGTCTAAATTATATGTATTCGGTTCATCGGAAATGCTCTCTACGGGTCGCTTGTGCATTTCGAACAGTTTCATATGATGCCGTGTGCGTCATAGCAGGGATGCCGCCTATCGATCTCTTAGCAAGTGAGAGAAGCGCGATATGCAGTGGTATTCGGGAACGTCGTGACGCTCACCGATCCAAGATCAGGAGGACCGTGAAAAGCAAGACAACGGACAGATGGCAGAGACGATGGGATTCATCGACCAGTGGAAGATGGACTCATAATCTTATACCTAATATTACAAAATGGATGGAAAGAAAGCATGGTGAGGTGGATCACTACCTGACTCAGCTATTAAGTGGCCATGATTGTTTTCTAGCGTACCAGAGGCGCTTCGGAATTGTCGACAGTGCGTCATGTCCGACTTGCCAGTTCTTGGACGAGGATGTGGAGCATGTCTTCTTTGTCTGCCCACGCTTCCCTGAAGATAGAAATGAGCTGAAGAAATCCCTTCGACAGCGTGTGACTCCAGAGAACATCGTTGGCTTGATGACTATCTCCCAGGCTATTTGGACGGCAGTGGCTGACTATGCTGCTACTGTTATACGGAAACTTCGTATGGCTGAGAAAATCAGACTTGATCAGTTGCGAAATGATATCTGAGTCGGACTTTTAGTCATTCTGTCCTATGCGATATAGTACCTGACGGTGGTTCCGTGTAGGGTGTTTTGGAAGTCGGACGTAGGGTTTTAGTGAGTAGTCTTTTATGACTGAGTCTCACATTACCAATTCCTTGGTATGCGTAAATGCATTTTCCCCGTCCTTAAAAAAAACAAACAAAACATACAAACATACATACATACTTGCATACACACATACATACGTACATACATGCATACATACATACCAACATACATACATACATATGTTCGTACGGAGAATGGAGAGGGTCAAATTTCTTTCTTCCTTTGGTCCGCAATAAAGGATTAAAATGAAATTCTCTTACAGATTGAACTGATTCTGTTTATGGGGGAAGGATGGCGTAAAATAAATACTTAAATGAAAAACGATAATGAATTAGCTCGAATTGTAAACCGTGAAGTTCTAAATACATGTCATACTCAGTTTTGTAGGTCTGCTACCTCAAGCACATTTATTTTCATTTATTTTTTATGAATTTTCCAATATATTATGTAAATCGGCAAAATGTGTTTTCAATTGGTTACTTTATTTTAGTAACATTAATCTCCAAAATTAATAGTTTTCGAGAATTGTAGCAGATCTGAAGAGAGAAAAAAAAATTAAAAATCTCTTAGGTAAACTTCTATTAAAATAGATGACTCGGGAATTGCTACAACGAGCTCTTTATGTCAGTTACAACAGAAGAGGAGAATTAATGGGTCAGACGTTACCATGGCAACATTTTACATCTAACGCCTCTTCTGTCGCAGTTTCTTATAACCGAAGTTAAGAAAAAACAAAATGGCAGTCACCTGTTGCTATTCATAGATATTTAGGCGAAATCTCTGGGAATTCGACCTTCGAGAAGCAACAGGGAGTCAGTGATCTGCCATTGGACCAAAGGAGAGCTGCGATTTTATCTCAGTTCTCAGGAGATATATTTATAACCAAGTTCTCATTATATATTATTTTCATTTCCAAAATGTCCGTGAACAAATTAACTGCACGTAATTTGAGTTAAAGCGGCAGAGGAACAAGAAAAGGATTATAATAATAATCAATCGAATATACAGAGCGATTGGAATGGATTTTTTACAATTTTCTCTCTAAATTACAATCGACTATGTCTAGTCGAACCTATTGCCAATAATTTTTTTTTTTTTTCCGAGCACTCAATTTGATCTTTAATTTACTCGACCAGTGAAGTCAGGAGCTAATTATGAGATAAAGGGCCTTGGTCCTTACAGTTCTTGGGCACTAGAGCTTCATTAATTAAATAAATAAATAGATTCATGCCTGAGATACCATGTTCACTCTATAGATGGATAACCTTAGTAACTTACTGCATAACCATTAGTTAGTAATTACTGAGAATTTTGAGTACATATTAATGAAATTAAATTATTCCCGATCCATATCGGTGTTTAATTCTATTTCTTGGACACGATCCATTATATCGAACTATTTTGGAAATATATTAAATAAAACAAAAGTCAATTTAAAGAAAAACCCCAAAAGGAGCTGTCCAATATTAGGGAGGGGGTTCACAAGAAGTAAGTGTGACCAAGCCACCCCCCTTCCTAATATTACGCCACAATATCCCGCCTCTCCTAAACTATTTATTATTTTATTTATTTATTTAATCGCCCGTAACACCCGTGCAGGGTTTGGACGCTCTCCTACCAGAGGAGTTATAGGCTAGATACCGCAAGGGGGCGCCAACCCCAGGGGAAGAAACGAACAACACAGAAGAAAGGAAAGTGAAACACCCATGCCACTGCCGGGATTCGAACCCAGGTACTGGCGCATTGGACGCCACGGCTGGCCGCCGCCGAGACCGCACGACCACGCCAGCCCGGCAAACTATTTATACCAAAGTATCTATAAGATTCAGAACACCTATTAATCATTTCAACGACTAAATGTTTAATTAGTCGTAGAATTGAATTTCTTTTACTTTGACTTTGCATTTTGCATTTTGATGCGTATTCCTCATATTCAAGCATATTTTTTCATTTGAACTTTAAAGTTTAGATAATCACAGGTGTTGTTAATGAATTTCTTAGTAGGTATTTTTTTATTTCAAAAAATGCGAAAGATAGTGTGACGTCACATGTAATCTGGCACCATTCCCTCGTCTCACTTTGCCCCCCCCCCCCTCCGACATAGTTTATGGACAGCCCTGTATTTAAATTTCCACAAGGAATATAACCGGAAATATTATGTAGACAAAAATTACATAATTCAAAAAGCTTTCATAACGTCTCAATTCATTTGTTTATTACCGTTAATTTTCATTTCTGCTGTGATTGAAGCATAGTAACATTTCTCCAAGTGCTACTCAAGAGTTGTGGAAGTCGCAATGCACTGTGCAATCATACAGGGCGTTTCGGAAATGGTAGACAAAGCGAAGAGAGACGGGTTATAAAGGTCGAAAATGTTCTATGATCTTTGTTGTAGTGGCCGTAGTTTTAGCCTAGGAACGCATTTGCTGCAATTTTGCAGCGATGTCGTTTCAAAACCGCAACATTCGCTTAGGGGGAAGGGGAAAAAGCCAAGCCTTTGGCAGTTCGCTCATCGTTTGTGGTTTTGATCACCCCCTCTTGTCCACGAGAGGGAATATATTTCGTTCTATGTGGAGAGTGTTGGTTAAAGACCTCCAGCAAGAAGAGGGTTCTTTAATGAACTTTCTCTCAAAGGAATTTTTTATTAACGTCAACTAAATTCCATTCCATATTAATATTTACTTTATATACCTTTTTTGCCTTTTTTTTTTCACCGTAACTCATTAAGATATCTACCAAACAAGGACGGCATTGTAAATAAAGAACTTTATAGTTAATCGATTTAAATAAATTAAAATTATCAACTACAGAGAAAACACATCCAAATAAATACTTAAATCTCCTATTATTATTTTTTTACTATATTTAATTTTTAATTTATTCTGCTTCTATCTTATTTTATTTATTTCGTACTCTGTTTATACACCTATCCATTTCTATTAACAAAATGCGGTCAGTCATCCCCCCCCCCCTTGTAACCCTTTGTTCCCGCTCAGGCACCAAAGTGGAAGCCGGCACATAGCTGTATTTTTCAGTATCTTTTGTTCCCTGTGAGTTCACAAGTGTACTGCAATTTTAGCAACAATGAGGAAATGCGTTCCTAGCCCTAGAGTTAGGAAATGAATGCTTTGGGAATGGTCCCTAATCAAAGAAAGCTCAGTTCTGGCCATTTTCAGCATTTTCTTTAATTATCCTACCTGTTTTCAGTCACGACATTTATTATCCGGATTGCTTTTTGTAATAAACCTTTATCTGGGGGCACGGCAGTGCCCCCGCCAAGACGAGCCGAAGGCAGGAAGGGCACTACGTACCTTTTCTGGAAATGTTTCGTCGTATTTTCGAACCCTTATAGCTTCGGCCTGGATAATACTAGAAAGCTCAAATTTTCAGGATAAGATGCAGTTAGCAGACTAATGAAATACGCTAAGTTTCATTTATTTAGCTTTTATACTTTGGATTTTATTAATACCTAAAATACGTCGATTCCGTCACTCACTCACTCACTCACTCACTGACTCATGATCATCAAAACCTCTAGGGTACTTCCTGAAGTCCTAGAAAGCTGAAATTTGGTATGCAGGCTAGGATTAGCACACAAACAACAAAAAAATTAAGAAATCCGTAACTTCACCCTCCAACCCCTCATAAAGGGGGGTCTGGTTATGTATTATCGAACCCTCATAGCTTCGGCCTGGATAATACTAGAGAGCTCAAATTTTCAGGATAAGATGCAGTTACCATACTAATCAAATACGCTAAGTTTCATTTATATAGCTTTTATACTTTGGATTTTATTAAGATCTGAAATACGTCGTACCCTCAATGCTTCGGCCTAAATAATACTGTGTAATAATGTGATTTCTTACAAAAGTGCAAACAGCTTGTATATACAAGTTGACCAATAGAAAAACAGAAAAGTAGGGTATTGAAAAAAAAATCCATTTTCTAAATAATCTTAAAACTAAATTTAGTTGTAATAGATAATCCCACCCAAAACATTTCATGTAAAATAAGTTGCCAAGACTCACATGCTCATAACGCTTTCACTGTTAAAAAGTTATCAGATCTCATCCTACAAAAAGAAATGAAATCCCACCCAAAACATTTCATGTAAAATAAGTTGCCAAGACTCACACGCTCATAATGCTTTCACTGGTAAAAAGATATGAGATCTCATGTAAAGCCAAGCCCCTACCTCTACGAGGCCTAACTCTACAAGCCCTAACTCTAAAAACCCTATATCTTGGTCAAAAAGTATGGCTTGACCGTTTCATGGAACT
The DNA here is from genome assembly GCA_023159025.1 of Thereuonema tuberculata. Classification (NCBI taxonomy): domain Eukaryota; kingdom Metazoa; phylum Arthropoda; class Chilopoda; order Scutigeromorpha; family Scutigeridae; genus Thereuonema; species Thereuonema tuberculata. The sequence continues at coordinate 19,032,257 of JAFIDM010000007.1, read as the reverse complement.
ATTTCATCCCACCCAAAACATTTCATGTAAAATACGTTGCCAAGATGCTCATAATGCTTTCACTGTTAAAAAGTTATCAGATCTCATGTAGAGCCAAGCCCCTCACTCTGCAAGGCCTAACTCTAAAAACCCTACTATCTTGGTCAAAAAGCATGCCTTGGCATACTCCATATCCTTTACATAACTCCATTGGATTGTCTGTGCGACAGCCACGAAACGGCCAAGCCATACTTTTTGACCAAGATTTAGGGTTTTTAGAGTTAGGGCTTGTAGAGTTAGGCCTTGTAGAGTTAGGGGCTTGGCTTTACATGAGATCTCATATCTTTTTACCAGTGAAAGCATTATGAGCGTGTAAGTCTTGGCAACTTATTTTGCATGAAATGTTTTGGGTGGGATATTATTTACTTCACTTCCTAATGTGAACTGAGCTTTCGTTGATTAGGGATCAAAGCATTCATTTCCTAACTCTAAAACTACAACAAAATGTCTTAGAACATTTTCGACTCAAAATGACTTTTAGAACCTGTATCTCTTCGCTTTGTCTATCATTTCCGAAACACCCTGTATAGTAAAGAAGCGGTTGCATAATATAAAGTATTAAATATAATATTGACAACATTTATCAAAAAATCGAAAGCCTAAGCAAAAAAGATAAAATCTTCATTCAAAATTGGCTGTGAATCCTGTAATCTCAGCTTTTTCTAATAATTGTACTTATGAGAGTAATTCTTTCATTCAAGTATTATTTTATCTATGTCACCTGCTTGACAATCCATACCAGAGATCAGCACTGCTCTTCTCTTTGGTACCACAAGCCATGACTGCCAAGATTTAAGGTATTCTTGCAAGCCGCTACCATTAGTATGTTTTCTATAGATAAAAAAAGAAAAATGGTGGGAGTAGCAACAATTTAAAGTTAATATTATTATATATTTGTGTGCACTAGCCAATTTCAATGGAAGTGTGAAACAGTGATTAAAAATAATCAGCCAGAATAACCCAGCATCCCAGCTAAGGCTCCAAAACACCCATATTTGTTTATTTGGTGATTTCTTATTCTATTAAGTCAGTCTTTTACGTATGTCGGATTTTCTTTTTCGCCAATAAATGCTGTAATAAAGAACAGACATTAAATCTTGTAATAATGGACAGACATTTTCATTGAAACATGTATGTAAACTAAAAATGTCTTACATATCCCTTAAATTCTAGTAGTTTCTTGCACACGGGGCTAGTTTTTTGTTTGCTTAAATAGATGCTACTGTACTAATTAGCGTTATTTGTTTTCGTAGGTGCTTTCCGCAAACTTTCTGCAAAGTCGGAAATTTTTTACCTATGTACTTTTCGACTTTCGAGTCGTCTGTAATTTTATTCAGTTTTCGTCCTTTGTTTATTAAAGATAAAAAAGAAGTAAATTATTGGTCTATTCAGTGGATAAGTTTCGCTAATGGTGGACATTCTTTAGACTTTATTTATTTATTTATTTATTTATTTATTTATTTATATATTTATTTTATATATTTATTTAAAATTAATTTCTATTATGTCTATTGATATAGCTGAGGTGCACTATAAAAATTTACCGTTTTTTTAACAGGTAATTACCATTTTCCGACCTCGGTAAAAACAGGCTTAAAACCATTAATTGCAAAAACGGTATTACAGTCATGAGGGCATTCTCTAATCAAGAAATCAGAATGTTTTTAGCCTTATTCTTCGATTTGGAGTTTCGAAATCATTTTGTTTTTCATTCCCAAATGCTATCTAAACAGACTACACTTTTCACCGTCATTATTGTTCTATTCATTGTGCTTTTTTCTTTTGTACTTACAGAACATTGATAACAGTGAGTATTACCTAAGCAGGGGATATGGTCCAATAACCAATAGCTATTTGTTCATTCCTAATACAAATCAGTCGCAGACCGGATCTGTAGTCATGAAGAATAGATATCAATGAGAGAGAAGGATGAGAGATGGAGTGGATTAGTTGTGCTGCCATTTTTTTAATCTTCGGGATCGAGATTAGGAGATTTCCAATGATGCCATCATTGAAGCATTGAAAAAGAAGCCTTACTGGAATCCAATCCTTTTTGTTTTGTTGTGGACCCGTTTGGAGAGTACGGGGACAAAAACAACAAAGACCGCTGCTTGTTTCCCTCGGATGCGGAGGAATCTTAATAGATGAATGATTCATGATGCAGCATCTCGCGAAACAAATAAGTAATCAAAACAAAAACATGTCTCGGATTGAAGGTTAATTCTGAACCAAGGTCGGAGGAATTTACGGTCGGCAGAGAGAGAGTGGGCGGGTGGAGATTTACAGTCAAGGATTTTTAGGAAACTTCTCGCTGATAATTTATGCAAAATTCTAAAATAATCGGAAATTGAATTTGATCGATAATAGAAAAAAATGCAAGGTTTCTTAATTAAGTGTGATCTTAAATTTAGAAGGTAAAAAGCAAATCTAAAATGTTAATTAGGTTTATAAAGTAGTGTGTTTTGAACGCGACAATACGAATTTCGTTAACAACGGTGCTTGATGTGTTCAATACGATTAAAATAAGAGGTTCCTATGCTTTTGTTGCGTTTTTTTATTAAACAAAACAATAAAACCTGCGTCTCCCTGCGTACGAACGATACCAGCTAATTAATTAATTTATCAGCCGAATCCAAACTTTACCTTTAAGTTGTCCGTTTGCTGAAAATGAATTGATCCTTAAATATTTACTTAATTTGTCAACTTTTAATAATATCAAACCAGGCGCACGAGACTTTAAAAAACTGATATAACTGTTACATTATTAAGTAAACCTTAAGAGCTGAACGCACTATCACGTTTATGTTTACATCTATGAACGTTAACTGTTTTAGTGACGTAGTTACCTCATCACGGTCACAAAAAATTGAGTCTAGTAAGGCTTTCGTTGATTTCGGGACTCAGTGTTTGTGATCTTGAAGATATAACGACGTCAATGAAGCAATTAACTTACATAGACGTAAACATAAGCGTGATAGTGCGTTCTGCCCTTTAGAATTGGCGCAGCAGAGTCACTGTTGTTTTTGTGCCATTAATCCACAAGAAAGAATAAATCAAGAAAGAAAACGTACATCGCAATTTGTTGTTTCATTTCCTAATGCTTTATGCCAAGTTTCTGGAAGATTCTTTTCAAAGGTTCGGAAGTTATTGAGATCATTGAAATAGGAGTAATTAAAATTTGGTTACACTCAGTTTTGTAATAAGATAAATAAAAATTAGCGTGAACAGTATTAGTTTCGACAAAGGCTGAAATTTCCATTAGAAATTTCCATTAGAAATTTATGTTGAATATTATTAATAAGACATGTCCATTTGTTCCAGTCTTCCTTTTCTGTGCATTCACGTAAAAGTGAAGCGGAATTAAAATTGTGAAATGTTAGCAATTAAGAAAACAAAAATGCTTCAAAATTTTTGATTTGCAGCAAATAAATAATCGTACATGCTAATTTTGATGTAACCGTCAAAAAACATTCTGTAATAAAAAAACATACATTGGTTGTTGTTTTTTTTTAAATAAATTTCATTACGATAATTTAGTAATAAAAGATTGTAGTAGAATATTTCAAAACAATAATAATAATGGTTTTGTGTTGAATAATTAAGAAATCAACATTTTCTGCCAAAATGATAATAATTGATTACAATATTTCCGTTGAAAATTCGCCATTTTTATCCTCTATAAGCCGGTAAAACAACAATAATAAATCATTACTACTAATTCTGATGAAAATCCGTTCGGATTTAAATTAAATACATTGAAGTTTTGTTAGTTTGTTTTTTGCCTCCTAAATAATAATATTCTAACGAAGCTAAAAAAAAAAAAAAAAAAGAATTAAAATGTTTGTTTAGTGACGGATTTATTTTGTGGATTACATTATAATTAAAATATCTAGAGTTGTCATAAAATTTCCTCCGAAATTGCCGAATAAAGTTTCGGAATAACTCATTCTTAACCTACAATTTTCCCCTGATTAGATTCTCCACATACAAATAAATATTAGTGTTACTTGACACACAGTTACTTGAGCGCGTTTGATAAGCCAGTTGTTACTTATAACTTATAAATAATGCATAAGTTTAGAAATTATTTGAGGTCATATTTATGCTCAAAGATAAATTACGATCTTAGAATCAATAAATATCACCTACATTGCAAGGGGAATTCAAGGCTGTGAGCTGCTTTCTAATTTCGACGGGACGCCAGTAATTTTCAAATAACTTTTGCCGTCGGCCAAATTCTAATATATTCGTGTCGTTGTGTTGACATTTGATCTATTCCAGGAGTGATTAATAAGGAAGTTGATATTCGAACGCTATTCTAATGCTGATTGATTGATGCACTTTCAAATGCTACTGATAGGAAAGAGATCTTTCTCTTGTTTTAGTTCAGCGGTTTTTCTTAAAACGTGAATCAAATATTGCGCTTATTCCAAAAGCTACGACTTTTTTTGGTTATTGTTCTTATTTATATTAAATAGTTTAACGGGCGTAAATTGTTCATATCAAAGACTCAAGGCCACCACACAAAAACATTTAATAAGTTTATTCATTAAAAATCACGAACGTTTTCAAAACGATCTGCATTTCATTTTCAAGTGAGAATTGTGACTTGAAAATGAAACTAGGACCGTTTTGAAAACGTTCGTAAATTTTAATAAACTTATTATAAATATATTTGTGTGGTGGTCTTGAATCTTTGATATGTTCTTATTCATTTTATTTAGTTTTTGTACTTTGTTATATAAACTTGTGATAAGCATTGCTACCAAAGGGAATTCTGTGTCTAATACAGTGAAACCTCCACTAACGGACACTCCCGAAAAGCGGACACCCCCCAATAGCGGACATTTTGCAATCCCCAGTCCCTAGAGGAAAGGGGGTAGAATTAAAACTAAAGCAAAAAAATAAAAAAGCAAGAACAAAACGTGAAACACAAACTTTGGGCAGCCGTACCTCAAAAGGTATTTGACCACAAGAAATTAAATAATAATAAAAAATAAAAAAAAATAAAAACCTTTGAAGGAAAAGGAAAAGCAATCATTTCAAAAGCAAATTTCATAAGGAAAATTAGGAAGACTTTTGAGTCAATCTGAGAAAATCTGAGCCTGGGACGGCCGTTTCGAGCTTACTGGGCTCTCCTCAACCAGTTCATAACCCGAAAGGGGAAGGAACAACTTCAGGGTCTCAGTTTGACTCGAAAGGTTCCCAATTTTCACTGCGAATTGATTGCTTTTCCTTTTACCCTTTAAAGGATTTTTATTTTTATTTATTATTATTTAATTTCTTGCAGTCAAATACCGCAAGGCTGCTCAAGGTTTTTTATTCCACATTTGTTTTGTGTGTAATATTTTTTTATTTTTCTGTCTTTTGAGGGATCACATTTACCATCTCAAATACAATGTTCTTCCCCTCGTTCGCCTTTTGGGTTTTGCCCTGGCTGAGTATCCTTGCCTGCGGAGAGCCCAGTAAGCTCGAAACGGCCGTCCCAAGATTTCAGCTTCGCTGAAAAGGCTTCCGTTTTAGTGGTTAGTTTCTGATGTTAGGGGAACATGGGGTAGAACCGGGAAGCTAAGGAAAATAATAAAAAAAAACTACTTGTTTTAAGAAATTTTATATAAGAAATTATGTTTACGTAAACTGTGGAATGTTATTAACATAATGCCAGTGTAAACATGTTAATATTTTATTTGAATTATTAATAATCGTAAATAAAAGTGAACCCTGCAAAATACGGTTTTGCCCCAAACGCTGGTAGAACCGGGTCCTCAATGGCGGTAAAACCGGGGGGCATTACGTTTTGTTTCTAAGACATGGAACACAAGTGTACACATCCAGTTCATCATTTTTCCATCCAGTACAGTCTTCATGAGCCCATCTGTGGCACTTAATACATCTAACTCAACCGTCAGACCTCTTCGTAGATTCATCGACTCATTGCAAAGACGGGGCA